>OX336381.1:2402500-3002500 GCA_946902895.1 Fragum fragum
AGATCAAGATTTTCCCTATGTTTTAAGTTCCTAGATACGATTTAAAGAAATACACCTACAAAACCCTTCTCAAAAGCCATTACTTGTGAACAAATTTTGCATTAAGCATGGCATCATGATTCTCTACCAAATTCTGCAAACTATCATAGAAAAGCCTAGATCAGGTTAGCGGTATAGGACCATCACCTGCCTCTTGTTAGCTCTGCTGTTTTTGAAGAAAACCTGAGTTGTGATAGCCTCCGTGTCGTTGTTGTTGTTGTCGTGCAATCACTTTGACATTTTGTGATATCTCTGGTTCTTCTAAAGGCATTCGCTTGAAACTTGGCACTCTTGTTCACTATCAAAAGAACAACCCATACTATCAAGGGGGATAGCTCTAGATTCATTTTGTCCACTATCCAGCACCCAACAGCCGAGTGTAGGCACCCATAGGCGGTGCTCTTGTAGAAATACAGGGTCTAACTACGTCTTTTCACTTTTAAGCTTCACAATTATAACTAGACAGACCAAAATATTTTTAGAAATAGACTGGTCCAAATTGAAAGGAGTTGTAGACTAAAATTAAACCCTTGTCATGCTGAATAAAATCCTTGACTGAATTTCTTAAAAATCAAAGGGCTGACAGTGATGGATGCAATTATGATGGGGTAATCATTCTTTTGAAAATTACCTTATAAACAACTCTGGCTTAAAAAGGGACAAGCAGGATGTGCAGGCTGATCTTTGTCTACACCTCCTGCCAAAATAGGAATATTCTTGGTTCAGCATGACAAGGGTTAAAGTTAATGAAGTTTTAGTATTTTTCTTTCAAGTTTTTGGGTAGAAAACATTGTGAAAATGCAGAATTCTTGTGGGGCATCAAAAAGCATCATAGAGCCTTGATACTTTGCATGAAGCATCAGTTTATTTACCTCATTCAAAATAGCTAAAATCATCATCCTCAGGTTCCTAGGGTCAGAGCCAACGGCCCTCTTGTTTACTAATAATTTTTCAAACTACGTCAAAAATTTTTTCAATAGCAATTAAATAACAATTGAACAATAATTTGAATTAAAAAATCAACAGTCTCAGTGTTCTTCCCGCGGCAGTAAATTTGTCCAATTAATTATAAACTCTATAGAATATACTTAAAACTATACCAGTTTTTGCTTACAGACAGATAGACAAAACTTATATCTCAGCACCTATAAACATCCATGTGATAGCCATTATGTTCTGTTTGGTTGATTGTATGGTTTTGATTATACCACTTTGAACAGTTTTGCAGTCATATTGTGATGTCTGATGCACCTGACTATGTCTTCTTATCTTTTTTCACATGGGTATAACAATGATGTTATAAAATCCCAGCCACCTGCCTGTCATTTCACTATATCCCATATTTGTGAGACGTAATTTTGTGATGACTTTGGAGAGATTGCAGATCATGCAGGGAACAAGACTCTCGCCTGTAAGATTGAAATCACAGTACGAGACTGACTAAGCTGACACTCAAATTGTCAGATGGCTGGCCCGCCTATAAACTTCACTGGTCACGCCCACTGACTCTGACAGGAAGTTCAACTTTGATAATGAACGGTGTTATCTCACAAAATTTTTGGCAGTTATATGTAACAAACAAGTATAATAGTTGTTAGGCAACCTAAATATCAAAACTATAGCTTGAATAAGCTGTAGTTACAACATTATAGTCCCGGAAACCAACAATGCTTCACATAAATGTTGCCCAATGTCGGAGTTCAAAGTTCACTTCTGATCTGAATGAATAACCTGATTGGTTAATGGATCCTTGGATTGATATTTGTGATCAGTCAACACTATAGTGTATTTCAGAATGTTCACTGTGTTAGGCACACCTGTATCTTTCATTATTGCAGTTTGATATTTCTCATATACTGGTTGCATGTGTATATTATAATCTTGAAAACAAAAGAAAACTATAAGTGTATTTAGATAAATAGCTATTGCACTATTGTTAATCTTTACCATACTGAATAAAATCCTTTTCAGAAATTGCATGAAACTCAAAAGGGCTGATAGAACTGAAAGTACTAGTTTTGGGTCAGATTTTTCTTTTGTTAATTAACCTTATCATGCTGATCCCTGAATATACCTGCTTTGACAGTAGCTTTGGCAGTTGTATAGACTAAGATCAGCCTGCACAGACGTGCAGTCTGATCTAAGACTACACTGCCTCCTGCATAATATCAACCTAATTATGTCAAAATTTTATAACATAGTGAAAAGAGGAAAGATATTCAGCACGACAAGGGTTAAATTTTAAGGACAACTCTTACTTCAACTGAAAAGCAGGTGGTATAGACTAAGATCAGACTGCCACCTGCCAAAAACTGTAATATGGGAGGTTAGTGACAGCCTCGTCAGTGATTCATCAATTATTATCCAGGTATCAAATATATTGATCACGAATGCTTAATTTCTAGAAACAAGTATACAATATTGTCATTGAATTGTTCAAGACTCTCTGATTATTATTTAGTTTATATACAATAAGCTGTGCTCTTTGGAACCTTTTGTTGTTTTGTACTAAACCAGAATGCATTTACATTTGCAAATTTAAGAGTTCATAGTTCCCTACTTTTTCAGCGGAATGCTATTCCTTTCCTGTGTGTGAATTGGTTCAAAAGCATGTGTGTTTCAGTCAATTGTTAGAGTTTGAAATTTATTTTCTAAGTAAAAATTTATAATTCTAAAAGATTTTATTGAATGTACTTTAACCCATTACCAGACAAAATTTTAGACTGGTTCAAATTGAAAGGACTTGCAGACGGCAGTTTAGAGTTTATGAAATTTTAGATTTTTTCAACTTCCTGTAGAAAACATTGTGTAAAAAGAAGAAATTGCTTGTTTCAAGCAATTTCTTCATTTTACACTATGTTTTCACAATGGTTTTCTTGAGGGGCGTCAAAAAGCATCACTGTGTTGGAATGGGTTAATGTTTCTGTTCTGGCGGAATTGGGGATTTGTTTTTGCCAGGGGGCATTGTCCCAGACTGATTTAAATATCCAAATTTCCAGACTCCTGGTATGTACTTTAATGTTTCTGTTTACTTGTAGCAAATAATGTACATGTATTGTTGTGATATATATCTATTATTTCTATTACGAAATGTAATGTAGATACTTAATTTGATTATTTGCTTGAAATTAATGTAAGCCTACAGCAACTATGACCAAATTGACAGATGATGAATGATTCATCAGTTAACTCTAAGAATACAAAAGATAAGATGCTTTGCTTTGCATATTAAGATAGTTGCTTCAAAGGTTTTAAAGTATTTTTATTATTGACATAACTTTTTTTTTAGAGATTTATATATTTCTTTAGATATCAAAATTATAGGTAATGGTTTTGGCACTAAGATGTAATGTTCACATTTCATCTTTTCACTTGTTTTTAAAATTTGGTGAGTTTTTCCTTTGCCCAAGTTGGTCGTGTATTGGTCATCATCTTTTCCATCATCTTTAACACATTTCCTCCTACGTTTATGGACAGATTTGCATGAAATTTTCACAAATTGTCCCTAGCCACCTGACCTTGTCTGTATAAGGGGGCGGGCGGGGTGTGTGTGTGCTATTTTAGACTTTGTCACAGAAGAAGTTTAATGCAAAATTTCTTAACACATCATGACATTTACAGAGAATGTTCCTTAGTCATCTGACCTTGTACATATTCTCGCAATTTGGCCATATCAGGACTACTTACAGAAAAAGAGGCTTAATGGAAAGGGCTGTGTATATTCTGACTCTTGTTTTAATTATCGTCTGCAACTTGTAAAATTTTGTAGTTTGGTGATGGTTTTAAAATTATCAACTGTTTTCTACCCTATTTGACACTTATTTTCAATATTTGGTGACTTTTAAATTGTCGTCTGCAACATCTTCCAATTTGGATCATTCTCAAATTTTGTAGACTGGTAATGGGTTGAAGATTATCAACTCTAAACTACAGTAAATAAAAACATAGGTTCTGAAAAAATGAATAAACTTGACTTTCAAGTGTAAGCCATTCTCACACAAAAATGCTTTTGGGGGCCCCTCAAAAATAAGAATTGGGAAAACATTGTGAAAAATGAAGAAATTGCTTATAACAAGCAATTTCTTCATTTTAAACAATATTTTCTACCCATAAACTGTATAATCTAAAATGCCATAAATTTGAAACTGTGGTCAGCAACGCCTTTCAATTCGGACCACTCTAAAATTTTGTCGTCTGGTAATGGGTTAAAAGGGACCTTTTAGGAAGAGTGGTTTTACGCCTCTTATTTTGGTGAACTACTGCGACTGACCATAGTCGAAGCCTTCCACTCTAGATGTTCTCAATCTAGTATGGTCATTCTACCTTACTACATAATAACAGACTACTGCTAGATCCTGTCTCTGTTTTAATTCATTATCAGACGGCAAAATTTTAGACTGGTCCAAATTCAAAGGATTTGTAGACGACAATTTTATGTTTATGAAATTTTGGATTTTTTTTTTTTTTGACTTTCTGGGTAGAAATACCTCATGGAATATATTATTTTCCAAAATGTTTTTCCAACTGTAAAAAGGGTCCTTGAGTGGGAATGGGTCAAAAATTGTTTTAACCCATTCCCACTCAATGACCCTTTTAGACGCCCCCAAGAAAAAAAACTGGAAAACATTGAGTAAAATGATAAAATTGCTTTTTACAAGCAATTTTCATAATCAACAATGTTTCCTACCCCTAAAGTAAAAAAAATCAAAAATTTCATAAGCTTAATTTTTCGTCTGCAACTCCTTTCAATTAGGATCAGTCTAAAATTTTGCTGTCTTGTAATGGGTTAAGGAACACTCGTAGAGTTCCTGTTTTCTTGAAGGACCACAAAATTTCTTGGCAATATGCAGGTGAACTGGTTGCTGTAGAGCTTATGTAGACCATAGACTGTAGAGAATATTTATGTAGTTTTTGCTTGTTTGACGCTTGATGTGCCGTTATTTCCAGATGTTTTCACGCACGAGACTAACGATGTATGCACACCTTTGTCTGAATATGCCATAGTATCACCTCTCTCACCAGGTATGTCGCATTTATCACACCTTTCTCTTTCTTCATCATTTATAAATAACCTTCATCATATTTCATTCTTCAATCAGGTTTAACCCTTGTCATGCTGAACCCGGAATATTCTGGTTTTGGCAGGAGGTGTAGACTAAGATCAGACTGCACTTATGTGCAGGCTGATCTTAGTCTATACCTCCTGCTTGTATTTTACCTCCCAGAGTTGTTTATGAAGTTGATTTCTTAAAAAATATTGAATTTTGAACAACAAGTTCTATCCGTGCTTTCAGCCCTTTGATTTGACAGCAATCCAGTAAGGTAATTTATCCAGCATGACGAGGGTTAATCCATTACCACACAATGAGAACTTCTGACACCCTGAAGAGAGACAGTCATGGAAAAATGGGGGAAAAGGAGAAACTGCTTGTAACAAGCACTTTCTCCTTTTGATCACAATGTTTCCTACCCTATTTGGCATATATTTTACAGCGTTATTTGAAATGCTGTCTGCAACTTCTTTCATTATGGACCATTGTAAGGTTGTTTCATCTGGCAATGGGTTGAATAACTAAACCTATACAGTATTGTCCACAATTTTTGAAATATTGTTTATCAAATCAACCAATAAGAAAGCTTGAATCTTGATAGGAGAAACTCAACTTAAATTATTATTATAGCAAAAAAATCAAAATGTTGTAATCAGTCTCATTTATTTTGAGATTTTTTTTCTATTAACCCATTCCCACATGACAAAATTATAGACTGGTCCAAATTGAAAGAAGCTGCAGACGACGATTTCAAGGTGGTGGAATCATAATTTTTTCATCTTTGTGGATAGAAAACATTGTGGATAATGAAGAAATTGCTTGATGCAAGCAATTCATTTTCAAAGTTTTTCACAATGTTTTCCAAAGCTTTTGAGGGGCTTAAAAAGTAGGACTTGTTTGGGAATGGGTTAACCCTTGTCATGCTTAATTAAAAAGCTATATAGAAAGGCATTAACCCTTGTCATGCTGAACCCGGAATATTCCGGTTTTGGCAGGAGGTATAGACCAAGATCAGCCTGCACATAAGTGCAGTCTGATCTTGATCTACACCTCCTGCTTGTACTTTCCCTGCCAGAGCTGTTAATGAAATTGATTTCTAAAAGAAATATTAGTTTTTCAAAGAGTTCTATCAGTGCTTTCAGTCCTTTGAATTTACAGTAATTCATTAAGGTAATTTTATACAGCATGACAAGGGTTAAAATGAAAGGACCGACACCAACTTGTTCATTTAGTGATTTCGGAGAGTTGGAAAAAAGAAATCTAGTACTATTTTAGAAGTTTGATATCATTTCAATTCAACAGCTAAGAAACCTCTAGAGGCAACTGGTATGTGCATGGCATGCACTGTTTTAGTTTATACTGTATTTCTCCAAATATTAGAGCTCCCAGACCTTAACCTTTGCTCTCTTTGCAATATGAAGGAAGAGTAACAATAATTCATTATAACCCTTTGTCTGTCAAATTTGAACAGTTGGGTCAGATTTCCCCTTGATTTAAGGATTATTTCCGCTGAATACCTATTAAGACGGCTGCTGTCATAGTGCAGTGGGTAGCGCATAAGACTCCCCATCTTCAATTATGGGATGTCATGGGCTTGATTTCCGGCAGCTGCATATATCCTTTACGACATTTGTCTCTCACCCATGGGTAGCAGCTGGAGGCTAGGTAAGGATGTAGTGGTAGTACTTGTGTGAGAAATACCAAGAATCCATTGTTAGGATCTCCAGTTGCTGCAATATGATATACTGTTAAAAGTGGTGTTAAACCCCATTCAATCAATCAATCAATGAACTTAATAAACTGATTGTTCAGGGGAAATAATACTGAATTTAGAATTTGAAAAATGAAGAAATATGTAAAGGACCAAAATTGAGCAAACAGGGAGCATTTATTTGGAGAAATACAGTAGTTTGTTTCATTTTACTTCACCTTGTTACAAGTTTAGCCAGTGTGATCATCCAGTCTGATCTGTGAAGTGCATTAGAATTGTAAATATTGAATCTCTTGTCATTGAACAATCATTTGAAATTACTTTCCTTAACCCTTCTCATGCTGAACCCGGAATTTTCCTGTATTGGCAATAGCTGTGGCAGGTGTAGAGACTAAGATCAGCCAGCACAGATGTGGAGTCTGATCTAAGTCCACACTACCTCCTTGTTTTTTGGTTTTTAGCTAATAGTTGAACACAAAGTAGATCTAAATTTGACAAAAATCAACATTTTGTGAAGAAAGGAAAATTTTTTAGCAGGACAAGGGTAAAGAACTAGAGTAAGTTCAAAACAACTTTGGGAGGGTTGTGGGTGACTCATTTGTTAGGGATGAGTTGTCGTCGGTCATGGGTTCAAATCTTCAGCACACTGCTGGTCACGCAGGTTATGCCCTTTGTGACACATACAAGCCATAATGTAAAACTGGTGATACCCAGGAAATTAATCCTTGTCATGCTGAACCTGGAATAATTTTGTGCAGTCTGATCTTTGTCTAGACCTTCTCCCAAAACAGGAATATTTGAGCTCAGCATGACAATGGTTGATTAATTGTTGCAATTTCTCAGGTGAGCATAAATGGACAATGTGTTTCTCTTATTTTTTCTGTTAATATGTATTATAAAAGGTTACTGGTGTTTTTCTTGTTTTTTCCTTTCTTTCATGTTTCTTTTCAAATTCTTTTGATTTGAGCAAGTCAGTTATATACACGCCCGGTAATCTCGGGCTCCATCTCTTTTTGGAGAACAGTGCAAAATGGAGACAATGATACTTCCGATATGGAGCCAAGGACCGGAACTGAACAGAAAAGGTAAACAAAACAGTGCACCTCTCGTACAATTTGATCTCCTATTAACCTATTATACATTTTCCCAAAACGTCCAGAGTTTCATACCACATAGAAATGATCATATTATCCGTTGGTTGTGATAGATTTCAGAAATAATTCCGTTTGTGAATAGAAACTTGAATCAAAGCTTGGACATCGGACCCAATCAAACACGAAAATGCGTCTTGAAATCGTTCAAATCCATGTAATCAACAGTTCTGAAAGATTTAAGCGGCAATGTCTGTGAAATGAATGATAACGTGTTGATATACAATAATGATACCACAAAGAACTGCGTTTTTCCTACCCCTTTTGCGGATTTTCTTAGATGAGAAGGAGACCAGGATGCTGTGCGGGAGACAAGATTCAGAGGGAGAGGCGATGCATATAAAAGAATACAGTGAATGATTTTCTAGGATTGTAACTTTATGCATATTACAGGACACTTTTTCTTTCCCTTTACACATTAAATGTGTTTCTCAGACTCTCTAGAACAGCCATATTTATATCTGGTCTTGTCTCCAAACTGACTTACCGGGCCACAATGGTGAATATAAAGTGAGCGCGTAATAATTTTTGTAAATCTATTCAAACGAAACATTATCAAAGAAAAACAAATAGCTAATTTGAGAATTCAGGTCATCATAGAATTTGAAAAATACGCTAGATTCTTAGAAATAAGTATAGCGGAAGGAGTTCAGCTCTGCAATAAACGGACGTTCTGTGCCTTATACGTTGTAAAAGCTCTATAACAACACCGGTGGATTATTAGAAATTTCACACTTCTTTAAAAAGGGATGGGTGTTAATTACAGGCTACAGATGTTAAGACGGAAAAAAGGGGGGCGAAGATTTACTTCGACTACAAAGAGCAGGTGGTTCATGACTAGAATGAATTTACAGTATACATAGTATACAGTTAGTAACATCGTGAAATTGACATTTACATCGATCAAAACCATTCAGAATCATTAACACAGCGCTCCAATTATTCATTCCAAACACTCCTCAAACCATTAAAAAACCCCAAAATAGTTCAAAAGCATTTAACAACCGTCCAAAATGCGCAGCATTTCATTCAAATCGATAACATTTTTCCACAATTTTTACTGGCAGCTGTGGGTTTTAAAGAGTCTAGTTGGTCCGTGAAGACACACGAACACAAAATCACGTATAAATTTTATAAAAGGAGGTAAAAATATCGCTAATTCGACGAAACTAGCGATCTTGGATTACATACTTTTAATTTTATTCAAAACTCGCTCCCCCCACTCATTCAATTTCATTCCGAAATCTTTCCGAAATCATCCAAAAATTGTCAATTTCACGGTGTTTTAACTTAAGCAGTGAAGTTTTTTTCCTTTTGACATAATCTAGGATACAGCGCCTTCTAAATATAAAGAAAAAAAAACTTTAAGCAAACCAATTATCTAAGCATTGAACCATCACAAAAGGGGACATTTGGTTTAGAACAGTTACATTCGCCTTCTATTGAATTCATTGTGGCATTGATTTGTTTGGGATTGGGGTATATTACAGGTTATAAGTTTTCCGAAAATCATACAAAAAGGGTCGGCTTTGACGTCCGAAGAGGGGCTGGGATTATATAAGAGTATGGGGTTCTATTTGAAGTTTTACAGTACATTTATATATGCATCGCCTCTCCCTCTGAATCTTGTCTCCCGCACCGCATCCTGGTCTCCTTCTCATCCGAGAAAATCCGCAAAAGAGGTAGGAAAACGCAGTTCTTTGTGGTATCATTATTGTATATCAACACGTTATCATTCATTTCACAGTCATTGCCACTTGAATCTTCCAGAACTGTTGATTACATGGATTTGAACGATTTCAAGACGCATTTTCGTGTTTGATTGGGTCCGATGTCCAAACTTTGATTCAAGTTTCTATTCACAAACGGAATTATTTCTGAAATCTATCACAACCAACGGATAATATAATCATTTCTATGTGGTATGAAACTCTGGACGTTTTGGGAAAATGTATAATAGGTTAATAGGAGATCAAATTGTACGAGAGGTGTACTGTTTTGTTTACCTTTTCTGTTCAGTTCCGGTCCTTGGCTCCATATCGGAAGTATCATTGTCTCCATTTTGCACTGTTCTCCAAAAAGAGATGGAGCCCGAGATTACCGGGCGTGATATAACTATTGATGTATGTTCAGGGTTATGATTTTTCTACATTAGAACTCACTGATTTAGATAATCTCTTATTTAATTGAATTGAACTAATCAACTAATATCTCCGGTATTTGATGGATCATATATGTTCTTGATTGACTAACTTTTAGCATGTGTTTTACAGTTGATATATTTGATACTTGCCCTTGCATAGTTAACAATCATCTCCATTTGAGACAGGTGACATTTTGCATGTAGTATTTCATTGTTGACATCTACCAAGTTTGTTCATATGGACCACCTGGTCATATTTTGGTTTGCGTAGAAACAGTTTAGCATCACCCTAATTGACCACATTTGTCAATGCGCTGTTAAACACCAATCAATCACTTCAAGATCTTCTGAAACTACATTTCGATGGTTCAGTGCAAAACAGTTGTTACTGCCTATAAACATATAGGCAGTAACAACCGTTTCGCGCTGAACCATCTATTTAGTATGTATCATCTCCTACTGAACATCCACCAAGTTTGTTCATGTGAAGTTTCTAGAGTCGTATTGGGCTTTATCTAAGGTGCACCTTGTTAATCTATTAACAAAAAAGAAAATCTTTAGAATAGCTATCTAAAGTTTGTTTATGTGATGATCTTTGGGTAAAATTTTAGCTCTGCTTAAGGACAGCCTATTTAAGATAGGAAAAAAGAAAAATCAAAGTACTGAGAGTACTGTAAGCTAGCAAAGCTTGGTTGAATGAAGAATATCTTTCCCTTTTTGGTTAGAAAACATTGTGGACTTTGAAGAAATTGCTTGTACAAGCAATTTCTTCATTGTCCACAATGTTTTCCAAAGCTTCTTTCTTGAGATGCTTAAAAAGCAGAATTGAGCTGGAATGGGTTAAATAGCATGCTTTTGACAGAGCATGCTTGAAAAGAATTTGCAATATTCCTGAAACACATAAGAACTTTTTTTCATGGTGTAGGCATTCCATGAATTTGGTGGTAAGCCTCCAGTGGCAGTTTGCACTCGTTGAACTTTGGGAAAACCTCAATTTTTTTTTGTCTGTTACCTTAACAGCTTTGACGCTTTGCTAGCTAAAAATCTTAAGATTTCTTCTCTGAACCCAGTGGGATTAGATTATTTAGATTATTGATATTTTGTTTCTACTACGTCATGGTATATATCTACCTAGCTTGTTCATCTTATTGACATAAGGGCCATACTTTGGCTTATACTATGTCACAAAGAAACAAAAATATATCTTTTATACTGTCATGTCACATAGAAAAAGACATATATGTTTTTAGCTAGCAAAGCGTCAGCTTTGATAGATTAAGTTAACAGACAAAATGTGAGGTATTCTCAGAGTTCAATTGAGTGCAAACTGCCACTGGGGGCTTAACCACTAAATCCATTGACTGACTACACCATAAAAAGTATTTTTTATGTATTTCAGGTATATTGCAAACTCTTGTCAAACTGTAGAGAACTCGTTCAAAGGCATGCTATTTAACCAATTCCAACTCAATCCCACTTTTTAAGCATCTTAAGAAAGAAAAAAAACACTTTGGAAAACATTTTGGACAATGAAGAAATCGCTTATAACAAGCAATTTTTTCATTGCCCTTAATGTTTTCTACTCTACAGGGGCAAGATTTTCTAATTTGCACCAACTTGAAATTCTCCTATACAACTGCTTTCAGTATGAACCAGTCTAAGATTATGTATTGTAATAGGTTAACTCCTGAATTACTTTAACCTCATTTATGTATCATGATTACCCTGACAAAGAAGATTGGTGAACAAAACCATGCTTTGCTAGCTTACAGTACTTTCAGTACTTTGATTTGTATGGGGCATCATGATGTACCGCTACCGTTACAGCCGTCGACTTTAACAAAGCTGACAGGTAGATCCTAAACGACTGCATCAAGAGATTGGCTGATTGGCATTTAATTACATATACCCTAACAACAAATCTGATTGGCTGATCGATTGTTTGTAAAAAATATGGCGGACGTGGGACGAGGAGTTCCTCATACATTTTACTTGAAAAATATGACATTCCAAGATTTGGAATGGCTTTGCTCGATCCAAAGTTATACAATGTAATCTCCATGCCAATATCTGTTGGCCAGGACCCTATGATATTTACTCAGTCGGTACTAACTTTGACTTGCAAGATTTTTTCCCCCCACTCAATCCCTCCTTTTTATGCCCCTCAAGAAAAAAGCTTTGAAAAATATTGTGGAAAATGAAGATGGGGCCCAAGAGTCAATGTCTAAAGGTTTTAGTTGATCAGTCCAAGCACAGTATAATAGGATGAGATGGTTCTCTCTATGACTTTGTAATGCTTATTTGGGTCACTACAATAATTTCTAAGGGAAAATGGTTGATTGATTAACGCCACTTTTAACAGTATCTCAGTCATATCGCGGCATCTGGAGCACCTAACAATGGAATCCTGGTGTTTCTCACCAGTACTACCGGTACATCCTTTCCTAGCCTCCAGCTGCTATCCCACTTAGGTTTATGATTATCCACCCATTGGTGAGAGACAAATGTTGGAAAGAATATGTGCCACTGCAAAGGGAAAATGGAAGGGCAATCACTTACATTTAAGTTGTAATACTTAAATATGGAATGTTTGATTTGTACTGGAAATTGCTTCAGATAAATACTTACAATTTTTAATATGTCATGGTTATCGTGAATGTAGAAGGTAGTAATAAATTACATGAGAAAGTTGTAATCAACAATCAATTGACCCATTACCAGACAACAAAATTCTAGACTGTTCCAAATTTAGAGGGGTTCAGACGACATTTGAAGCTCACGAAATTTTAAATTTTTTCACCTTTCAAGGTAGAAGACAGGGGTTAAAATAAAGACAGTAATTATTATAAATAATTTCTTCACCATGTTTCTCTTTTGTTTTTCTTGGGAGGCATCAGAAGGTGTCATTGTGTTGGAATAGGTTAAGTGGAATGGCAATTACATTGTGATCCCCATTTGAAAACATTTTCATGCCCCCGTATGAAAGATCAGGAGCATGTTTCAAGGTTGTCTGTCTGTTGGTGTGGCTGTTGGTCTGGTTGTCTGCAAAACTTAACCAAAAAGCTTAACAAATACAATTACTTGAAGCCTATTCAAAATACGATGCTCAAATTCCTTATGATTATAGATCCCATATGCAGATACCAAGGTCAATCTCATATGACAAGGTCATTTGTCAAGGTCAAACGTCTGCAAAACTTAAAATAAGGCTGTTGTCTGGTAATTGGCTAACAGTTTATGGGTGGGTTTCAAATAATTTGACACAATTGTGTACCATTTGAAACAAAATTTCAGATAGCTATAAGTTAAAGGTGACAGCTGTAAGTCTCGACATGTTGTCCCTAGACAACTTTCTTGTTTCTTTATGCAATTAAATGCGTAATTTGATACTAGTAATTTGTTGCATAACTGTGTGTCAAATACAATGCTCTGTAAATGTGACAGTCTGATAGACCAAGCTAATCCATGTAGAGAAAGGGATTTTAAACTTAATATTTGTGGACTCTATCAATATACTAACATTAGCCATTTACCTCTCTGGAGGATTCCTGATTTGCATATCACTTCAAATTACCTCCCCTTAACCATTCACACTTTCCTATGCACAATCATCTTTTCTCTGACTATCACAATATCAGTGCTGTCAGGGCTTTGAATACCTATGGATGAATAAGTACATGTACATATCACAAGGCTTATCTATGCATCTGTTTCCTTTTATAGTCAAAATACTTAGATTTTCATTATATAGCAACCAGTAAATGAACAGCAATTGTAATTTCCTTATAAGGTCATAGACCTTTACAGTCATGTTATGATCACTTTATGCTCAATCTTCAGGATTATGTGTTTAGATACATCTTTACCCAATACCATACAAGAAAATTTTAGACTGTTTCAAATTGAAAGAAATTGCAGACATAATTTTGTGGAATTAAGAGAATCTTTGCCTATTAAGAGAATCTTTGCCTTTTAGGGTAGAAAACATTGTCGACAATGAAGAAATTGCTTGTAACAAGCAATGTCTTCATTGTCAATAATGTTTTCCAAAGCTTTTTTGAGGGCTGTCAAAAAGCAGTATTTATGGGAACGGATTACGGAGCTAGTATAATGCATTTGCTTGTGCCTATATTGTGATCGGCATTCACAATAGTTTTCGCCCCATACTCCAGATATAAAGTAGTGATATTATCAAACTGACTGACAGGTTTATTATTCGTGTGATATGATGCATGTGTTTATGTCCTAGCTAATATCTTCTTAACAAACGTTTTGAAAGCTTGTATAAATTCATTTATTTTGCTTTCTAATGCAAACTGTTTAGTTATGTAATATACTGTATATCTTTTTTATTATGTTTCAAAAGGAAACAGGCAACACTGAAGAAAAAAAAGTGTTATGGTTTATTTAATGGCTAAATAGTTGCTACAGGAATGTCAAAAATTCTTCTATTTTAGTGACGTTTTAATGAGTGTTTAAGGCAGGGAGAATTCTTGCTTGATATTTCTGTTTTAAGTTGTGGATTATTGGACTTCATTATCGCCTAAAAAAAATATTTTAAAATGGAAGAAGATGTATTTGAAGGTTTGTTATGATTTAAATAGAGTTCTTACTTGTCTAAATTTGGTAGAGATTTACACAAATTGTTTTAAGCTCCACTGTGTTTACAACCATATCATGTTTTAGTCCATGACGATGTCTTGAAAATCCATTTTAGTAAAAATATTGAATATAATGATCATCTTGGAAATGTGAAAATATCAGCAGCAGGCAAGAGTCAAAACTTTTGTATTTACCCAAACAAGAAAATTTTAGATTGGCAAAAATTAAAAGAAAGTGAGGACAACAAGTTTAAATTTGCAAAATTTGAGAAATTTTCAACACTTTGGGTAGAAACATTATGGAAAATGAAGAAATTGATTGTCGCAAGCAATTTCTTCATTTTACACAATATTTTTGCAATTGTTTTTCTTGAGAGGCATAAAAAGGCGTCATTATGTGGGAATGGGTTAATTGTAAGGCAAAATAATCTTGCTGTGAGAGTTCATTCTGGTTTAACTATAATAAGTGTAAATGGGCAACTGAAAACGTCTCGACTACAGCTTCATCGCTCTCAACTACATCTGGACCACAAGTACTTAACCCTTGACATGCTGAATCTGGAATATTCCAGCAATGGTAGAAGGTATAGATTAAGATCAGCCTGTACATTTGCGCAGTTTGATCTTGATCTACACCACTTACTCTATGTTTTAAGCAAGAGTTTTTTGACCATAGATACTTACCTCTTGTTATGCTGAACATGGAATATTCCAGCTATGGTAGGAGGTATAGATCAAGATCAGCCTGCACATTTGTGCAGTCTGATCTTGATTTATACCACCTGCTTGGTGGTTTAAGCAAGAGTTGTTTATGAAATTAATGAGGGAAAGAAACATTTACCCACAATTCTTCAGTGCTTACAGCACTTTGATTTGAGTGCAATTTTTAACAAGATTTTTTTATTCAACATGAGAAGGGTTGAGAAAAAAAAAACTTGCTACAAAAACCTAAACTATAGCCTTAATCAAGCTGTAGTTGAGAAGTTTTTGTAGCAATACATAATTTTTTGAGCCCTAACCTCAATTGACCTTTGCTTTATCTTTTTCAACTAATTGTATTAAGGAATTCTTGGATGGTCCCTTATATTTTGCTTATTTGACCAGCTGTATCATTAGGTGTCATGGGTTCCTTCCCCAGTGGCGGCACATATCCTTCCTGACATTTTTCTCTCACCAATGGGTGGATAATCCTAAACTTAAGTGGGATAGCAGCTGGAGGCTAGGAAAGGATGTAGTGGTAGTACTGGTGTGAGAAATACCAGGAATCCATTGTCAGGTGCTCCAGCTGCTGCGATATGACTGAAATACTGTTCAAAGTCTATCTAAACCCCATTCAATCAATCAACCAGCTGTATCAACCCTGTAGCTGCCTGGTAGTGTTGACTTATAGTATATATCCTCTCTGTACTGGTCGCTTAGAACTTGTTACCAAGTACACACGAAGCAATATTCAGCAGACACCATGAAAAAGATATTGAAATAAAGATACACGATCCAGCAGAGGTCAATAAGGTATACGATTTTGATATCCATTTACCTTCAATTATGATGAAATTTATATAAAAATCTTTTCTCTCTTTTCAGATGAAATACCTTTTGAACACAGAGAAGTAACTGTACAAAAAGGACGGAATTTTGACCAGTTTTATGAATGCAAAGAGGAAATTGGGAAGTATGTTAATGTTTTGAATCTAAAGTCCTGTTTTGTTGGTGTTTTATGCTAATGTCTGTCAGCATTTAACCCATTCCCACACAGTAACGTCGTTTGACACCCCTCAAGAAAATCAATTGGGAAAACATTGTGTAAAATGAAGAAATTGCTTGTGACAAGCAATTTCTTCATTTTAGTCAATGTTTTCTACCCAGAAAGCTGAAAAAATCTAAAATTTAATAAACTTTAAATTGTTTCTGCAACTCCTTTCAATTTGGACCAGTCTATAATTTTGTTGTGTGGGAATGGGTTAAGACACTATCTTTTAACCTTAGTCATGCTGAATAAAATCCTTTTTTCAGAATTCTCTTGAATTGTAAAGGCTGAAAGAACTGCAAGTACCAGTTGTTGGTCAATGTGTCTTTAGAGATTTTATTTCACCAAAGACTTGACAAGTAGATGGTATAAACTAAGATCAGACTGCACATTTATACCTCTTGCCAAACAGGAATATTCCTGGTTCAGCATGACAAGGGTTAAATGGTATGAAAGATGTGGTCAGTAAATATTCCAGAGAAATATTCTTAGAAATGAAGAAAATGCTGGTTTTGGTAGTCTCCATTTTTTCAAAAAATTCCAAAAGCTGCCTGTCTTCATCGTCGAACTTTTAGTTTGAAATAGTGTACATTATATGTCATCTGCACTTTTTATATGCTACAGAAGTTGGATGTATATTTGTATCATCTCCATTTATCCAGATGTCCATCTGTCCTGACGTCTATCTGAACATCCACACAGTCCTGACAGCTATCTGAATGTCCATATCTAAGTTAACCCATGTCATGCTAGATAAAGTCCTCATCTTAATATGCATTTAAGATCAAAGGCCTGAATGCACTGAAAGCACCATTTGAGGGTCAAAATTTATTTTGAAAATTATTAAAAAATTCTTTGTTGAAGGAGGTGAGGCAATTATTTGCAGTCTGATCTTTGTATATACCTCCTGCCGAAACAGGAATATTCTGGTTTCAGCATGACATGAGTCAACACATCTTCTACAATTAATGACAAATTAGTTTGTTATTTATGAAGAATGTTCCTACTTACTTGCCCTTGGGCATATATTTGGGGTTTTTCCATTTTAAGCTGCATCACAGAAAAGGGAGGTTTTATGCAAAATTTCTTCTTCACACAACTCCATTTCCGGACAGATTTTGGAAGAAAATTTTACAGAATCTCCTTGTCACCTGACATGTTATCAGAATTTTACCGTTCTACGATGCGTCACAGAAAAAGGAATGTACATTGTGACTATTGCACCCTTGTATAGTAAATTACCTAAATCACTATAGTTTATGTCTAGGAAAGTCCTATAGGTAGTATAGCCGCTAACCATCCCCTCGTAAGAGCCAACAAAAAATTCAACAAGAAGTGCAATCGGTCAGCTTTTTAAACTTATTTTGGATATTTCAATTCAATTCCTTTATCTTATTTCTCAACCTTTGACTTTGTTTCAGGGGCAAATTTGGTTATGTATACAAGTGTATTGAAAAGTCTAGCGGGCAGCAGTGGGCAGCCAAAGTTTTGAAATGTCGGGAGTCTGAGAAGAAGAAAATCCAACAAGAGGTGGACATAATGAACCAATTAAAACATCCAAAGATATTAATGTTATGGGACGTATTTGAAGCTCCAAGGAAGATGGTTCTTGTCATGGAACTGTATGTTCTTTAAATTATCTAACCTGCGTTTGACCCCCATGCCCCCCGCCCCCCCTGCCAAAAAAAGCTTGGAAAACATTGTGAAAATGAAGAAATAATAGATATAGGCAGTTACAGCTGTTTCACTATGACCACCAAAATGTTCTCCGTTATGAATAAATGTGTCATTTGAAACAAATTTTCAGATTAGTCCAAAGTCAAGGTCAATTCTCAAGGTCAAATGTCTAAATTGAGCAAGTCAAGAGTATATTTCCATCATTTTCGGATGAATTTTGTAAATAATTTTTTTAATTAGCCCCTGTCAAACCAAGTGTTGACCTTTTTTAGAATTTCACTAAAATCAAAGAACTGAAAGCAATGGAAGCACAAGTTGATGGTCAATATATTACTTGAAAATTAATCTCTGGTTTGAAAGGGATAAATAGGTTGTGTAGACTAAGTTAAGACCGCACATATGTGCAGGCTACTCTTTTTACACCCCCGAAGGACTGTATTATGTTATGGCCCTAGTTGTCCATCTGTCTGTCTGTCTGTTAGCAATTTTTGTGGGCGCAACTCCTACGGTATCAAAACAAATGATCTGAAACTTGTTCTCTATGATGTTCAAATCACTCTAATCCTTCTTGAATTAACTGCCCCTGAATTGGAAAAAAAAAATCCCTATATTTTTTGTTTGGGCAACTTTTCCGACAGTATCAATGGGAATGAATTGAAACTTACTGCAATGTATCTCTATGATGTCTAGTTGTTCATAAGACCTTTGAAATTCAATCACTCTATTCATTCTAGAATTAACTGCCCTTGAATTGAAACAATAAAAACCCAAGAGCATGGCCTACAGGTGCCTTAGCTTGGCTATTGAGTGCTGGATAGTGGATAAAATCACATCTAGAGTTATCCCCCTTGATAGTATAGGTTGCTCTTTTGATAGTGAAGAAGTGTGCCAAGTTTCAAGCTTATGCCTTTAGTAGAACCAGAGATATCACAAAATGTCAAAGTTTTCGCATGACGACGACAACAGCAACGACAAAGACACCAAGGCTATAGCAATACCTCGGGTTTTCTCCCAAAACAGCCAAGCTAAAAATCACTTAATTTCTTGTGTGCGCAACTCCTTCTACAGAAATCAGTGTGAACAAACTGAAGCTTGCTACAATGTTTCTCTATGTTGTGCACAAGACATTTGGAATACAAATCACTTCAGTTCTTGAATTGTCTGCCCTTGAATTGAAATAAATCACTGTATTTACTACAATGATTCTCCATGATGTGTTCTTGTGCTTGAGATCTTTAACATTTTGTCTTAATGAATTGCCTCCCCTCTGTTAAGGGAATTGATTATTATTATCATATTTTTGTGTGCAATTTGACCCATAGTGCTGTAAATACAGAGTTTCAAAGTCACAAATCTTAGTGTTGAAATAGTGCATATTTCCCTTGATGCTAGGATCATGTTGCTCTTGTAAGACCAGTCACAGCTGTATTCTTTGGGTTACTGTTGATATCAAGTTGAATCTTATCTATCAGGTACAGTTTTCAAGGTCATTTTTATCATTAAAACTGATGGTAAAATAATATTTATTCCAGAGACTAGCCTCTTTGGGGGTATATGCGCTGCTCTGCAAAGTTCTTGTTTATACTTCCAGTGAAAACAGGAATATTTCAGATTTAGCATGACAAGGTTTAGCTTTAACCCTTTCCCCTTTTTGGAAATTTTAGACGAGTCCAAATTGAAAGAGGTTGCAGACGACAATGACAACTGGATGCTATTTGAAATGAAACCATCCTAAGTGGTAGAAAATATTGTGGAAAAAGGAGAAATTGCTTGTTACAAGCAATTTCTTATTTTTCCACAATGTTTTCTCGAGTATGAAATAACAGGAACGTGAAATCCTGTATTTGAACGGGAAAGGGTTAAGCCATATCTGCCCTCCAAGGAAGAAAATATTTAAACAATCTATAGCTTACTTTGTCACAAAGCAAACATGGACCTTCTTAATATCAATATACAAAAGGAAGGGATGAGTGAAGTTCTCTAGAAAGACATTTTGTGTTTTTCTTGTTGATTTCAATTCCTGTTTTTGAGATTGAGACGAATGAACCAGATCCTTCACTAAAATCTTCGCTCAACTTCTTCAATGAATGATATATGTACAGATGCTAATGATTAAACATAACAGAAGATTTTGTTAATCTTCTTGACCAAGTAAGTTATTTGAAGGACTAGTAAAAGTTAAAACGTCATCACTGACATCATAATTTGATGTAAACAAACCTTAAATTGTGGTTAGTCTCAATTTAAAATATCGAAACTTCTTTTTTGAATTGGAGGCTTATTATGTAGAATTATGTTGATCTTATTATTTCAATCGTCATAAATTATTCATGCTTTTGAGTCTTGAGTATGATTTTTCTTATGTACTTTATAGTGAGTTTTGGGGGAAGATATAGCGTTAACCCTTTCCTGTTTAATACTTGGTTTTTATGTGTGTGATTTTATACTTGAGAAAATATTGTGGAAAAGGAAGAACTTGCTTGTAACAAGTAATTTCTTCTTTTCCTACAATTTTTTCTACCCTGCAGGTTGGTTACTTTTCAAATTGCACTCACTTTAAGTTGTCGTCTGCAACTTCTTTCAAATTGGACAAGTCGGATATTTTCAAAAACAGGAAAAGGATAAGGTTTACTAAACATTTTCAAGGTCAAAACACAGAAATGCTAATGATAGTACAATGAGATAATCTTTGTTTGAAATGTAGCAATTGCACATAGCCGAAAATTTCAATGTCAACATAAGAAATATATATTTTACAGGATTCATGGAGGCGAGTTATTTGAAAGAGTATTGGATGATGACTTTGAGCTGACGGAGCGAGACTGTATACAATTTATGAGACAAATTCTTGATGCTGTTGATTACATGCACAACAAAAATATCCTTCACCTTGACCTCAAGCCAGAGAATATTCTGTGCGTGAAAAATGAGAGCAATAAGATCAAAATAATCGACTTTGGTCTAGCAAGGTAATGTAATTGAATTATAAAACCCATAATTAGCTTATTGAAGAAAAATTTTGACGCTCAATTTTCAAATTTCTTTCAGATGTTTGAAAGAAGGGGGATGAGGCTGATTTTGTAATATATTGTTCATAACTTCATTAAAAAAAGTTCTTCTTTACCAACAATGTATTTCTACCCCAAAAGACAAAGATTTGTAGAATTCAACCAACAAGAAATGTCATCTGCAACTTTTGTGAAATTGGGTCAATCTAAAGTTATTTTGTCTGGTAATGGGTTAATGCACTTCATGGCAGCTGTTCAGTGCTGGCTCTTTGTAAAGTTGAAAATGACACTCAAAGGAAATCAACCGAGAATTTACATTGTTATTACCCTACCATGTTATGTGTCGTGTGAGTGTGTCTGTGGGAAGATGTGTGGGTGGGAAGGTGTGTGGATGAGATGGTGTGTGTCCACAGATAGTGTGCACATCTTCTACATTGTTGGGTTTCAAAATAACCTTAGCACAGTTATTCCCCTTGATGAGTACTAGTGACACGGGTTACGTTCTGTTGGATACTTCTAAGTTCTAAGATGGCATTCTAAAAATCTTTGTCACAGCTGAAGGTCATGTGACAAGCACTTAACCCATTCCAACACAGTCCCTCCTTTTTATGCCCCTCAAGAAAAAAAAGTTTGGAAATCATTGTGGACATAGAAGAAATTGCTTGTTTCAAGCAATTTCTTCTATGTCCAAAATGTTTTCTACCACACAAGACGAATAATTTTAGAATTTCATCAACCTTAAATTGTCGTCTGCAACTCCTTTCAATTTTGACCAGTCTAAAATTGAGTCATGTGGGAATGGGTTTAGTGGTGGCATTCCTTAGCATCATTGTAATTGACCAATAGCTGGCTCTCCACTGGTTCAACCCATTGACTCCGACTGGACCTGCCACTTTAATTTTAAATGGTATTATTTTGCAAAATCTATGGCCTGAGTAGTATGTAAAAAATAAAAGTAGAATGGTTTGTTGGCAACTTTCTTATTGTAACTACAGCTTGAATAAGATGTAGTTACAATGTTTAAGTTGCCAGACCAACAAAGTGCTTCTCATAATTGACAGTCAGTGTAGGAGTTCAGTGTTAACTTAAAAGAATTATTTGATTTGGTTAATTGATTATTTAATTTACAGCTGCAAGTGGTTGAATGGGTTTGTTATCTCAGACAAATTGCCCTGTTAGAATGTAGTTGACATGCCAAGCCTTAATCAAAGACCTACTTCCATTTTACAATCAGAGAGGCTAACAATTAATTGTCTACCTGTTTCAGATTCTATCAACCTGGAGAAAATGTTCGGGTTTTATTTGGTACACCAGAATTTGTGGCCCCTGAAGTTGTCAATTATGATGAGATAGGTTTTACAACAGACATGTGGAGTATTGGAGTCATCTGTTATGTATTGTAAGTATGCTCTTAGGTGGAATACTGATCTTTTTTCACAAACACCATTAGATTGGTTTTACAAGTCATGAGCAGTATAGGTGTCACCTCTTATGTGTTTTAAGTATACTCATATTTAACCCATTCCCAAACAATGGTGCTTTTAAAAGCTCCTCCATATGAAAGCTTTGGAAAACATTGTGGAGAAGGTAGAATTTCTTCATTATCCACGATGTTTTCTACCCTAAAAGACAAGAATATTGAAGAGTTTGTGAACTTAAAATTGTTGTCTTCAACTTCTTTGAATTTGGACAGGTCTAACTTTTTATCAATTGGGAATGGGTTAAAATACTGGTTTTGTTTCACAAACACTATTGATTTGTTTTTACAACAGTCATGAGAAGTATTGTTGTCATCCGCTATGTGTTATTACCCCCACGTTAATTACAAGCTTTGTTTTAGAAATACTGTTGGGTTACTATTATTATTCCTGAAAGGAATCAAACTGTGCCTCTCTCCATCTGTCTTAGTATAAACTTTCTTGTTGCTTTGTATCCTTAACCCATTCCCACTCAGTGACGCCTTTAGACACCCCCAAGGAAAAAAGCCTTGAAAAACATTGTGAAAAATGAAGAAATTGCTTGTTACAAGCAATTTCTTCATTTTCAACAATGTTTTCTGCCCAGAAAGTTGAAACAATCCAAAATTTCATTAACTTTAAATTGTCGTCTACAATTTCTTACAATTTGGGCCAGGCTAAAATTTTGTCGTCATGTAATGGGTGAATTGCTCACAGGTGATGAAACTTTATACTGCCGACCAATGTTTAATTGCTTTATTTTTAGTCCAGACCATATGCCATACTTTTTAATACTAAATTACCTTAGCTGCCTTTTGACTCATTCCCACACAAAGAAATTTTAGACTGGTCCAAATTGGAAGAAGCTGCAGACGACAATTTTAAATCGATGGAATTTCGTCTTTTTAGATAGGAAACATTGTGTATAATGAAGAAATTGCTTGATACAAGCATTTTTTTCATTTTGCACAATTTTTTCCAAAGCTTTTTTCTTAAGGGGCGTAAAAAGGAGGGATCGTGTGGGAATGGGTTAAATCACATTCAAAGAATTGAAATTGAAAAAATGCAACCAATCCAGTGCATTGTTGTTTGTTTGTATTTCAGACTGACAGGTTTATCTCCCTTTATGGGTGACACTGATGCAGAGACACTGTCTAATGTTACTCAAGGGGATTTTGACTTTGAGGATGAAAGTTTTGATAATGTTTCTGATGATGGCAAAGACTTCATAGAAATGCTTCTTGTTAAGAATAAAAGGTATCTTTTAATCCTTCACTGTTTTTTCAAAAATTTAGACTTTTCCGAATTCAAAGGGGGAGAAGATGACACTATAAATTAAGTACAATTAGAAATGTAACAACCCAATTTGATAGAAAATATTGATAATGATAATTTTAGACTGGTCCAAATTAGAAAAGGTTGCAATCGGCAAATAAAAGTGAATAAAAGACAGATATATAATGATGATTGGTATCTTAACCCTTTCCTGTTTTATGAAATTTTAGACTGGTACAAATTGAAAGAGTATGCAGACGACAATGAAAATTGGATCCGATTTGAATTTTTTATGTGGTCAAAATTATTGTGGGAAAAGGAGAAATTGCTTTTCACAAGCAATTTCTTCTTTTTCCTCAATGTTTCCTCAATTATAAAATCCTAGTGACGTAGAATCCCTTGTTTGTACAGGAAAGGGTTAAAGGACAGAATTTATTGCACACAAAGCCTATTCAAGATACAAAGCTTATATTTTGCATGATAGATCTAATCAATAGGTATATGCAGACACCAAGATCATGTGTCAAGTCAAGGTCAAGGTCACATGTCAATGTCACATTTCCAAAAAAGGCTTTTATGGGCATGATGTTTCACAAACACATCCTGTTTTTGGTTTCTTTTCATAATTTTCATTCTTAGTAAAGTTAATCCATTCCAATACAGTGATGCTTTTAGACACCCCCAGGATAAAAAGCTTTGGAAAACATTGTGAAAAATGAGGACATTTCTTTATTTTTCACCATGTTTTTCCACCCCGAAGGTAAAAAAAGTCCAAAATTTCCTAAGCTTTAAATTGTCATCTGCAACTTATTCCAATTTGGACCAGTCTAAAATTTTGCCGTCAGGTAATTGGTTAACGGCTATATTTTCTCTGTAGGAAAAGGCTGACAAGCAGACAGGCATTGGACCACAGATGGCTTGCTGAAGATGCTGCAAGGCTTAAAACTCGTAAAATTAACACAAAGAACCTGAAACGGTTTATGGCTCGTAGAAAATGGCAGGTGGGTAGTATGTAAAAGAAAAAAGATATCCATTTATTTTATGTAAACCTTGTAGCAAAAGTTTAACCAATTACCAGTGGACAACTTCTTTGACTGATCCAAGCTGCCACTATAGCACAGTCAATAGCACATAAGACTCCCAATCTTCAATAATGGGATGCCATGGTTTTGATTCCCGGCGGTGGCACATATCCTTTCCGACATTTTTCTCACACCAATGGATGGACAATCATAAACCTAAGTGAAATAGCAGCTGGAGGCTAGGAAAGGATGAAATGGTAGTACTGGTGTGAGAAATACCAGGAATCCATTGTTAGGTGCTTCAGACACCGCAATGTGACTTAAATACTGTTAATAGTGGCTTTTCAGTGTGTTTGAAAATGAAAGCTCTTTTTATAGCCCTGCCATATTACGGTTATGGGATTACAGAGCTACATCTTTGTGTAAGGAGGGAGGGGGTTGTCCAGAGCATATCTTCTACAATAATTAACCCATTCCTGTTTCTCGAAATTTTAGACTGGCCCAATTTGAAACATGGTACAGATGGCAATGGAAAGCGAGTGCAATTTGAAACGATAGCATTATATGTGGTAGAAAATATTGTGATAAAGAAGAAATTGCTTGATACAAGCAATTTCTTATTTTAACACAATGTTTTTCTAAGTATAAAATTGCATGGACGTAAAAACCAGTGATTATACAGGAAAGGGTTAAGGGATTTCAAAACAACTTGGCACAGTTGTTCCCTTAATGAGTTCTAGTATCAAGCTGAAAGTTCTATTGGATACTTCTCAGTTCAAGGTCACAGCTGAAGGTCATGTGACAAGCACATAAGCGGGGCATTGTTTTCTTAGACACATTTCTAGTTATCTTTCTGTTATTCATAAATATCTTTTAAGGAAAATCAATAAATTTTTATCATTTTTTATGATTTCAAATTACGACATAGTTTATAAAACCTAAAGTTTTAGTGTCTGTTCATTAATTTTTTTCTATAAGTGATAAAAGTTTTTAATCCATTCCCACACAACAGAATTTCAGACTGTCCCAAATTTAAAGAAGCTGCAGAAGACAATTTCAAGTGAATGGAAGTTATAAAAATTTCGTCATTTTGGATAGAAAACATAGAGGATTGTGTCGGAATTGGTTAAGCTACTTATATCTTTTTCTGTCTTTTTAATAACAATAAATTTATATCACCGCAAAAAAAGCTGCAATTTCAAAACTTGGTTAATCGATTGGTGACACATAAACAGCTGTCATCATTTGGTGTGCAAAAAATTACAAAAATAATTGATTACGGAATCAAACTTATTATGGATTAACATACTCTTCAATTTTCATGCAAAGTCAAATGTTCACAGATAAATCAAATTAGAGAACAAACAGCAAATTCAATATGCTATTCTAAGGGTCTAAGGGCAAGTTTTTGCCAGTTTCATATATTTGAGTCTACAAAGTCAAGGGTCAAAGGGATTAATGATTTTATTTATGGTTTAAACAATGGTTTAGCACAGTTGAGCTTAACCCATTACCAGACGGTAAAATTTTAGACTGGCCCAAATTGAAAGAAGTTGCAGACGACAATTTAAAGTTTATGAAATTTTGGATTTTTTCATCTTTCTGTGTAGAAAATGTAGAAAATGAAGAAATTGCTTGTGACAAGCAATTTCTTCATTTTCCACAGTGTTTTCCAAAGCTTTTTTTCCTAGGGGCGTCTAAAAGCGTCACTAAGTGGGACTGAGTTAATGATTCATTTCCAGACAACAAAATCGCAGACTGATCCAAAATGAAAGAGGGTTCAGATGACAGTCCAAAGTCTACTTATATCAAAAAGAAGGCTTATTTGATTAGAACAGAAAAAACAATTAGGAAAATATTGTGTAAAATGAAGGAATTACCTGTAACAAGCAGTTTCTTCATTTTACACAATGTTTTCCCAATTGTTTCTCTTGAGGGGCCTCAAAAAGCGTCATTGTGTGGGAATGGATTAACCAATTATTTTCCTAGCTAAATCTAATTGTTTAATCAACCTGTTTTTTTTTAAAAACAGTTTAGGAGTCGAGCACTAGATTATATTATCACTTTCTTATCCAGAGCTTTTCATCAATTGCTAAAATCTTTAGATTTGTGCCTAGATTAGAATTTACCCTTAGTACAGCATGTGCCTAGGAATATTTACTTTCTATATTTATAGTCAAAGCTTGTTTTGAAACATGAAGTTGTGGTTTTGCCTTTACCTAACTTTGGGTCAGGCTAACTTTGAATTTTTCACTGCAAATATCCTTTCTGACATTTTGTCTCCTATCAATGGGTTGATAATCATAAACCTAAGTGGTATGAGCAGCTGGAAGCTCAAAAAGGATGTAGTTGTAGTACTGGTGTGAGAAATACCAGGAATCCATGGTTAGGTGCTCCAGACACAATAATATGACTGAAATCCTGTTAAAAGTGGTGTTGAACCCAATCCAGACAAAACAAGAGGCCCAGTGGGCCTTAACGGTCACCTGAGTAAAAGAGCACCAAGACAAGTGATTTTGTTTGAAAGAATTAGAAAAAGGTTTGGTTGAAATCCCCTCAGTAGTTCTTGAGAAGAAGATGAAAATGTTTAAAAGTTACCAAAAATGACCCCCTTTTGGTCCCCATTTTAGGCACCCCTGACCTCCAGCCTTTTAATTTTCACAAATCTGTATAATCAGTACCCAATGATGCTTTTCACCAAGTTAGTTTGAAATTGGCTTAGTACTTCATCAGAAGAAGGTGAAAATGTGAATTTTTTAACCTTGATGAACTTTGACCTCTGGGTGTGGCCCCATACATGACCCCAGGGACATGAATTTCACAATTTATAATATATCTGTCCTAGTTGTCATGCACACAGAATATTTAAGCTCTGGCATTAACGGTTTATTAGAAGAAGATTTTTAAAGAAGTACCAAAAATTACCCCTTTTTGCCCCCTATTTGGGCCCCTTTGACCCCCAGAACCCTTATTTTCACAAACTTGAATTGGCATCCCCCAATGATGCTTTCTACCAAGTTTGGTTGAAATCCGCCCAGTAGTTCTTGAGAAGAAGATGAAATATTTAAAAGTTACCAAAAATTACCCCCTTTTGGTCCCCAATTTAAGGGCCCCCTGACCCCCCAGCCTTTTTATTTTCACAAATTGGAATAACCATTACCAAATGATGCTTTTCACCAAGTTTGTTTGAAATTGGCTTTGTACTTCATCAGGAGAAGATGAAAATGTGAATTTTTTAACATGATGAACTTTGACCTCTGGGTATGGCCCCATACATGACCCCAGGGGCATGAATTTCACAATTTATAATATACCTGTCCTAGTTGTCATGCACACAAAATATTTAAGCTCTGGCATTAACGGTTTATTAGAAGAAGATTTTTAAAGAAGTACCAAATATTACCCCTTTTTGGCCCCTATTTGGGCCCCTATGACCCCCAGAACCCCTTTTTTCACAAACTTGAATTGGCATCCCCCAATGATGCTTTCTACCAAGTTTGGTTGAAATCTGCCCAGTAGTTCTTGAGAAGAAGATGAAAATGTTTAAAAGTTAACGGACGCCGCACGATGGACGACGCACGACGACGGACAAACGATGATTGCAATAGGTCACCATGACCATTCGGTCAGGTGACCTAAAAAACTAAATTTGATTTTCTGGCGAGATGATAAATATTTTTTTTCCCAGAGACATTTATCAGTTCTAAAATGTAGAAAATTCATTGATAGGTTTAATTTCACTACTAAAATGGATTTGAGTTCCTTATAAGCACCTTGGGCAGAAACAATTCAATTATACTAAACTTTAACCCATAACCACAGAATGACGTTTTCTGACATGCTGAAGCTTTACGATCATGGAAAAAGTTGTGGGAAAAGGAAAAGCTGCTTTTGCCTTTTCTCACATTTTTTCTATCCTTATTGGCAATAACTTCCCAATTTGAAATGTTTTTCTCAACTTCTTTACATTTGTACAAGTCTACAATTTTATTGTCTGATAAAAGGTTAAGTTACTAATATAACCGTGTCATTTTCATACATTGGTAAATTATGGCTCATTTGTCAGAATGCATGTATTTGGAATATTTCTCATTTATGCACCTAGACATTAACTTTGACTCAAATTGTATCAAGTTTCTGGATATTCATTGTTCTGAAAAGAAAGGAATACTGGCATAATAATTTAACCAATACCAGACCACAAAAATTTAGACTGATCCAAATTCAAAGAATTTGCAGACAATTTAAAGTTGATGTGATTTTTAAAATCTTTGTCTTTTAAGATAAAAAACATTGTGGAAAAGGAAGAAATTCCAATTTCTATATTTTACACAATATTTTCCAAAGCTTTTTTTCTTAAGGAGCGTGAAAAACCACTAATGTGTGGGAATGGGTTAACCTCTGACTTGAATGCAGCTATTTCAACTAGTTAAGACAGCTAGATAACAAAAGTTCATGAAATGTTTTTTATCCCCCGCCGTTTCGGTAAAGGGGATATAGTAATCGTCTCCTGCCATCATTCCGTCCTACCGTCATCCCATCATTCCATCACTAAACTTGTCCGGAGCATATCTCTGAAAGTATAATTGCTTTCAACTTGAAACTTCATAGGTTGATAGATCTCATTGGTAGAAATGCAGTGCACAAGAACCACAACTCTTGCTTGCATAATTTTGGAGTTATTGCCCTTTTGTTGTTTTAAAGACTTAGATTTTGTCCGGAGCATATCTCTGACAGTATAATAGCTATTAACTTGAAACTTCATAGGTGGATAGATCTTGTTGAGGAGAAGTGCAGTGCACAAGAACCACAACTCTTGCTTGCATAATTTTGGAGGTATTGCCCTTTGTTGTTTTAAGGACTTAGATTTTGTCCTGAGCATATCTCTGAAAGTATAATAGCTATTATGGAACTCATTGAGAAGAAATGCAGTGCACAAGAAGCCTAAATCTAACTGGCTTTAGTTTACTATCAAGCTTTTACAGCGGGGAAGGCCATGTTCGACATGGCTCTTGTTCCAAATTAGAACCGTCTCCTCTAGTCTTGTTTGTCTCTAAATAGAATAGATCCCCTTAATAGTTTACAGATAGTCTGACTTCAAAGAGTTAAAAGGAAATCATTGTAAAAAAAGTGAAAGAGAAGCAAGATTTTTTAAACAGAATTGCCTATTGAAGCTTCACCTTTGTTAACCCATTACCAGACGGCAAAATTTTAGACTAGTCCGAATTGAAAGAAGATGTAGACGATAATTTTAAGTTTGTGAATCTTTAGTTTTTTTCACCTTTCTTGGAAGAAAACATTGTGAAAAATAAAGAAATTGGTAGTTGCAAGTAATTTCTTCATTTACACATTGTTTTCCAAATCCTTTGAGGGGCGTCAATATAACACTTATTATTCATTTGAAAAGCAGATTTAATTGTCATCTGCATAATGCTTCAATTTGGTTCAGTCTTTAATTTTGTCATCTGGTAATGGGTAAAAGACAGTCAAAAATACTTAGAGCTACTGATATTTAATAAACCTTAACCCTTTCCAACACGATGGCGATTTTTGACGCCCTTTGGAAAACAATTTGAAAAACATTGTGTTATAATTATGAAGGAACTGCTTATAACAAGCAATTTCTTCATTTAAGATAATGTTTTCTACCCAGAAAGTTGAACAAACCTAAAATTTCAAAACTTTTACCCTTGTTATGCTAAAAAAAATCCTGTTTAGAATTGCATTAAAATCAAAGCACCAATATCTCAGGGAGCACTAGTTTCAGGTCAATATTTCTTTTGAAAACTTATTTTATACACAATTCTAGCTTTATAAGGACACGCAGGTGGTGTTGACTAGGATCAGACTGCACATATTTGCAGGCTGATCTTTGTATATAGTTCTTGTCCAAAGAGGAATAATCCTTGATCAGCATTCTTTGGGTTAAATTGTGGTCTGCAAATCATTTCAAATTAGACTTGTCTGAAAAATTATTGTGTGGTAAAGGGTTAAACCTTTGGTTGAATGTGGTTTGCTATATGCTACTTGGTGATGGCTAATATATGCTTATATCTTTTTCCACCCATAGAAAACCGGAAACGCTATCAGAGCTTTGGGTAGAATGACCTCCCTACAGAAATTTACTCGTCCTATTAACACATCATCCCCTAATAGCAGCACGGCAGATGGTTCCCCTATCTCTAGTAGTTCTAGTACCTTGACAATGGGATCGCAGGGTACCATTGTGGAAGAAAAACATGTGTCTACTTCTTTCAAGGTCAGCGATGCGGAAGATGTTACAACTAATAACGATGTAAATATTGCAGTAATCAGTGCAGTTTCCAATAAAAATAAAGAAGATAAACAGTCAAAAGACATAAATTCTAATGTTTCCACCAAAAATCAAGCAAATCAAAACACAATGTTGAGTGAGCAAAATGTAAGGTCAAATCAAATGGTCAAAACATCATCAAATCATTCAACGGACAGTGGTGTATCTTCAGAAAATTTTCATGACTCAAATGTGAATGGTGGGATATCGAAAAAAAAGCTTGATTATGAGAATAAAAACTACAAATGTCCTGAATTTACAAAAGAAATGATTGACTCAAAAGCATTTCCAGGTGATGTTGTCAGATTCGATGTAGAGTACCTTGATAAAGACAGCCATAGTACTGTGACATGGTATTTCGAGGATGAGGTTATTCAAGAGGGACCAAGACATTACATCCAGGAAACAGTGGAAGGAAGTTGCTCGTTAATTATCAAAGATATATGCGAGGAGGACGATGGAGATTATTCGTGTAAAATCCAAAATGAGTTTGGTGAAGATATGTGCTCAGCAGAACTTATTGTGTATGGTGCAATATGATTTGATCTTTTTCAACCAATAAATCAACCAACTTTGTCATGCTGAATAAAATCTTTGTTCAGAATTGCATTCAAATCAAAGGGCTGAGAGCACTGAATTGTCCTAATAGTGGGTCAATTTTTCTTTTGTTAACCTATTACCGGACAACAAAATTTTAGACTGGTCCAAATGCAAAGGAGTTGCAGGTGAAAATTTAAAGATGATGAAATTTTAGATTTCTTCAACCCTCTGGATAGAAAACATTGTGAAAATGAAGAGAATTGCTTGTAAAAAGCAATTTCTTCATTTTACACAATGTTTTTCAAACTCTTTTTAGCTCATCTGAGCACAACTTGCTCAAGGTGAGCTATCGTGATCGGTAATTGTCTAGCATCAGTCTGTCTGTCTGTCCATCCGTCCGTCTGTCCGTAAACAATTATTCAAAAATCTTCTCCTCCTAAACCATAAGGCCTAGAGCTTTGAAATTTGGTACATGTCATCACCTATTGACCCCCTACCAAAATACTTCAAAGAATAACTGTACTCTTAAAATTAAGCCTTTTCTGTGCGATCCCAGATTTTACAAAAGAAATCTTCTCCTCCTAAACCATAAGGCCAAGAGCTTTGATATTTGGTATGTATCATCACCTATTGACCCTCTACCAAAATACTTCAAAGAATAACCGTTTAATGAAAATTAGCCCTTTTCTGTGCAATCCCTGATTGTACAAAGGAATAAAGAAGGAAATCATTGAATCTCTTCTTCTCCTAAACCATTAGGCATAGAGTTTTTATATTTGGTATGTATTGATGTCTATACTTCAAAGCATTGCCTTATTCAGGAAGTAAGGGTTATATGGTGGGATCATCAATATACCTAGGATTAAAAGAGAAAATCATTAAGCATCTTCTCCAAAATAATTAGACAGAAGGCTTTGCTATTTTGTATAAATCATAAATCCATGAACCATCATACTCAGGGGAGCCATTTAGGACCATCATGGTCCTCTTGTTTCTTTGGTGGGGGGTGGGTCTAAAAGCTTTATTCAAAAGTAATTCATGGCCCAAGGAGGTGCCCTATTTTTTGGGGGTAATGTAGGTCGAAGGTCATCTGTGATATTTGAGTGATAAACTGCTGCTTGGAGGTTTAAGTCCACTTTGTGACAATTCTAGTTACCAGAAATATAAATTTTAGAGTAGCCTAAATTGAAAGAAGTTGCAAACGACAATTTAAGGTATATGAAATTTTGATTTTTTCAACTTTCTGGGTAGAAAACATTGTGGAAAATGAAGGAATTGCTTGTAACAAGCAATTTCTTCATTTTCCACGATGTTTTTCAAAGCATTTTTCCATGAAGATGTCTAAGAGCATCACTGAGTGGGAATAGGTTAATCTTGATGCCTGTAACTGGATAATCATGTTAACCAAGTTGCATATCCTATAGAAGGAAAATGTGGATTATTCATTATTGTCAACATACATTATATGTCATCTTGGAATTGCAAACTATACATTTCCACACAATACTTCCTTTTTAATGCCCCATAAGAAAAAGCTTTTGAAAAAGTTGTGGAAAATGAAGAAATTGTGTTATATACAAAAAGACAAAAAAAAAAATCCATCAACTTGAAGGTGTTGTCTGCACCTAGGTTTGAGTTGGACCAGTCTAAAATGTTTTTGTCTGGGAATGGAAAAAAGGAATTCCTAGTTGATGGTTCATATTTGTTACTTCAAGAACTAGTATGGTATATAAATCAAGTACTCCTCTTATATTATAAATGGATATAATGATTGTCTAGTTCTGTATTACATGTGTTTGTTGTTATTTAACTTAATGATAATGATATATTACATACTCTTTTTAATGAAGTAAATCATCAAAACGAGATGAAACATTGTTTGATTTTCTATTAGATTGAGATTAAAATTGAATTGAAATCTAGAGCTATTGCCAGAAATCTTGACAAATCAGTCTAGAAATCCATGCGAGGATAAATGGGCCCCTACCGATATATGGAGTTGTCCTGAAAATTGCCCTTTAATTAATTAACCCTTGACTTGACTTGACTGGGTAGTTCCGGTTTAAATTTGCTATATAGAGTATATAAGGGCTGAGACTAAATGCTCCTATTTTGCGTAGAATCAGATATTTTTTCAGAATTTCATACAAAGAATGATGAGTACTCTTAAAGTACTCTTAGAATATGGAACTGTTGTGGTAGTTTATATTAACATTGACAAGTTTTTACTCGTTTTCTCTCCCGACTTAGGAACCAATTTCATTCTCGTCAAGTTTTCATATGTTACTTCTCATTTCGAAACAAAGTTAGCAAAGGCGTCCTTTGTAGGAAATCATTGCTTTTACTTCTTTGGCTTGAAAAGATTGATCAAAACAAGGAAACCACACAACAACTACCAAGAATAACAATATTGCGATACAGAGTATTTTTTATGCTGATTTTCTCCACATCTGAAAGATCCATTATTTTCGGTACACATGGCTATTAAAATTTCGTCCCTCTTTGGTTCTGATATTTTTTTCTGTAAAGGGTTAAATGGTAAATCAAATTTAAAAGTTGACGATGTCCTCCCATAAACTGGTGTTTTAATCCAAGTAACGCGCACACTTCTGATTGGTATCTCTGATTGCGTAAAAGACCACAGGCGGTATTTTGGATATACACTGGATATATCTCATAATGATCAGCTATTTGCTTTGATTTTCACCCAATATCCCCTTATTACAAGTAACAAAGGAAGTTGTTTCTAAGGAATATACGATTTTGCATATTTAAAAAGGATTATAATTGCAAGAGGTAAGGGAAACCTATTTTAAAACTTTTCTCCTTTAGAAAAATCTGGAAAAAAATGTTTTAGAAAAATCCAGAATAAAAACACCATGTTTAAGATCACTTTTTTACAACATAAGATTTGAATTTTTTAATGATAAAACATTGTATCATATATGTCATTGCATAATATATCTCAATATAGTAATAAGAAGTTGGTATCAACTAAATGGATTAACACATTCAAAAAGATTGTCTTAGTTTGATCTTTGTAACTCTTCTTATGGTCATCTCTTTTATATTTCTGCTTTTTTATTTCTCACTTTATCTCAAATACTTAAATACATCAACAGGTTTAAAAAACAAAATAATAAAAAAAAATGATTCGAAAACTTGAAGAAGCATTTCCTCTGTGGGCGACATAAACTTCTAAGGTATAGCTTAAAAAGCTGTAGTTACGGGTTTGGGTCACAATTGGCGATTTTATAGTAAAGTAAAAGGCTGTGCAGTAAGTCACAGTCTGCATAGTGGCACCTTTTCAAATTATTACGTTCTAAGAAATATGTAAATCTAAAGTAAAAACTCCATTTCCATTAAAATAAAAGATGGACAAGTACTTTCCCGGTCCATGTCAGTGCCAATATCGTACAAACGGTTTATACATATACTGAATAAGCATGCATACAAACAAAAACATAATTTACTTTTTGGACTTTTGAAATTTCATATGTTGTGGAATAAAGGTATTTGCAAGTTTAACCCATTCCAACACAGCAAAATTTTAGACTGGTCCAAATTGAAAGAAGCTGCAGAGGACAATTTCAAGTTGATGGAATTTTGAATTTTTTGTCTTTTTGGATAGAAAACATTGTGGACAATGAAGAAATTGCTTGATACAAGCAATTTCTTCATTTTCCACAATGTTTTCCAAAGCTTTTTTCTTGAGGGGCGTAAAAAGGAGAGATTGAGTTGGAATGGGTTAACCCGGAGGTAAGGGGTATATAAGCTTATTTCACTAAAGGGTCGACAATAGCCGGACACACCTATCATGGTAATTATGTAATCTTAAGTGATTTAAAGGTAGGTATCGATGTTTTTTTCATGTCACAGATTTTAATTATTTTTATTTCCTTTCATAAACTATTTGAAAACAATATGCCGAAAAGAAATTTTGCAAAAATATGAGGTCGCTTATTAGAAAAAAGCTGGGTATTTCCCTAATAGCCTACGTAGGCTATTAATCTATTTTTAGATTAATCGGAGACAGCTACGAAGATTGTAGGGCATTCACATGGTGCGAATAACCGTTAGAACCTTACATCTAGTTCAAATTACATCAAACCAACGTCATCGTTACGTCATCAGGAGTAATGTTCGCTAGCTGGTCTGTAAAGATCAGTCCTTTCATGTGACATGATTTAGGACGTTGGCTGTTTCGCTAGTAAATTTGTTACCTTCATTTGACTGGGTCATATGCAAATGAGGTCATCCGATGTCGACAACCGAATTCTGTGATATCTAAAAATAACCTGGAATTCTGCTGAACCTTTCCGATATAACCAGAAAAAGCCACTTTAGTTCTATTAGATAACCACCAAGACAATACCTGACCTAACTTAAAGTATTAAATGTTCGTTTGAGTGTATTTTTTGGCACTTGGTAATTTTTCTTATCTAGGTTTCAGAAACATCGATACCTCCCTTTAACTTTCAAATAAATTCCCCACGAAACTTTAACAATTACAAGAATGAGGTAGAAAAGTTTCAATAATTTTTATAAGATGAGAAACATCAAATTTCAAAGGTATTCTTGTATCTTCCTATATAAACATAGTGTACAAATATAAACCGGAACTACCCAGAGTTCAAGGGAAGTAACTGATCAAGTGGAGTAACTACGTATATCAGTAGGGGCCCATTGGAAAAGTAAAAGTGAAATCCATTGAAAATGTTTTGGCTAATATAAGTTGAGAAATTCTCCATTTCCTGTGATGTTTTCGTGGATGATGCCAAATTATATTAACCAGTAATTTCTGAGGAAGTTTACCCATTCTCACACAAGCCCTCCTTTTTTCGCCCCTCAAGAAAAGAGCTTTGGAAAACATTGTGGAAAATGAAGAAATGCCTTGTATCAAGCAATTTCTTCATAATCCACAATGTTTTCTGTCAAAAACAATGGAAAAATTAAAAATTCCACCAAATTGTCGTCTTCAGCTTCTTTTAACTTGGACCAGTCCAAAATTTTGTTGTGTGACAATGGGTTAATTCCTGAAAATTACATCACTTCATTACTTAATAAACAAATATTCAATTTGAAAATTTTTGTCTTGCTGATTTTTGGCTCCTCTTGCCTACGACTTGTTTTTTCAGATTTCTGTTCTAATAGCTCAACTGTGTAAGAAGTGCCCAAGGTGAGCCTTTGTGATCACCCAATATCCAGTATTGTCGTCATGCATCTGTCAACAGTTTCTTTAACCCATTCCAACTCAACAAAATTTTAGACTGGTCCAATTTGAAAGAAGCTGCAGATGATATTTTCAAGTTGGTGGAATTTAAATTTTCTTTGTCTTTTTGGATAGAAAACATTGTGGATAATGAAGAAATTGCTTGATACAAGCACTTTCTTCATTTTCCACAATGTTTTCCAAAGCTTTTTTCTTGAGGGGCGTAAAAAGGAGGGATTGTGTGGGAATGGGTTAAACCAATTCCCAAACAGCCCTTTTAGATGCCCCCAAGTATAAAAGCTTTGGAAAACTTTCTGGAAAAAGAAGAAGTAGCTTGTTACAAGCAATTTCTTCATTACCCACAATGTTTTCTACCCCAAATTTCAATGTCCAAAATTTCTGAAGCTTTAAATTGTCATCTGCAACCCCTTTCAACTTGGACAAGTACAAAAATTTGCAATCTGGTAATGGGTTAAACATCTTCTCCTCCTGAACCAGAAAGCCAATCTTGATAAAACTTGGTAGGGATGTTCCTTGAACAAGTTCTTCCAAAATTGTTCAAATGTTTGAAATCCACCATTAACTCGTTGCCATGGCAACAAAAATGTTGAAAATAAGGAAATCTTTTAATATCTTCTTCTCTGAAATCAAAGGACTGAGAGCTTTGATATTTGGTATGCAACACCTTCTAGGGGGGCATCTATCAAGTTTGTTCAAATGATACACCTTGTGTCATATTTGTCACATCCCATTTTACATTGAAACAAAGAAGAAAACCTTTTAAAGATCTTCTCTGAAAATAGAAGACCGAGAGCCTTGATATTTTGTATATGGCACTTTCTAGGGGACATCTATCAAGTTTGTTCAAATGATACCCCTTTGGTCATATTTGGGCTTCGCTTTAGCGCAACCATTTCACAAAACATACAAAGAAGGAAAACTTTACAATTCTTCTTCCCTGAAACCAGAAACTGAGAGCTTTGATGTTTTGAAAGCAGCACCTCTAGGGGATAGCTATCAAGTTTGTTCTAGTGATGCCCCTTGGTCATATTTAGGCTCTGCCCAGTCACACCCCATTTTACATTGAAACAAAGAAGGAAAATTTTAAAAATCTTCTATGAAATAAGGAAGTCTAGAGCATTGATATTTGGTATGCAGCAACTCATAGGGAACATCTAGCATGTTTGTTGATATGATGCCCTTTAGGACATATTTGGGCTCTGTCTGGGTTCATCCTCTTTAACAAAGAATCAAAGAACCAAAACTTTAAAAAATCTTCTCTAAAACCAGAAAGCCTAGAGCATTGATATTTGGTATCTAGAATCTCCAAGTCGATCTGTATAAAATTGTTCATGCAATACCCTTTGGGTTGTATTTTGGCTCTGCCCAACAGCACAGTATTTTAACATAGAAACAAAGAAGGAAAAAATCTTCTTTCTCCAAAATTAGAAAGCCTAGAAAATTGATATTTGGTAAATAGAATCTCTAAGTGAACCTCTAAAAGGTTGATCATTGTGTTGATCCTTTGAACATATTTGGACTCTGGATGGGCACCCCATTCTTCAAATAGAAAAATAGCAGAAAATCATAAAAGCCCTACCAACCCCACACTCTATTTTATTGGCTCAGCTAAGCATGAATTGCTCAATTGAGCTATTTCGATCACCTTTTGTTCAGCGCCCGTCTGTCAACAATTTCTTTCAATGACATCTCCTCCAAAACCGCTGAGCCAATTTCAACCAAATTTGACAGAAATGTTCCCTAGGTGGTCCCCTTTAAAAACAGCTAAAAGAATTGAAATCCATTAAAAACTCCCGTTGCCATGGCAACAAAAGTGAGATTTTAAAATAATCTATAGAAATCTTCTCTTCATGACCCAGAAGGCATGGAGCCTAGATACTTGATATCAGTATATTGACCTCTTTTAAGATAGCTAAGATCATGATCATCTGATCCCCAGTGGAAGTAGGGTTTACATAGAAACAAAGAATGATTTTTAAACAACATATCTTCCAAACCACTGACCAATTTGAACCAAATTTGGCAGAAATGTTCCTTAGGTGGTCCCCTTTAAAAAAAGCTAAATGAATTGAAATCTGTTATAAACTCTGGTTGCCATGGCAACAAAAATTAAATTTTAAAATAACCTTTAAAACCCTCTCTTCTAGATCCAGAAGGCATAGGGCCGCAGTAGAGCATCAGTTCATTTACTTCTTTTTCATTTCTGAAATCATAACCCATGGATCCAGATGGCAGAAAAATATTTTCCTCCTTTCAAATTAGTCCTTAAGCCTTGGAATTTGCCATTAAGGCTTTGGGATCCCCAGGCACAGAGCCTTTAAGTGTATAAAAGTATGGTCCACTTGTATCATAACCCTATCCTATCCTATCTTCATAATTGGACCGTTTAAAGAAAAGAGGACCACGATGGTCCTAAATCGCTCCCCAGAGTATCATGGTTCATGGCTTTATGATACATACAAAATAGCAAAGCATTCTGTCAAATTTTCTCTATTTATCCTAGGTATATTGATGATCCCACCATATAGCGCCATATATTTCCTGAATATGGTAATGCTTTGAAGTATTAACATCAATACATCACAAATATCAAAGCTCTAGGCCTAATGGTTTAGGAGAAGAAGGTTTTCAACGATATCAATCTTTATTCCTATCAAAAATTAGGGATCACACAGAAAGGGCTTATTTTCAGAATACGGTAATTCTTTGAAGTATTTTCGTAGTGGGTCAATAGCTGATGATATGTACCAAATATAAAAGCTCTATGCCTAATCGTTTGGGAGAAGAAGATTTTTAAAGATTTCCTTTTTTGTTCCTTTTGTAAAATCAGGGATTGCACGGAAAAGGGCGAATTTTTAGAATACAGATGTTCTTTGAAGGTTTTTTGGTAGGGGGTCAATAGCTGATGATATGTACCAAAACTCAAAGCTCTAGGCCTTATCGTTTTGGAGAAGAAGACTTTCAAAGATTTCATTCTTTATTCCTATCAAAAATTAGGGATCGCACAGAAAAGGGCTAATTTTCAGAATACGGTAATTCTTTGAGTATTTTCGTAGTGGGTCAATAGCAGATGATATGTACCAAATATCAAAGCTCAAGGCCTAATTGTTTGGGAGAAGAAGATTTTCAAAGATTTCGTTCTTTATTCCTTTGTAATTTTAAGAGTTCCGTAATTCTTTGAAGTTTTTGGTAGAGGGTCAATAGGAGATGACATGTACCATATTTCAAAGCTCTAGGCCTTATGGCTTAGGAGGAGATTTTAAAATATTTTTTACGGACGGACAGATGGACAGACGGGCGCCGGACAATCACCGATCACTATAGCTCATCTTGAGCACGTTGTGCTCAGGTGAGCTAAAAAGAGCCTTTATCTCAGGTGAGCGCCCCAGGGCCAACAACCTTCTTGTTTTTAATTCTTAAGTTCATAAACCCAATTCTTCCTTACAAATGTATATTCTTCTTTTACGCAAGATTTTGCTAACAGGTGACTTTTTGCTCAAATTAGGTCTCTAGCGCTTTGATTACTTCTGCAATCATTGACACAGGTGAGCGCTTTAATGCCAATGACCCTCTTGTCTCTTTATATAGCAAACCAGGAAATTTAGATCTTTTCAATTGTTTTCGTTTTTTCAGCACAAATTTCTCTTCCTATAAATCTGTCCCATCAAAGCCATTCTCAAATTATATCGTAGATAAGGACAGGCTGAATGACTTAGCATTCAACTCATATTTGACCTATTACCAGATAAAATCAGTTTAGGCTGGATCAAATTACAAGTTGTAGATGACAATTTCAAGATGATGCAATTTTAAAAAGCTTTGTCTTTAAAGCGTAGATAAATTCTGAAGAGTTGTGAAATTGAAGATATGCTACGAGAAATGTCTTCATTTTCGTAAGCTATTCATTTATATTGGGTTAAATGAGCAGCGAAGATAAAGGTGAATAGGAAGTGAGAAAACTTGTCTCTCTTCAAACCTTTATAGCTCACCTGACCACAAAGTGCTCACGGTGAGCTATTGTGATCGTTCACCATCCATCTGTCCATCAACAATTTCTTTAGGCATCTTCTTTTACTAAACTTACCATCCAATCAAGCTTAAACTTGCTTGGGATATCCTTGGGTGAAACTCTACCAAACGTGTTAAAAGAATTTAATTACACAAAAACTGGCAACAGATAGGCAGAAAAAGAGGAAAATCTATAAAAATCCTCTTGTGAGAAACTATAAGCTTTGTGGATCCAAATTTTGCATCGTAACCCTCTACTACAGTTATTAATGTATTAGGGGTCTCATTTGGGCTCGCCTGGATGCACCCTATTTTATAGAGAAAAAGAAGCAAATCTTTAAAACACTTCTTGTGAGAAAATATGGGGTTCAGCGGCTTTGTATTTTGCATGTGATATTGCCTGATTATAAAAGTTTTTTAAAATAATATCATTTTGGTCCAATATGGTCACCTCGGGTACACTCTATTTTACTCAGAACAGCTATGGGTATTTTCAAGAATCTTCAGAGATTGAATATGGTTTGCATCTACTGATGACCCTACTAAGTGGCCGTAATGAATCCACTCAGTTTCAATTTTGCCTCGCCATGATTTTTTAAGAAACAAATAATGAAATATTAAACAAGAGGACCATGATGTCCTAAATCACTCACCTGAATCACCTGCTGTTGAAAAATGCAACTTGAGCAAAATAATTATAACCCGTTTCATGAAGATTGATCCAAAACTGTGGCTTCTAGAGTGTAAACAAATAATTTGCCATAAAGGTCCCTTTTCCTGTGTTTTCCTATAGAATATTCCGATAATCAATAGGGTTCATCCTAACAATTATTCTTGCAAAGTTTTATAAAGATTAGGCCAAAATTATGGCCTCTCGAATATAAACAAAGAAATTGTCATTAAAACCTCTTTTCACATATTTTCAAATAGAAACTCCCAATAATATATAGGGTTCATCCTTATGACCTAAAAATCATGCTGTCAAAGTTTCATGAAGATTGAGCCAAAATTTAGGCCTCTAGATTGTAAATAAAGAAATTGTCATTAAGGCCTCTTTTCCCGTGTTTTCCAATAGAATCTACCTATTATCAATAAGGTTCATCCTTATGACCTAACTACTATTCAGGCAAAGTTTCATGAAGATTGATCCCAAACTGGTCCCCAGAGTGTAAACAAAAAATGTCATTGAGGCCCAATTTCCTATGTTTTCCAATAGAACCTCATCATAATCCTTATGACCTATCAATTATTCTGGTCTGGCAAAGTTTCATATAGATTGAGCCAAAACTGTTGCCACTACAGTGTAAAGAAAGAAATTGACATCATGACCGTTTTACCTTTGTTTTCTAATAGAACCATCCCATAATCAATAGGGTACATCCTTATGACCTGCCAATTATTCTGGAAAAGTTTCGTGAAGATTAAGCCAAAACTGTGGCCTCTGGAGTGTAAACAGTTCAATTATTGACGAGACACGACGGACGACAGACATTCAATGATCACAAAAGCTCACCATTAGCACGTTGTGCTCAAGTGAGTTAAAATATTTTTTGCTATAGTACTCTGGCTTACTTTTTGACATCGTATGACTCAATATCAAAGTATCGGAGTTACAAACAAATAAAATATCAACACTTTTTGAACAAAAATGTGGCTTCTAGAGTGCATATAAGAATTACGCGCAACTTATATATTCTTCAGTCCAGAAATATTGTAAGAGATGCAAATGCTATGCATCATAGTTAAACAATCCAGCAGCATTGATTACTAGTTCTTCCCTTTAAAGATGCATCAAGTCCATAATTTGCAAATTACAGTAATAGAAGATGTAAGCTACGTGACCTACTTTTTGACCACACGTGACCCATTAATTGTCAGAGTTGTCACAGACACATTCTGACCTAATATGACCTTTGGACTAAAATGTCGCCTCGAGATATTTCTGAGATTTGACAAGGTAACCAACTTTTGACCCCACACGACCTTTTATTGATCTTGTTCCGAAATATTGAGTAAACATTCTGACCAAATACCAAGACTTTTGAGCCCAAGCTGTAGCCAACAGAAGGAAAGGCGTTGACGGACGCTGGATCACAAAAGCTTATCTTGAGCACTTTGTGCTCAGGAGAGCTATATAAAGGAGAGCCTTTCAACCAAAGATTCAAAACCTTAACAAGAGGACCATGATGGTCCTAAATCGCTCCCCTGAGAATGATGGTTCATGGATTTATGATACATACAAAATAGCAAAGCCCTGTGTCTAACCATTTTGAGAAGATGTTTGAGGATTTTTAGCTCACCTGAGCACAAAATGCTCTGGGTGAGCTATTGTGATCGGTCATCGTCCGGTGTCCATCTGTTCGTCCGTCCCTTCACAATTTCAAAAAAATCTTCTCCTAAACAAACCATGGAATTTCAACCAAACTTCACAGAAATGATCCTTAGGTCATGCTCTTTCAAAATACTTCAAAGAATTGAAATCCATGAAAAAGTTGCCATGCTAATAAAGTGAAAAACTTAAAAAATCTTCTCCTCCCATGCCGTAAGGTCTAGAGCTTTTATATTTAAGATAAATCATCATCCATTTACCCTCTACCAAAATACTTCAAAGAATAGCGTTTTCTGAAAATTAGCCCGTTTCTGTGCGATCCCAGATATTACATAGAAATAAAGAAAGAAAACCTTAAGAATCTTCTTCTCCCAAACCATAAGGCATAGAGCTTTGATATTTTGTATAAATTATCAACTATTGACCCTCTACCAAATCGCGGTAGAGGGTCAATAGTTGATGATATGTACCAAAGCTCAAAGCTTGATAATTGTTTACGGAAGGACAGACGGTCGCTGGACATTTTACGATCAAAATAGTTCACCTTTAGCACGTTCTGTTCAGATCAGCTAAAAAATAACTACAACCGGGCTTATCAAGCTTTGCGAAAGTAGAAAAAAACAAACAATAAGATTGAGTCAGGGATGTACACAACAAAAGGCTTGCATCTTGTCCATACTATATGGATTCAAAGAGTTTAGAACAAAATCTCTGGGAAAAAAACAAAGGCGGAAAGGAGTCTGCGCTATGACGATATTTTATCCTACTGGCTTTGCATTAATGGACAATATTGACAAAGATCAGCCTTAAACATGCATTGTCATCTTTGTCTATCCTATCTACCGACATAAACCGGACCCCCCTGGATGATGCGAGGGACATTTGGACCAAATATTTATTCTAGTCAGACCTCGCAGGCTGACCAGAGTCGAAAGATTTCGCTTTTTGAAGACTCTGGTCACTCTGCCTGAATCCATCGACGGCCTAGAGCAAAAGCATAGTATGTGCCTTTACAGTGTATAGATACATACTATGTTTTTGCTCTAGGTAGCCATTGATATATTGAATTTCTAAGTATTGTCTATAGCAGTCTATGTCTATAGTTGACTTCTGCGGGATCCTATCAATGTTTAACAGATTTTGCACTTTGTGGACTTTTTCAGATCTAGATTTGTCACTCTATTACGATTTTTCGAGGGCTTAGAGAAAAACATAGTATGTTTAGACACATACTTTTTTTTGCTCTTAGGCCTTGGTGTATTGAATATAAAGATACTGTCTAAAGTTGACTTCTAATGGATCCTTTGTTTTAGAGACCGTCCCCTTCTTCTCGCCCCCACCCCGCCCGAAGAGTTCTTTTTTAAATGCTCAACAGTCGGAAAATGTTTATTCTGGACAAAGCCCACAGAACGAGTATTTCAAAAGTAGATTGAACCCTTACAGAAATCATTCAAGGCTCAACACTCTAAAAATGCTTATTCTGGACAAAGCCCAAAAAACGAGTATTTCAAAAGTATATTGAATCCAATTCAGAAATCAATCTTGACGGTTGACCGGTATCGCCGTCGACATTATCAAAGCCAGCTTTGGTAAAGTCATCAGTGGTACCAGTCTATCTTGTCGGAAACGACTGATTGTTGGCTACGCCCTAAGACCTACTGGAAGAAGTTCAACTAATAGAGTAAACGGTGTATTTTGAAAAAAAAATATGTCTGTTAAATGTAACATGCAATACGATCATGATGGTCCTTAATCGCTCATTCGAGTGTTTTTCCTTATTAAAGTTCTTTTGTTTGTTTGTTTGTGTGTGTGTGTGGGGGGTGTATTTATTTAAAAAGATCTACCCCCAACGACACTAATAACCCATTCCCGCACAATCCCGTCTTTTTATACCCCCCAAGAAATAAGCTTCAGAAAATATTATGGGAAATGAAGAATTTGCTTGTATCAAATTCTTGATTATCCACAATGTTATATATCCAAAAAGACGTGTGTGTTTTTTTTATGTTTTTTAAAGATACATCAACTTGAAATTATCTACTGCATCTTCTTTCAATTTGGACCGGTCTAAAAAAACTTCTGTGGGAATGGGTTAAGTGTATGAGTCACGGTGTAAATCGTTAAAAGGCATTTTTTCAGTAAAATTAAGTAAATGTGGCCCAGGGTATTATTATATCTGTCCTTCTGGCAAGAGGACAATAGGAATGTGCGCACATGTTGCCAGTTTTCTTTACTACCTCGGTTGCATGGCTTATGAACCATCGTTAGAGGCACTATCACATGCAAAAAGATTCAAGGCCTCTGTGGTATCATATGTATAGAATTGGCTTAATGAGAGTGAAACAAAATAAAAATTATTAATAAGTAGTGTTAAATTATCTGTTTGCACTGAGTACTAGTAAACTCCTCAGAGGTCCGCATAGGAGCAGTTTAATAGACAACATCTGATCTTTTTTCATTACCAGACTTTCAATTGAGTTTTAATATTGCTATTTTTTATTTTCTTTATGGTGTTCAACAAGGTGCTATTATTTCTGAAAAAATTCTTTTTGGTAAATAAAGCATTACCTTTTGATTGTATGCGAAGTTTCTTATACCAGAGCACCACACAAATCATAAACATGCGTAAATAAACAATAATAAAAACCCTAAAACAAAACTAAAAGAATATGTGATTTTAACATTTTAAGAAAATTTGACCATTAAGACTAAAATTAAAATAGACTATGTTACCGGGTTTACTTTTTCTTGAAATTTTAGGATAAGAACAAGCATATTTGTGGTCAGATTCAATATCAATTTCATAGGTTGACAAGAACTGTAACATGGTGAAAATAACAATTCAATTTGTTCAAAATATTTTACAAATGTGAAATTTGGAGATTAATAAGCATTGTTTTAGGAACAAATTTGGTCAGCAAATCAAAAGTCGGCTCCTTTAATTGATGCACACCCATTTTTTACAAAAAAAATCTAAAAAATTCAAAAAGGCAAAAAGTGTGGTAGATGGAAGAAATTTCTTTTTAGTAATGTTATCCTCGTGTAATACACTACCTTCACATAAATTTTCTTAAAATTCTGGGCGTGGGCAGAATCCTATGTAAATTTCGTATAGGGTGAGACACCCCCCTTCTTGCGTAGTTGGAGACCCGGGGTGTATGTAGATGAATTGATAACTCAAAATGCACTTTAAATTAGTAACTCAGAATGCATTTCAAGTTACAACTCCAACAATACCCCCGGGACGCTTTAGATCTTTCAAAATGCATCGTACGAATGAATTGAAACTACCTTTGTCGAAGCTAATCTATATACAAAACAGTTTATGCTGTGATCTTTGGGAAAATGTACTAGAATTACACCGGGGCGCGTCCTGTGGTATTTCTTCAACAAGTTCCCGAAATACACAAAGTCACTACCTACCGTCTTGAACACAGTCCCGGTGTAATTCAGTAATTCCGTAAACTTAAACGAATAAAGAAACCATGGTTGAAAAAATATTTTCCGAGCTAATAATTAATTTCAAGTGGTTTTTTAATTCATTTAGAAATGACCTACATTAGTGAAACAACCTGAACTAGTCCCGGAGTAGATTGTTCTATTTAATACGAAAGGTTTCCTCTATGAAAATCAAAATTATTTGGTACATTAGTAATAATAGGTAATAAAAGGTACTTTTGTTAAAATATCTGTTTCTCCAAATGTATACAAAGTCATCTAGTAATGCTGCATACCAATTTTAATACCCTATGCATCATTTATTAGGTGGAGAAGACTTTTGAAACTGCATATGATGGGCATTTTCCAGACTTTGGACCTCCAGGATGAGATAATTTTTTACCACAATAATACAATTTTTGAGCATTGGTGGCTATTTCATATTTGAAATACGAGTGCATTGCACTTATATATTGGTAGAAAAGGATAATTGGAAATGCTCTAAATTAGAGTTTTTCCAATCTTTTGACCCGTGTTGCGGGACTGATTTTGTCCCAGGAGGCATAATTTCAACATAATAATAATAATAAGTTTATTTTGGTAAAAGTACATTGAAAAAAAAAAGTGAAAAAAGCACCATGTTATGCGCTCCATTACCAATGATAACGCAAAAAGAGGAAAGCTTAAACCTCTTATTTCCATTGTGGTCCTGGATAATGGAGGCATGGCACAGAAAGTCATGTTCACAATTTAATATCTTAACATATATTTTGATATCGAATTAAAATAAAAAAGAAATAAATCATATGTTGGATATCACAGACATATCACATTTCAAATGGTATCAAAATAAAAATAAATATATTTATCACAGTAATCAATTGACAGTTTAGACAAACAAGACATGACCTTAGAACAATCACTTGGCATTTTAAGAAAAATAAAAGAAATGAAAATATTAGAAAAGATATGACATTAAATAAATGAAAGATGATCAGAAGGAATGTTAAGAGAAGTCCATAAGGTAATCCTTCACAGCAGTTTTAAATGAATCAGAGGATTGAATGTCTCTAAGTTGCTGTGGCAGGCAGTTCCAAGAGACAATACTTTGGTAAGCAAAAGTCTTCTTACCGAAGGTTTTAACTTTGGCAGAGCATATCTACCGGAGTCTTTAAAAGCTACTTCACTATCAAAAAATGAAGACGAAACAGCAGTTACCCCTGACCTTGTGAAACGGCCGTGAACTTGACTGACAGGTATAAAGTGTTCGCTTAGATATTCTGGGGCCATTCCTTTACGGATCTTATGAACATGACAAAGGGTTAGCTGCCCCACTCGCTGTGGAATGGTAACCATTTAAGCGATTTAAATTGCTCGGCTCCTACACGAGACCTGCTACCCAAGTCCAAGACAAAACGAACTATTTTATTCTGGGTTGTTTGGAGTTTACTTTTCCAATACTGACTTAAGCTAGGATACCAGAATGAACAAACGTAATCAAAATGACACTGGATTAGAGACATAACCAAAAGTTTACGATTTTTGAGATTGAAGAATGGTCTGTTACAAAACAAGAATTTTAAGCGTGCATTAGCCTAGTAAACAGGGGAGCTGGCAATTTCATCTCATGTTAAATGTTGTTTTAAAATTGCACCAAGATATTTTACTGACTTGGTTGCACGTACACTTATATCATTGTGTAACGTTCCGAGCTAGTAGACAAAGCCTATCCATTCAGAGAACAGGATCCTCAACCCTAAATGGGTCGACTTTGTCTATATATCACTCCAAGTAGTCACTTGACTTACTGAAGGTTCCCAAATTTGCATATCACGGCAAATTACATCCTCTGGAACCGTATATTACTCTCCCTCCCCCCCCCCCCGAGAAGACTCGTCCCGAGTCTTGGCCTGGGTGATCCGTGGGTAAAGCAACTCCGGTCTGGCAGTTGTCATCATCCCACCGCTGCCACCAATGTAACGTTCCGAGCTCGTAGACAAAGCCTATCCATTCAGAGAACAGGATCCTCAACCCTAAATGGGTCGACCTTGTCTATATATCACTCCAAGTAGTCACTTGACTTACTGAAGGTTCCCAAATTTGCATATCACGGCAAATTACATCCTCTGGAACCGTATATTACTCTCCCTCCCCCCACCCCCCCAGAGATGATTCGTCCCGAGTCTTGGCCTGGGTGATCCGTGGGTAAAGCAACTCCGGTCTGGCAGTTGTCATCATCCCACCGCTGCCACCAATGTAACGTTCCGAGCTCGTAGACAAAGCCTATCCATTCAGAGAAAAGAATCCTCAACCCCTAAATGGGTCGACCTTGTCTATTTATCACTCCAAGTAGTCACTTGACTTACTGAAGGTTCCCAAATTTGCATATCACGGCAAATTACATCCCCTGGAACCGTTACAATTGCATAGTACATTTAGATTACCCCGACCTTTCAATCGGGGCTTAGAACCAAAAAGTAAAGATCCCGTTTTGCCAAGATGGAGTGAAAGCTTATAATCAACAAGCCATTGACTAACTTTCAGCTCCGAAGATAAGATCGACTCAACATCAATGACATTGACAAGGATGCCGGAGTCATCGTCATATAAAAGTGATTTATTTTTTACCACAGCAGACATATCATTAACATATATCAGAAATAGAATAGGGTCCAAGAATTGATCCCTGAGGAACACCGCATGATGTAAAACCCTGGCTGGATTGTACACTGGAAACTTCTACGAGTTGACTCCTGTCAGAGAAATAGGATTTAAACCATCTAATGGCATCTGATGTAAGACCAATAGATTCAAGTTTCATCAATAAAATATCATGATTGACGGTATCAAACGCCTTTTGTAATTCAAGAAAGACCATCCCAACCATATTACCTTGGTCCATATTAAATCTGATGAAATCTGACAAATGAATTAAAGCAGTGGTAGTGGAGAAACAACGTCTGAAACCAGATTGAAATTTGTAGAGAATCTATTTGAAAATAAATACTCATCCAGCTGATCATAAATGACTTTTTCAAACACCTTTTAAATTATGCTCAAAACCGACACAGGTCTATAATTACCTACCTCAGTTTTATCATTTTTCTTATATAGGATTATAACTCTGGCATTCTTTATATCATCAGGTACAGAGCCTTGAATGATGGAGAAATTTAAATTACATGACTTAAATGGCAGGCGATAACATGATATATAACTTTGGGGCTATGCTGCATTCGAAATATAAATGCTTCAGGCCATATAGTTTAGAAATAGATTTTTAGCGATTTTAATAATACAAAATCGCCATTTTAAATCGGTCCAAACACCGGATTTAAATTTCAAGCAATTTCTACGCATTCTCACAAATCAACTGGATCGCCAATTAAGAAAATAACTTACTTGCTGAATGCTCACAGCCTGTTTTTGTCGTAAATAACACGGGAAGTAGTTTAAAACTTCCATAATCTTGTATCGAAAGATATTCATAATAAATTGTCTAATGAGTTGTCTAAATGAGAGAAATGATTTACTCCCGTCTCAAGATGTTTCGTATAAGAGGAGAAGCCTATACTATTGTAACCTATGTGGGCGTGTGATCGTTCGTTCCTAGGTTAGGGAGGATCGGACAAATGAACGTAACTACAGCTCTAGTGAATATATGTGGTTATAATATCATATCAAGTTGACAATGGTCATGACTCCAACAATGACAACGACAACATCCTGAAATATATACAAGTAAAAATACATTGTAACTACAGTTAAATAATACACGATAACCTACAAATACAATATTATACAATAGGAAAAGACTAATGTACCCGAATATCCATTTCACGCGATGTTTTACAAATTACATCAATGTCCTAAATGAAACCTACCAATCTATGAGATTAAATGTTCCACAATCACCTGTTCTCTCAATAGTCCATTTTCACGTGCATGTTAGCTGTAAAAGAACAATTAGATGTTGTAAGTGCGTGTGATAACAGACCTAGCTCGAAACATGGGTTGAGCACGAAAACCGGCAATATTTCGGAAATCGAGTTGAATCACGGCGATTAAATCTCCCGACGCGAACTACAGTCAAAGCCGAAACATTACGATAAGAAGAAAAAACAATTCAAACCAAACAAAAAGTTACCAACCGAAAAAAAAAAAAAAAAACGGATCCCGGACGAAATATCAAATAATCTACAGCCTCTCGTATAAACAATCTAGCCTTTTCAAATAAATCCCAAGATCCTTCACTTAATTAAACATGTGATGACTAGAAATATCTCTACATGTAAAAATCAAAGCGCTGGAAGGCCTGGTTACACTATAAACTGTGGCAACCCTAGGTGTATATGTTTGTAATCTTGTTTGTGTTTCAATACTGTGTCTTTATCTTTGATTTGAGCCCAACTGCTTATGATTATTTTTTGGCACACTGATGATTCGTTATGTAGGGAGTAAATGTTCATTGAAGAACACTTAGAGGTAAATGCACTGTGTGTGTTTGTGTACATTTAATGACTCTTATCATGATCAATCACAGGCGGCATGTAGACATCCTTATTGAGCAAAGCTACTGATAAGCCAACAAAATCGTTTACAGGACTTTCAGACCTTTGATTTAGTTATTATGAAAGGGGACCACGTAAGGAACATTCCTGCCAAATTTTGTTGAAAATGGCTTAAATAGTTTAGGAGGACCTATCGTTTATAGAAATTGTTGTTCGTGAAGACGGACGACGTACAGGCTGCGCACGGACAAAGGGTGTTCACAATAGCTCATTTGAGCTAAACATTCGTGTTTCTTTGTGCCGCCGTCATAGCGCAGTCGGTAGCGCATCAGACTCCTAATCCTCAATAATGGGATGCCATGGGTTCGATCCCTAGCGGCGGCACATATCTTTTCCGACATTTGTTTCTCCCCAATGGGTGGATAATCGTAAACCTAAGTGGGATAGCAGCTGTAGGCTAGAAAAGGATGCGGTGGTAGTACTTGTGTGAGAAATACCAGGAATCCATTGTTAGGTGCTACAGCCGCCGCGATATCACTGAAATACTGTTAATAGTGGCGTTAAACCACATTCAAACAATTGATATCATGTTTTTTATTGTTTTTTTTTTTTTAATTTTCAGCTTCCAACTGAAAATAAAAGAAACTGTCTACAAAGCCATTCTAATGACCCTCTCTCGGAATATGATAACACCACTTCAGTCAAAATACTGTGGGCTGGAAGGGAGTAAAATAACTATTGGGAGGTAGGGAGTCAAATTACAATGGGGTGGAAGGGGGTCAAATTACCGTGGGGTTGAAGGGAGTCAAATTAATAGGGGTGGGACGGGTGTCAAATTTCTATGGGGTGAAAGGGTTTCAAATAACTATGGTGTGGCAGGAAATCAAATTAATATGGGCGGGAAGGGTAACAAATCAATATGGGGTGGAATGGGATCCAATTAATAGGTGGTGGAAGGGTGTCAAATTACCATGGCATGGAAGGGAGTCAAGTTACTATGGGGTGGAAATGATTCACATTAGTTCGGGATGGAAGGGTGTCAAACTACTCTGAAGTGGAAGGAGTTGAATTACTATGGGATGTTAGGGGTCAAATTACTATGGAGTGGAAGAGAGTGAAATTATTATGGGGTGGAAGGGGGTCAAATAACTATGGTGTGGAAAGCAGTCAAATCACTCTTGGTTTGAAAGGAGTCACATTAGTTTGGGATGGAAGGGGGTCAAACCACTATGAGATGGAAGCGAGTTAAATTACTATGGGGTGAAAGGGAGTTAAAATTGCCATGGGGTAGAAGGGGGTCGAATTACTATGGAGTGTTAGGGAGTAAAATTACTATTGGTTTTAAGGGGTCAAATGATTATGGAGTGGAAGGGAGTCAAATTACGAACCCTATGTCAAGGAACAGACAACGCGTGACAGCAAAAGCTCGATTAGACAACATAGAATAGCATTTCAGTATTTTTATGCCTCAGGCCAACAATCATTTTTTGCTTTAAACACCAAGAATAAGAACAGATGCCATTAGACATAAAATCAGCAGGTTCATTTGATGTCTTCAAGGCACTCTTTCTAGCTTCTGTCTTATTCTTTTGTCTCTCGCTGTAGGACCTATATTTCCCCTCTTTTACTCGCTCTGAACTTCAAGTCTTAAGCACAACCCCGGTCTATATGATATTACGACTACACAAATATAACGACTGATTGTGGTCAATAATTGAAAGAAGTAGAAGAAACTAAGAAAAAAATGTCAGTTTTAGGTTTTGATCTATTGCGATCACGTGTCGTCCGCCGTCGTCCGTCATGTGTTAACTTTTTACGTTTAGACTTGTTAAGAACCCTTGAACGGATTTTAACCAGGAATCATCCCTATAGGAAGGCGCTCTAGATTTGTGCACGTAATGGAGTTATCTCCCCTGGGTGTCCCAAAAGGGGCAAAAAAGGGTACATCTTTAAAATTCTTCTTCTCACGAACCTGCTGTTAGACTGGATTCATATTTGGTATTTAGATTCTTTCGGACAAGGGCTATAAAGTTTGTACAAGAAAAAGAATCTACCAAAAAATTGCCGTGATAGAGATGGAGTAGGTGCAAAGATGAAGGGGGTCATAGGCTTACATAGTGACAACTTTGAAAATCTTTCTCTATCAAACCAAAAATCCTGCAGCTCGGGCCCCTAAAGTTCTGATATTTTGTATGTAGTATCATCTGGTGGACCTCTATCAAGTTTGAATAAATTATGGCCCTAGGGTTAGAATTAGTCCGATCCCGGACGTCACAGGTTTAACAAAGGCTTATATACTAGTAGTTAACTCTTTAATAATCTTCATCCCCCAAACGGGAGAGCCTAGGGCTTTGATATTTGTATATAGCATCAATTGGTGGACCTCTATCAAGATTGTATGAATTATGACCCCAGGGTCAGAATTAGTACGTTCCCGGACGTCATAAGTTTAAGTCAGGCTTGTATATAGTGAAAATTTTAAAAATCTTCTCAGAAACAGAAAGGTCTAGAATTTCGTTATTTGGTGTGTAGCATCATCTGGTTAACCTCTATCAAGATTGTACAAATTATGATATATAGTAGTAAAGTCTTTAAAGTCTATTAGGAGGGCCGAGAGCTTTGATATTTGGTATACAGCATCATCTGGCCAGTGGACGTCGGCCTTATTCGTTTTTGTGTTTTTGGACTCATTTGACCGATAAGGCCCTATGTGCCGCTTTCTGACCTAAATTTATTTGTAACGGTTGCCTGAGATAGATGTTAAACATGGGTTTGCAGTGATTGATAAACTGGAACAGACGGAAATTCAGTGACCAATCACTAGTCCCGCCCACTTACTTCATTAGTCCCGCCCCATGAATCCGACAAAAAGTCTCGCTTCGATTTTAAAAGCCGTTATTTTAAAAAATACGGCCAGTAGCATTTAATAACAAGAGGACCACGATGGTCCTATATCGCTCCCCTGAGTATGATGGCTCAAGGCTTAATGATATAATATACAAAATATCAAAGCCCTACACCCAATCGTTTCGGAGAAGAAGATTTTTTAAAGATTTTCTCCTTTAATCCCAAGTATTGTGAAGATCCAACCATATTGAGCCAATTTCAAGAGTGCGGTAATTCAGGCTTTGAAGTACTTAAGGGAGGGTCAATAGCATTAATACATACCAAATACCAAAGCTCTATTAGGCCTAATTGTTTAGAAGAAGAACATTTTCTATGATATCATTCATTACTCCTTTCTGGGATTGCACAGAAAAGGACTTATTTTCAGAAGACAGTAATTCTATGAAGTATTTTAGTACAGGGTCAATAGGTATTATTACACACTAAGTATTAAAGCCTTTGGCCTGATGGTGTGGGAGAAGAAGATTTTTAAAGATTTCCTTCTTTATTTCTTTGTAAAATCAGGGATCACAAAGAAAATGGCTAATTTTCAGAGTACGGTAATTCTTTTAAGTATTTTGGTATTGATCAATAGAGGATAGTTCATACAAAATATCAAAGCTCTAGGCCTTATGGTTTGGTTGAATTATTTTTTAAAGGTTTTCTTATAGTTTCCATGTAAAATCAAGGATCGCACAGAAAACGGCTAATTTTCAGAATAGGGTAATACTTTGAAGAATTTTAGTAGAAGGTCATTAGGTAATGATTTATACAAAATATCAAAGCTCTAGGCCTAATGGTTTGGGAGAAGAAGATTTTTAAAGTTTTCCTACTTTATTTCTATGTAAAATTAGAGATCGCACAGAAAAGGGCTAATTCCCAGAAGACAGCAATTCTTTAAAGTATTTTGGTAGAGGGTCAATAGATGATGATGTATACCAAATATCAAAGCTCTAAGCTTTATGGTTTGGGAGAAGAATTTTTAAAGTTTCCCTTCTTTATAATTTTATGTAAAATCAATGATCGCATAGAAAAGGGCTAATTATAAGAATACGGAAAGTCTATGAATTATTCTGGTAGAGGGTCAATAGATGATAATTCATACAAAATATCAAAGCTCTAGGTCCTATGGTTTGGGAGAAGAAGATTTTTAAAGTTTTCTGTCTTTTATTCAATGTAAAATCAGGGATCGCCCAGAAAAGGTCAAATTTTAAGAAAACGATAATCTTTGAAGTATTTTGGTAGATTGTCAATAGATAATGATGTATATCAAATATGAAAGCTCTAGGCCTGATGGTTTGGGAGAAGAAGATTTTTAAAGTTTCCTTGTTATTTCTATGTAAACTTAGGGATCGCCCAGAAAAGGGCTAATTTTCAAAATACGGTAATTCTTTGAAATATTTTGTGGAGGGTCAATAGATGATGATGTATACCAAATATCAAAGCTCTAGGCCTGGTGGTTTAGGAGAAAAAGATTTTTAAAGTTTTAATTCCTTATTTCTATGTAAAATCAGGGATCGCCTAGAAAAGGGCCAATTTTCAGAAAGCGTTAATTCTTTGAAGTATTTTGGTAGAGGGTCAATAGGTGATGATTTGTACAAAATATCAAAGCTCTAATACTTACCGCTTTGGAGGGGAAGATTTTTTAAGTTTTTTTCACCTCGTTGCCATGGCAACCAGAGTTCTTCATGGATTTCAATACTTTGACTTTGAAGGATCATTTCTGTGAAGGTTTGTTGAAATTCCATGGTTAGTCTAAGAGGAGAAGATTTTTTATAATTGTGAAAGGACGAACGGACGGACGACGGACGATGACCGATCACAATACCTCACCCAGAGCATTTCGTGCTCAGGTGAGCTAAAAAGTAGAATGGTAGGCGACCTAACTGGCATCGTAACTAACATTACATCTTGAATAATCTGTAGTTACGACGTTAAACCCATTCCCACGCAACAAAAAATAGACTTGTCCAAAGTCAAAGAAGATGTAGGCAACAATGTCAAGTTGGTGGTATTCTAGACCCCGCCTATTGACTCCAACAGGAAGTCTCGCTGCGATTTTAACGGCGTCATTTTGCAAAGTTCATAACCAGTAGCATGTAACAAAAATATGATATGGTTGGCTGGCGACCTAAACGTTTATGTCGTCAATCAAATAAAAAAAATGTTTAACAAAAATGACGGCCGATGTCGGAGTTCAAACTTTTATTCCGGGCTGAATGAATGGTTTGATTGGTCGGTTGGTGCTTTGATAACCGCGACTGGTCAATTATTTCATTGGTCGACTGACTATTTGATTGAGAGCCGCGATTGGTCAATTGCATTGAAAATGCATGTAGTCAGTATGTCTAAATAGCATATGCTAGCAGTCTCCCGTATTCGATTGGTTTAATCAATGCCAATGTATGAAATACAAATTATCCATTAAAACTCTTGCATTACCCGATCTATGTTATTTTTTCTCACTCCTTACAAAAATTTTGAGGTTCATGTTTTTTGCTTTTGTTTTTTTCTACTTGCAAATGTTGTTGCCATGTAGATGCTTTTTTGAAATTTTGGGTAGATAAGGCTAGATGGGAAATAACTCAACATACATTTTCAAGTCTGTTTCACCAATGCCGCAAGGGTGACATTGATCCTTTGATGTATATTGCTTAGGTGCTTGATCATGGGACACCGAAATTGGATCTTGAAATGGCTAGTATATGAATACAAAAAGAGTGTATCTTCTTTTACAACATTTGTTACTCAAGTTGTAGGCCTAAATCTGTTTTTCATTCGTACTGCAATATTCCAATTAAATTTATTTTACTTTCAGTTTAGTTCACAGAGTCTAATTATCATTTTGTAAGTGCGCATGCATATATTTATGATTATTGGTGATCGAATATGGGAGACTACAGGCTACCGGCTACTAAAACGCGGCAAGATTTGACGTTGAATAGTTTTCGTGTGTCACAAAAGTTGTTCCCCTTGTTTAGTTTTTCTTGCAGAAAATCTTCAATGAAACCGTGGTACATATTTATCCTTTTATCAGGAATCAAAATATTAGACCTGTGGTCTACTGTCCATCACTCAGAGTGTCCTACCAACTAGACCTGTGGTCCACTGTCCATCACTCAGAGTGTCCTACCAACTAGACCTGTGGTCTACTGTCCATCACTCAGAGTGTCCTACCAACTAGATCTGTGGTCTTCTGTCCATCACTAAGAGTGTCCTACCTGCTAGACCTGTGGTCCACTGTCAATCACTCAGAGTGTCCTACCAGCTAGACCTGTGGTTTACTGTCAATCACTCAGAGTGTCCTACCAGCTAGACCTGTGGTCTACTGTCCATCACTCAGAGTATCCTACCAGCTAGACCCGTGGTCTACTGTCAATCACTCAGAGTGTCCTACCAACTAGACCTGTGGTCTACTGTCCATCATTTGCATAGATATCAAAGTAGAAAATCCTTTAGTCCCTAAGTCAGCCTCCCTATCTTGATTGTAATTTCAATGTAAACATCTTCATGAATAATGTTAACTGCTATAACATAGCAATCTTTTTTATAAAAGGATTATCTCACCAGACTCACCAACAGATTGTCAGAACTTGAAGAGGGCTATGATTCTAGCAGCAAGAATAATGCATGCAGTGGCACCTAGATATTAGGACTAACAAAGACATATTAAACCTGTTTCCAGATGTCAAAATTTACACTGGTCATGATTGAAAGGAGTTGCAGATGGCAATTAGGAATTTATGAAACTTTAAAATTTTTCACCTGGTTAGAATCGATTGCGTAAAACAAAGAAACTGCTTGTTACAAGCCATTACCACTTAATGGCGCTTTTTGATGCCCCCAAAAGAAAAGAAAAATATTGAAAAACATTGTAGAAAATAAAGAAATTGCTTGTTGCTAGTCATTTCTTCATAATTGACAATGTTTTCTGCCCCAAAAGACACACATTTAAAGATTTCACTAGCTTGAAATTGTTGTCTGCAACTTCTTTGAATTTGATCCAGTCTAAAATTTTCTCCTTTCGGAATCCATTCCCATTCAATGATGCTTTTGGATGCCCCCAAGAAAAGAGCTTTGGAAAACATTGAGGAATATCAAGAAATTGCTTGTTTCCAGCAATTTCTTCATTATCCATTATGTTTTCTACCCAAAAAGTAGGAAAAAAAATGTCAAAAGATTTAAATTGTTGTCTGCAGCATCTTTCAATTTGGACAAGTCATAAAAGTTGTCATTTGGTAATCAATTAATTGGAGCTTGTATTACTCCCCTATCAATACCACTTTATTGGAAACTGGTAAATACTCCCCTATCAGTACAACTTTACTGGAAACTTGTATTATTCCCCCATCAAACAACGTTATTAGAAACTTGTATTACTCCCCCTATCATTGCAACGTTATTGGAAACTTGTATTACCTCCCCTATCAATACAACTTTATTGGAAACTTGTATTACCTCCCCCATCAACACAACTTTATCTTGTATTACCTCCCCTATCAATACAACTTTATTGGAAACTTGTAAACCTCCCCTATCAATACAACTTTATTGTATTACTCCCCTATCAATACAATATTATTGGAAGCTTGTAAATCTCCCCTATTCATATGTCTTTATTGAAAGCTTGTTTTTTCTCCCCAATCAATACAACTTTATTGGAAGCATGTATTACTCCCCTAAGGACTATCAATTTCCAGACTTTTTTCTAAACACATTTGTAGCTGGTGTTTTGTATGTGAGTCTACCATCATGAGTTTCAGATAAAGTTTGAACTTTGTTCTGGTCCTTTGATTTTTTAAAAAAGCACTGTTGTTGGACTTAGACATATTGACAGAAAAATATATATGGTCAATAGGTGACTTGGTATTGCCATAAAAATCATTACCAGACAATTAAACTTTTGACTGGTCCAAATTTAGAGATTGCAGACAAATAATGAAAAGGGCTAGATTTAGAAATGTAGAAAATATTATTGGAAATGGGGAACATTCTTGTTACCAGCATTTTAAAATTACCTTAACCCTTGTAATGCTGTATAAATTACCTTACTGAATTACTTTAAAATCAAAAGGCTGAAAGCACTGATAGAACTTGTAGTTCAAAAATCAATATTTTTTTTATAAATCAATTTCATTAACAACTCTGGCAGGAAAAGTACAAGCAGGAGGTGTAGACCAATATCAGACTGCACTTATGTGCAGGCTTATCTTCGTCTACACCTCCTGCCATTACCAGAGTATTCTGTGTTCAGCATGACCAGGGTTAAGGGCTTCAAAAATTAGATTATGTTTAGAAGGTATAAAAGAAAACTTTGATCAACTCCATGTTATATTTGCAGCTGACAGTTATGGACATAACAAGTGTTAGAAGAATCTGTCTGGAATATGCCATTAGGCATAAATGTTACCGAACGTTTGATGGTGAGAAGCTTCCAAAGTGATTACCTGTCTTGTAAAATGGTATTTACCTAATACCAGATGGCAAAATTTTAGACTGGTCGAAATTGAAAGGAGTTGCAGATGACAATTTATTACATATGAAAATTTAGATTTGTTTCAGCCTAGGGGTAGAAAACATTGTGGAAAATGAAGAATTTGCTTGTACAAAGCAATTTCTTCATTTTCCACAATGTTTTCCAAAGCATTTTTCTTAGGGCGTTCAAAAGCGCCATCACCTGAGGTGACTCAAGTTTAGACTTGTTCAAATTGAATGAGGTTGAAGACTACATTTCAAATAAAATTTGAAAAAAAAATGCCAAGTAGGGTAAAAATCAATGTGAGGAAAAAAAGAATGAAGCCTGATTTTAAGCCTTTCCAGAGGACAGCATTTAAAATTTGCCAAATTCAATTAAGATGCAAAAAACAATTCAAAGAAAAAAAATAACGAGTTTTTACCCATTCCCACACACTGACGCTTTTAGACGCTCCTCAAGAAAAAGAATTAGGAAAACATTTTGAAAAATGAAGAAATTGCTTGAACCAATTCTTCATTTTCCACAATGTTTTCAACTCGGACATAAACTTTAGAATGTTGTCTGCAACTCCTTTCAATTTGGACTGAAAATTAACAAGTGGTAATGGGTAAAAGGTATAAAGTAATTTGTCCTTTTCATAACATGTTTTCCCTATCTATTATTCTTGTGCATCAAAATGCATTCATCTGTGGTAATCGGTTAACCCATCCCAACACAATGACGCTTTTTGATGCTCCAAAGAAAAAGCTTTGGAATACATTGTGGAAAATGAAGAAATTGCTTGTTCAAAGCAATTTCTTCATCATCCACAATGTTTTCTACCCTAAAAGACAAAAATATTTGAAATTGCATCAACAAAAAGCCATGCCCTGTAACTTCTCTCAATTTGGACAAGAATTTGTTGTTAGGTAATATGTCAAAGTCATTACTGTTTTACGGTATGAGAATGAACCTTTTATCAAATTATAACAATTTTTTTGTTTACAATTGTATATTCAGAGAAAGCTTTGTCTGGTGTAAAAAAATTGCCTTACCCCATTTGATAACAGATGATTGTGTGATCTTTAAAAATGACATACATTTTCTTAATTTATTACAATTGGTTTTTACAGCTTAAATTTCTATTCCAAAGAAGTTGGTGTGAAAGAAATTTGCCCTACCCTTTTTTGCAATCAGACATGGGACATATATAATGGTGACATCTATTTTTTAGCTCTACTGGCCGAAGGCCGCTAGAGCTATAGCAATGGCTTTTTCCAATCCCGCGTCCGTACGTCCGTCCGTTAAACTTTTCCTTGTTTACGTGAGAGTCCATTGTTTTCATCCGATTCCCTTCAAACTTTCATAGAATGATTGTACCATCATAAGGATTGTTCCTTTAGAAATTGGGTCAGATCTGTCAAGAAACATGGGAAAAGGGGCCTAATTAAAACTTAATTAAAAAAACCTCGTTTACGCCATAGAGTCCACAATTTTCATCGGATTCTCTTCAAACTTTCACAGAATGATTGTACCATCATAAGGATCGTTCCTTTGGAAAATGGGTATGATCCATCTAGAAACATGGGAAAAGGGGCCTTATGAAAATTTATTTAAAAATTCCATTAAAAATCCTCGTTTGCGCGATAGAGTCCACAGTTTTCATCGGATTCTCTTCAAACTTTCACAGAATGATTGTTCCATCATAAGGATCATTCCTTTTAAAATTGGGTATGATCCGTCAAGAAACATGGGAAAAGGGCCTTATGAAAACTTAATTGATTGTTCCTTTGGGAATTTGGTCAGAACCATCAGGAAACACGGGAAATGGGGCCTTATGGAAATTTAATCAAAAAATCCCTCTAACACTCTGGAGCCAACAATTTTCAACTGATTCTCTTCAAATATTCACAGAATGATTGTACTATCATAAGGATTGTTCCTGTTAGAATCAGATATGAGACCTCAAGAAACATAGGAAAAGGGGCCTTATTAAGATTTAATTCAAAGATCATTGTTAACACTCTAGAGTCAACAGTTTTCAACTGATTGACTTCAAACTTTCACAGAATGATTTTACCATCATAAGATAGAGTCCACCGTTTTCATCATATTCTCTTGAAACTTTCTCAGAATGATTGTACCAACATAAGGATCGTTCCTTTCGAAAAAGGGTATGATCTGTCAAGAAACACAGGAAAAGGGGCCTTATGAAAATTTAATTAAAAAATCCTCGTTAACACTCTAGAGTCCAGAGTTTTCATCAGATTGTATTTAAACTTTCACAGAATGATTGTACCAACATAAGGATCGTTCCTTTCGAAATTTGGTATGATCTGTCAAAAAAGAGGAAAAGGGGCCTTATCAAAATTTAATTCAAAGATCTTAGTTAACACTCTAGAGTCCACAGTTTTCATCTGATTGACTTCAAACTTTCACAGAATGATTGCACCATCATAAGAATTGTTCCTTTCAAAATTTGGTATGATCAGTCAAGGACCAAGGGAAAAAGGGGCCCAATAAAAACTGGATTGAAAGGCTTGGTAAACACAATAGAGTCCACAATTTTCAGCGGATTCTCTTCATACTTTCACAGAATGATTGTACCATCGTAAGGATCGTTCCTTTGGAAAATGGGTATGATCCATCTAGAAACATGGGAAAAGGGGCCTTATGAAAATTTATTTAAAAATTCCATTAAAAATCCTCGTCTGCGTGATAGAGTCCACAGTTTTCATCGGATTCTCTTCAAACTTTCACAGAATGATTGTTCCATCATAAGGATCATTCCTTTTAAAATTGGGTATGATCCATCAAGAAACATGAGAAAGGGGCCTTATGAAAACTTAATTGATTGTTCCTTTGGGAATTTGGTCAGAACCATCAGGAAACACGGGAAAAGGGGCCTTATGAAAATTTAATCAAAAAATCCCTCTAACACTCTTGAGCCAACAATTTTCAACTGATTCTCTTCAAATATTCACATAATGATTGTACTATCATAAGGATTGTTCCTGTTAGAATCAGATATGAGACCTCAAGAAACATAGGAAAAGGGGCCTTATTAAGATTTAATTCAAAGATCATTGTTAACACTCTAGAGTCAACAGTTTTCAACTGATTGACTTCAAACTTTCACAGAATGATTTTACCATCATAAGATAGAGTCCACCGTTTTCATCATATTCTCTTGAAACTTTCTCAGAATGATTGTACCAACATAAGGATCGTTCCTTTCGAAAAAGGGTATGATCTGTCAAGAAACACAGGAAAAGGGGCCTTATGAAAATTTAATTAAAAAATCCTCGTTAACACTCTAGAGTCCAGAGTTTTCATCAGATTGTATTTAAACTTTCACAGAATGATTGTACAAACATAAGGATCGTTCCTTTCGAAATTTGGTATGATCTGTCAAAAAAGAGGAAAAGGGGCTTATCAAAATTTAATTCAAAGATCTTTGTTAACACTCTAGAGTCCACAGTTTTCATCTGATTGACTTCAAACTTTCACGGAATGATTGCACCATCATAAGAATTGTTCCTTTCAAAATTTGGTATGATCAGTCAAGGACCAAGGGAAAAAGGGGCCCAATAAAAACTGGATTGAAAGGCCTGGTAAACACAATAGAGTCCATAGTTTTCAACAAATTCTCTTCAAACATTCCCAGAATGATTATTACATTAAATGGATTGTTCCTTTCGGAAGTAGGTTTGGTCCATCAAGTTTCATGGGAAAAGGGGCCCTATGAAAATTTAATAAAAAAATGTTAGTTAACACATCATGGCCCTAGATTTCACCTGATTGACTTCAAACTTTCACATAATGATTGTACCATCACAAGGATTTTTCCTTTCAAATAGGGTCTGATCCATTGAGAAACATAGGAAAAGGGGCCTTAGGAAAATTAAATTAAAAATAATCTTAATTAATGCTTGTAAGTCCACAGATGAGATGGTGTTGTCTTCATACTCAAACAGAATAATTATACTTTTGTAAGAAGAGTTCCCTTTGGAATTGGTTCAGATCCATCAAGTAACATGAGAAAAGGGGCTATATGAAAATTCAATTGATAAAACCCTGCTAACACAATGAAGCCCACAGCTTTGATCAGATTTTGTTGAAACTTTCACAGAATGATTGGAAGGTCATAACTATCATTCTTTTCATAACAGGGTTTGAACTGTCAAGAAACACAGGAAAACGGGCCTTATGCAAATTTCATTTATAAATCCTTGTTACCAAGTCCAGAGCTTTCATCGGATTTTCTTCAAACATTCTCAGAATAATTGTACAATAATAATGATTGTTGATGTTTGCATTAGACCTGATCGGTCAAGTATCACAGGAAAAGGAGAATTATGAAATTTAATTTTAAAATCATTGTACCACAATAAAGTCAACAGTTTTCATCAGATTCTGTTAAAACTTTTACAGATTGATTATTCCATCATTAGGATTCTTTCTTTTCAAATTAGGCGTGATCTGTCTAGTATCATGGGAAAAGGGGCCTTTTGAGAATTTTATCTAACCAAGTCCAGAGCTTTCATTGGATTTTATTCAAACCTTCACAAAATCATTGTACAATAATCACGATTGTTGATGCTGACATGAGACCTGATCCTTCAAGTATCACAGGAAAAGGAGCCTTATGAAAATTTTATTTTAAAGATTTTACACCAGTCTGCAGTTTTCATCAGATTCTGTTCAAACTTTCACAGAATGTTTGTACCATCATTAGGATTGTTTCTTTCCAAATTGGGCCTGATCTGTCTAGTATCATTGGAAAAGGGGCTGTATGAAAAATTATTACCAAATCCTCATAAACACAACAATACCCTCAGTCTTTAGCAGAATCTCTTCAAACTTTAATAGAATGATTGCACAATTAGGTCTGATTGGTTAAGTGACGCAAGAAAAGGGACCTTAAAAAATTTTATTACAAAACATCATTATTACAATAAAGTCCTCAGTCTTTATCATTTTCTTCAAACTATCATTAGGATTGTTCCTTTGTACATTGGGTCTGATTTGTTAAGTGTCACGGAAAAAGGGGCCTTATGAAAATTTTGTTACAAAAATTCTTGACACAATTCAGTCCACTGTTCTCATTGATTCTCTTTAACTTTTTAACCCATTCCTGGTTAATCCCTGGTTTTTACGTCGCTGTGATTTTGTAATTGAGAAAACATTGTGGAAAAAGAAGAAATTGCTTGTAACAAGCAATTTCTTCTTTTTCCACAATATATTCTACCCTACTAAATGGTTATTTTTCAAATAAAATCAACTTTAAATTTTCGTCTGCAAAACCTTTGAATTTGGTTAGGTCTAAAATTTTGCAAAACAGGAAAGGGTTAAGAATGATTGTACCTTCATTAGAATTGTTCCTTTTGAAATTTGATTTGTTCTGTAAAGTATCATGAGAAAAGGGGCCCTATGAAGATTTCACTATAAACTCATTAACACAATTCCACAGATTACACAGATTGATTGTACCATCATTCCAATAGTTGATTTTGACAGTGGATCTGATTATGGCAAGTGTCACATAAAAAGGGGCCTTATGAAAAACTTTTTTAAATATTCTGGTTAACACAATGATGTCCCTTGATTTCACCGGATTCACAGAATGATTGTACAATCACTTAAATGGTTCTTTTCAGAACTGGGTACAATCCATCAAGTATCCATCAAGTATCATGTAAAAAGGGGCCATATGATTTTTTTTTTAAATATTCTAGTAAACATGATGAATTCCCAATATTTCATCTTATTCACTTTTAACTTTCACAGAATGATAAAACCAACAGTAAAATATCACGGGAAAAGGGGCCTTATGAGAACTTGAATTTAATATCTTTGTTAACACAATAAAGTCAACAGTTTTATTGGATTCTCTGCATGGAATAATTGTGGCATTCGAAACACAGGAAAAGGGGCCTTACAGATTATCATTCAAAACATTCTTGTGTATGTGATGAAGATCACAATCATTATCAAATTGTATTTAAAATTTCACAGGACAATTGTAGGGTTGTAAGGAAAGTTCCTTTTGGAATGAAATTGATCCATCAGAAAACACAGGGAAAGGGGCCTTATTAGTTTTCATTCAAAACAATCCTGTTTTTGTGATAAAGTCCACAATTATTGTCAGATTCTAATGAAATATTCACAGAATGATTTTAGGGTCATAAAGTAACTTTCTTTTGGAAATGGAGTGGATCCGTCATGAAACATGGGAAAAGGGGCCTTGAGGATTCATGCTTAAAATGATAAAGGGGATAAAGCCCTTTTTTTTTCTTTATGCATTCTTCTTTGAGCAATTAACTTCCTTAAATATCAGATTTCTCTAACGGAAAACTTGATAACCAGTAGAGCGTCTCAGGCCCTCATGGGCCTCTTGTTGAAGATTCATTACAATTGTCTTTTTACAGCTTTATATTCCAAGGAAGCTATGTCTGATGTGAAATAAATTTCCCTGACCCTTTTTGCAATCAGACATGCTACATATATAATGGTGACATAGATTTTTATGCCCCGGCATCGATAAGATTTGGGGCATATTGTTTTACCGCTGTCTGTCTGTCCATCTGTCTGTCTGTCTGTCTGCAAAACTTAACCTGCCAACTAAACATTTTCCTATAACTTCAACCCTGATTAAGTTACAATGCCAATATTTGATATGTAGATAGGTCTCAACAAGGCGCAACTGGGGAAGGCCATTTCATCAAGGTCAACGTCAAAATTTTAACCCTTTACCTGTTTCTTAAGAATTCCTGTTTCGGGGGCATAGTGTTTCACAAACACATCATGTTTTTTATGAATTACAATTGTCTTTTTACAGCTTTATATTCCAAGGAAGCTATGTCTGGTGTGAAAGAAATTTGCCTAACCCTTTTTGCAATCAGGCGTGCCATATACAATAATGAGATAGAAAAATTTCCTCTTGCGATGGACATTCTGCATAGAATTTATACGTCAAGGGAAAAGGGACTAAGAAATCAACTGAAAGTCTATTTTAAACTCATTTGCCACATGAAACTGCAGGTAGGTGTTCATTCATTTAAGGTCATGATCAGGTCGCAAACAAATATTTTATTGGTACGCAAACAAAATGTCATAACTACAGCTTTATCAAACCTTGTCATGCTGTATAAATTACTTTACTGAATTGCTTTCAAATCAAAGGGCTGAAAGCACTGATAGAACTTTTGTAAAAAAATCAATATTTCTTTTAGAAATCAACTTCATAAGCAACTGTAGCAGGAAAAGTACAAGCAGGAAGTATAGACTAAGATCAGCCTGCACATAAGTGCAGCCTGATCTTAGTCTACACATCCTGACAAAACTGGAATAATCCGGGCTCAGCATGACAAAGGTTAAAGAATGTTCGAGTCACAAACCAATATTTTGTGGGTGTGCAAGCAAGATGTCGTAACTACAGCTCCAATTGGCAGGTGAATATAGCCTTAAAAATGTAATGCATTTCAAGCATGGTTAAATCAATGTTAGCAGTACCTTAGAAGTAGGTTGCACATGGAACTTTGCTATTTTTTAAAAAACATTTTAATTCATGTAACTGGTCATAATTTTTCTTTGTGGTTGTGTATCAAAATTGCATCTGTTTGCACTTATTGTATCTGAAATACCCCCATAACACTAAATATCCATGGGTGGCAGAAAAATCGACAAAGCTCTCCATTTTAAGCTCACCTGAGCGCGAAGTGCTCATGGTGAGGTATTTTGATTGTCTTCTGTTTGGCTTGCGTCATTCCTCGTGTGTCAACAATCTTAAAATGACATCTCCTCCATAACAATTGAGCGGATTGCAACCAAATTTGGCAGAAATGTTCCTTGGGTGGTGCCCTTTAAAAATTGCTAAAAGAATTGCTAAAAAAATTGAAATCTGTTAAAATCTCTGGTTACCATGGCAACAAAACTGAAATTTTAATCAAAACTTTAAAAGTTATCTCCTCCTGACTCAGAAGGTGTAGAGCCTTGATATTTTGCATGAAGCATCATTACAATGACCAATTTCAGGATTGCTAAAATCATCCCCTCGGGTCCCCAGGAGCGGAGCCCCAGGGCAGGGGTGGGGCTTATATAGAAATAAAGAAGGAATTTTTCTCCTCCCAAACCATTGGGCAGATTTCAACCAAACTTGGCAGAAATGTTCCTTGGGTGGTGCTCTTAAAAAATTGCTACAAGAATTGAAATCCTTTAAAATCTCAGGTTATCATGGCAACAAAACCGAAATTTTAATCAAAACTTTAAAAATTATCTCCTCCTGACCCAGACGGCGTAGATCCTTGATATTTGGCATGATGCTTCAGTATCTGAAATGCCCCCATAACATTTATGACCTATTTCAGGATTGCTAAAATTATCGCCCTTGGGTCCCCAGGGGCTGAGCCCCAGGGGGGTCAGGGCTTATATGAAAATAAAGAAGGATTTTGAAAATGACATCTCCCAAACCACTGGACGGACTTCAACCAAATTTGGCAGAAATGTTCCTTCGATGGTGCCCTTTAAAAGTTGCTAAATTGATTTAAATCGGATAAAAACTCTGGTTGCCATGGCAACAAAACTGAAATTTTTATAAAATCTTTAAAAATCATCTCCTCCAAACCCAGAGGGCCTAGAGTCTTGATATATTTTGCATGAAGCATCAGTATATTGACCTCTTTCAGAATTGCTTAAATCATCAACCTTGGAACCCCCAGCGGTGGAGGTCTATGGGTGGGAAGGGCTTATATAGAAATAAAGGATTTTTAAAACTCCTCCCAAACCACTGGGCCGATTTCAACCAAAGAATTTTATTCAGTTGAAAACTCTGGTTGCTATGACGACAAGAGTGAAACTGAAAAAAAATAATCGTAGAAAAACCATTGCCTTCTGACCTAGAAGATGAAGAATCTTGAATTTTGCATGAAGTATCAGTACATTGACCTCTTTCAGAATTGATAAAATTTCAGAGCCACAGGGTGATTAGGTTAAATAGAAATAAAGAAGGCAACTCTTTCAAAACTATTTGGCCAGTTAAAACCAAATTGGGCAGAAATACGTTAATAATAACTAAAATATTTTAAATCTGTTTAAAACATTGGTTGGCATGGTATCATAAGTTGAGTTTAGTTAATGTTAAAGGAGGTCTTCTCCCGACCCAGTTTGTATAAGGCCTTGAAGAAAAAAGAGCCTTATCTCAGGAGAGTGCCAGGGCCACTTGCCCTCTTGTTCTGTTGTTGTTTTGGATAGAAAGTTACAGAGATTCCCAGTAGTGTCCAAATCATACCAAACAAGACCAGATAGGTTATAATTATCTATGCTAAGTATACATAAATTTGTTATTGGTTTAACATGATTCTATTTAAATGAAAATGTTAACACAAGAAAATGGTGTTCAAGATAAATTTAAGGCAATAAAGTTGGCAACATTCTCCATTTAGTATGTCTTTCAACAGTTATGGTTGCTTTTGTCTCACATATATATTTCAGATAAATTTATAACCCCAGTGCTAATTTAATCCGTCACCATGAGTGTCTTTCAATTTAATATTAACAGTTAAAATTATCTAAGGTTTAAGGCTCAATAATTTTAATTTTTAGTTTCGTCTATCAAAAACAAGCGTTCTGATTGGTTGAACAAAATGTTGAGCACGCAGTGATTTTGTATACTTCCACACAAAATAGTCCCATACAAAAAGGTATCAAAGTTTGTAAAGCTTTTGTTTTCTTCGATCGATGCTATTAAATTATAAGAAATGAAGAGAATATTTTTTTGTTTTCATTGAGGTATGAACCGAAAATCCTAATCACACAATGTATGAATCCGCTTCGCGTATTCATACAGTGTGATTAGTTTTTTCGCTTCATACCTCCATGAAAACAAAAAATATTCTCCTCATCTCTTAAATAAATAATCCACGAGAGCTAACAATCTCGTGGATTATTTATTGAGCCATATAACTCAGAAGCATGGTTAAATTTAACCCTTTCCTGGACAAACCCGGGATTTTACATCACTGTGATTTTATACTCGAGAAAACATTGTGGAAAAAGGAGAAATTGCTTGTAACAAGCAATTTCTCCTTTTCCCACAATATTTTCTACCACATAGGATGGTCAGATTTCAAATTGTTGAATGAGAATTTGTTATTCTATAATTCATACCCCTGACCACTTATTATACAAAAAAATATTGGTATTACCGAAGTCGACCTGTTGGAGTTCAATGGACGTAGCTAGCAGTCTGTCAATCATTCAGTCACACCTGTTTGATCAGCCACCTGCTTAAGATCTCCACCTCTCTAGATGAGGACATTACCTTAGACAATTATTTATACAATCAAGATTCATGAGCACTATTGATCATGCAGTCTATTTTGTGCAAGAAACAAAAACAAATTTGTTTGCTTAACCCATTTCCACATGACAAAATTTTAGGCTGGTCCCAATTGAAATAAGTTGCAGACTATGGTTTCAAGTTGGTTTGTCTTTTAGGAGAGAAACATCACAGACATTGAAGAACTTGCTTGAAAATGAAGTAACTGATTGTTGCAAACAATTTATTCATTATCTAAAATATTTTCTATCACAAAGACAAAGACTCTAAAATTTCATCTGCTTGAAATTGTTGTCTGCAACTTCCTTGATTTTGAACCAGTCTAATATTTTGTCATCTGGTGATGGGCTAAAGTTCAAGGTCAGAGGTTGTATTCAGATCCAATCTTTGTCAAGAGGAAATTCCGCACTGGACAAAGTTTGATGTTATTTCACACACCTTAAAGTTCAAGTTTGCACTTATTAAGGTTAAGAAATAATTTATCAACATTGTATTTTAGTTCCTGTAATTTAACATAGTTGGGAGACTGTTTTTGTCAATAAACATTGTTTCAAAAGAAGAAAATGCGTTTACTTTTCTATAATAATTTTCCCTGGTATTTTCCTTCAGTGTCTCTAAAGGTGTGACTTGTGGTAATGGGCACATTTTACACCTCTTGAAGATTAATAATCACCCTTAAAGCTACCTATTAAAGCCTGCCGAAGGTGAATGTATATTTGTATCTTCTCCATCTGTCCATCTTTCTTTACGTCCATCCGGCTGGCCGGCCAGGGTTTTTCCGTTGATATGTCTTATTAAAACATCTCCTCCTAAATTTGTGAATGGATTTGAATAAAATGTTCACAGAATGTTGCTGTGCATATTGTTGCAGTTTTACATTTTAGGCTATGTCACAGAAAAAGGGGGCTTAATGTAAAAGAGTGGGGTATAGTGTGACTATGGCACTCTTGTTTTTCAGTGTATGGGCAATTTGGTTTTTTGCCTACATTTATTTAAATTTAAATCAGTCTGAAGTTCTGTTGTTTGGTAAAGGGCTATACCAACTGTACCAGTATATTAATGTGCTATGTTTTCAGCTGTTTTCACATGCCATTCAGCTTGAGTGTAGAGACAAAATGTTCCGAGAACTAGAGTCGGTGATGACGGGAAAGCACATGATATTGGAGGAAGATGAGGTATTATAGTAAAACATATTTTACAACTTTCCCAAACAAATCTGCTTTTTTACAGTATTCAAGAAAAAAGTCTTGTTCAACCATTCTCAAACAACCAAAGTTTGCACTGTTCAAAACAGAAGGCCTTCACAGATGACAGTTGAAAGCTTATTCATATTTAAAGATATGCTCAAGGTGAGCTATCGTCTGTGATGTATCAACATCTTGTTTGCACTCTAGAGGCCAAATTTTTGCTTAAATGACTTGATTTTTGGTCAGAATTATTTTTATTCTTTATCTCATTCAAGATCAATATTTGGTCTCATGGGACAAAAACTAGGTCAACCCTTAGAAATGAAATTTTGTCAGAATGTTTGTTTCTCTCCATTCCCACACAGTGACGCTTTTGGATGCCCCTCAAAAAAAAAAACAAAAAAACAACAATTTGGAAAACACTGTGTAAAGAAATTGCTTGCAACAAGCAATTTCTTCATTTTACACAATGTTTTCTACCAAGAAAATTGAAAAAATCTAAAATTTCATAAACTTTAAATTGTCGTCTGCATCTATTTTCAATTTGGACCAGTCTAAAATTTTGCCATCTGGTAATGGGTCATGTTTGATATTGGGTCAAAAACTAGGTCACTAGGTCTAATCCAAACAAATCTATTTTGCAATTGCTCATGCTATTTTTCTTGCCTAAATACTTTGAAACTTAGAAAGATTGTTGGTTCTTGATTTCTTAAACAAGATTTGATAACAGTAACTTTTTTAGCAAAACTATTCTTTTGGTATTGTTTTACTTCTGCATTCATCGACTCAGGTGAGCGCTTTAGGAGCAATGGTCCTCTTGTTTATGGGAGGTATCAAGAGGCGTGATTGTGTGGGAATGGCCTTAACTTTTCTTTTCAGGACGAGTACAATCGAAATAAAGCCCAGCAGATGATGTGGGAATTCTATAGACTTGCCATGCCCATCACTCATTGTCCTGCGTCGGAGATAGAGTATTTGTCCGATTTATCTGAATGTGTATACAATAAATCTTGTGAACAATTGACCAAATTGATGGACAAGTTTTCGTCACAAATTTTGGAAACTTTGCCAACATGTGACCTTGACCTTGTAAGTTTTAATATTCACTGAAATAGATTAACCCTCTCCCTTTTTTCGAAACTTTAGACTGATCACTATTGAAAGAGGTTGAAGATGACAATGAAAAATTAGATGCAGTTTGAACTGAAACCATCCTATGTGGTAGAAATATTGTAGAAAAAGGAGAAATTGGTTCTTTTTCCATAATGTTTTCTCAAACATAAATTCTTAGCGACGTCAAATCCCAGGTACAATATCAATATAAGGGTTAATTGAGAATTGAGAAAAAATGGTTGTTTAATTCTTTCCCACTGATTCCCACTTTTTTGCCCCTTGGGAAATAAAGCTTTGGAAAACATTGGTGAAAGTGGACACATTACTTAAAACAAGCATTTTTCATTTCCCATTATAATTTCTGCTTAGGTCCTTAAATTTCTACGTACTTAAATTGTATTCTGCAATGTCTTACAACTTGGACCAGTCTTAACTGATTAGCAGATGACACAATTTTAGACAATTGCAAATTGAAAGTAGTTGACTATAATTTCAAGTTGATGAATTTTTAAAACTTTTCGTTACTCTGGATGGATGGAAAACATAGTGGGAAATGAAGAAATTGCTTGAAACAAGCAATTTCTTCATTTCCGCAATGTTTTTCAAAATATTGTTCTTGAAGGATGTAAACAACCTGCATTGTGTGGGAATAAGTTAAATCTTGCCATCTATTTCCTGCTCAAAGCAGGGATTTTATGTTGTTGTTATTTTATACTTGAGAAAACATTGTGGAAAAAGGAGAAATTGCTTGGGACAAGCAATTTCTTCGATTCCATCAATATTTTCTATCACATAGGATGACTTCATTTCAAATTGCATCCAAGTTTTATTGTCTTCTGTAACCTCTTTCGATTTGGACCAGTCTAAATTTAAAAAAATGGGAAAGGGTTAACATTTTAGACCAGTCCATCTGCTCCCTTGGTATCACTAGGCTAGGTCTCTACTTGTCTTGACCTATATATGTACGGTAGGACCAGTGATATGGTCATTCCCATTCAACAGAATTTTAGACTGGTACAAATTGAAATCCTAATTGAAAGAAAATTTGAAGTTAATGAAATTGTTAAAATGTTGATCTGTTGGGAAGAAAACACTGTGGGAAATGATATATGAAATTGTTGATATATTTTCATAAGCAATTTCTTCATTTTCCACAATGTTTTTCCTGGCTCTTTCAAAAAAATGGCATTATGTGGGCAGCCTGGTCCTTATGTGATCTTTTAATGTATTCAAGAAGGATAGAATCAGAAAACTTTGCAAAAAAATGTGAAAATACATCATTTTCTCACAATGTTTCCTTCAATAGAACGTGAAAATACTCATTTTCTCACAGTGTTTCCTTCAATATCTGTGGCACTTACTGTTTTCTATTTAAACACAGTTTTTTGCAATTAGATCAAGGCTAAAATTGAGACTTTCTGTGACAGGTTAAACATCTATTGAAGTTGATTAACCCTTGTCATGCTGAGCCCGGAATATTCCGGTTTTGGCAGGAGGTGTAGACTAAGATCAGACTGCACGTTTGTGCAGGCTGATCTTAGTCTACACCTCCTGCTCATACTTTTCCTTACCAAGTTGTTTATGAGGTTGATTTCTAAATGAAATATTGATTTTTTGAACAAATAGATCTATCAGTGCTCTCAGCCCTTTGATTTGACAGCAATTCAGTAAGGTAATTTTTACAGCATGATAAGAGTTAAGATGCCATTGTTTCTAATATAAATATGGGTAAAAAAACTCAATACAGTGAACTCCTCTTAATAGCAAACCTGATGTAACAATTCATTGCTTAACTATAAATAGCTTTATTAGCAAATGTTAGATTTTTAGAACAAAAAGTTCTTTTAATTGCAACTTCTTGTTATTTGTTGAAAAAAATATTGACAAATTAGAGCTGTGTTTAAAGGCATTCCTCTGTAATAATATTTAAGGTTTAGTACATTACTTTGGTAAGTGCCTATACGAATGCCTGCCTTGACAACGGTGTTACAACCATGTTGCAATAAGCCCTTTATTAACCCATTCCCACACAGTGACAATTTTAAATGCCTTTCAATATAAAAGTTTTGGAAAACATTGTGGAAAATGAAGGAATTGCTTGTCACAAGCAATTTCTTTATTCTCCACAATGTTTTCAACCACAATAGACAAAGATTTTTAAAGATTTCATCAACTTTAACCCTTTCCTGTTTAATCCCTGGTTCTTACATCCCTGTGTTTATACTTGAGAAAATATTGGAAAAAAAACAAGAAAGAAAATATTGAAGATAAAGAAGAAATTGCTTGTTAGAAGCAATTTCTTCTTTTTCTACAATATTTTCTACCTCACTGAATGATTACTTTTCAAATGAAATCCGCTTCAAATTTTTATCTGGAAAACCTTTGAATTTGGACAAGTCTAAAATTTGAAAAAAAAAAACAGGAAAGGGCTAAATTGTCGTCTGCAACTTCTTTGAATTTGGACTGGTCTAAAATTGTATTGTGTGGGAATGGGTTAATGGGTTATTACAACACTGGTGTAAATGCCTTTATAAATGCATGGCCTGACAACAGTGTTGCAAAAAAACTTTTATCAATGGGAAAGAGTAAGACTCTGGTAAGTGCATATATAAATGTACACTCTTACAACAGTGTTATAACTATGTTGCACTAAGCCCTTGATCAATGGGTCAGTGCAACAGTACGGCACATCTTTCAGGTGATAATCGGCTGCTGTCATTGTGCAGTAGGTAGCGTGTCAGACTCCAAATCTTCAATCATTGGATGTCATGGGTTTGATCCCCTTCAGCAGCACATATCCTTTCCGACATTTGTCTCTCACCAATGGGTAGATAATCGTAAACCGAAGTGGGATAGCAGCTGGTGGCTTTGAAGAAAGGATGTAGTGGTAGTACTGGTGTGAGAAATACCAGGAATCCATTGTTAGGTGCTCCAGCTGCCATGATATGACTGAAATACTGTTAAAAGTGGCGCTAAACCCAATTCAATCAATCAATTCAGATGATAATCAAGATAACAGGTCAAGAAGCCAGTTGTCCAAGTACGAAGTTTGAATTAGATCTCCAAAACATCCTAAAAGATAAACATTCCTTAACAGATGAAAAGTTATTGCAGCTGTTTGAACTGACTAAAGGACAAGATGAAAATAACAATGAGATTAGGTGAGTTATCTTATCTAGTATCACAAACTTCTCATCTTGAAACGGTGTAAAACATTATAAACCCATTCACAACAATCCCCTTTTTGGATGCCCTTCAAAAATAAAGGTTTTAAAAACGTTGTTTGAAAAAGGCAAGTCTTTCATCGTCCACAGTTCTTTCTTCTAAAAAGGACAGCGATTTTGTAAATATTATCAACTAAATATTGTTGTCTGCAAATTATTTGAATTTGAACCAGTCTAAAATTTTGTTTTGCAGTGATGGGTTCAGATAGAGGAAAGCAGATTCTTTGTGGCAACCATTTTCTTCTTTTTCAATTGATTGTTTCTACACTCAGAGGAAAGTTCTCACTGTACTCTAATTTATGCCCACAGTGTTTTCTAACCCTCCTGAGACAAAATCATGAGATTTTTCCACTTTGACAATTTTGCAACCATATTTTTTTTTCTACAACTTTCTCAATTTCAGCCTTGAACCAATATGAACATCTAAGGAGTAAAGATTTTTGTGATCCTACTTTAACCCTTTCCCCTTTTTGGAAAATTTAGACTAGTCCAAATTGAGAAAGGTTGTAGACGACAATAAAAACTGGACACCATTTGAAATGAAACCATCCTATGTGGTAGAAAATATTGTGGGAAAAGGAGAAATTGCTTACAAGCAATTTCTTCTTTTTCCACAATGTTTTCTCAAGTATAAAATCATAGGAACGTAAAATCCCGTGTTTGAACAGGAAAGGGTTAATCCATTCCCACTTAGTGACGCTTTTGGATGCCCCTCAAAGGAAACAATTGGGAAACATTGTGTAAAATGAAGAAATTGCAGGTAACAACCAATGTCTTCATTTTACACAATGTTTTCTACCCATAAAGTTGAAAAAAAATCTAAAATTTCATAAACTCTAAATTGTTGTCCGTAACTCCTTTCAATTTGAACCAGTCTAAAATTTTGTTGTATGGTAATGGGTTAACCCTTTCCTGTACAAACACGGGTTTTAATGTTGCTGTAATTTTATACTTGAGAAAATATTGTGGAAAAAGAAGAAATTTCCACAGTATTTTCTACCACATAAGATGGTTCCATTTCAAATTGTATCCAATATTCATTGTTGTCTGCAATCTCTTTGAATTTGGACCAGTCTAAAATTTCAAAAAACAGGAAAGGGTTAAAGAACAGAGTGGTGTACTGGTTTTCCTCTCAATATTGTTTGTAATGCTTTCTCAGTGCACAGAAACTTGAAACTTGGTATTATGCATCAGCTAGGGGTCCTAAATGTCACTTACCAAATTCAGCTCTGGATGATATTGACTTTCTGTTTTATGACGTAGTTTATTTTCTACCAAACAGTTTAAACTACAATTTTTTCATAGCTTTTTCTCAGCAAGCTATGATTCACAGAGACTTAAAACTTGTTGCTATTTTTCAGCAACTATGAATTCCATGCGGTTAAAACTTGGTGTGGTATCACAACTGTAGATACTAAACATCATTTATTGAGTTCAGAGCCTAAATTTATCTACTTCCTGTTTTACAACAAAGTTTATTTTCTACCAAACAATTTAACCCTTGTCATGTTGTATAAATTACCTTACTGAATTGCTTTAAAATCAAATGGCTGAACGCACTGATAGAACTTGTTGTTTGAAAATCAATATTTCTTTTAGAAATCAATTTCATAAAAAACTCTGGCTGGAAAAGTATAATCAGGAGGTGTAGACCAAGATCAGACTGCACTTATGTGCAGGCTGGTCTTGGTCTACATATCCTGCCAAAACTGGAATATTCCGGATTCAGCATGACAAGGGTTAAAATGCAAAGTTCTCGATGCTCATTTCTCAGCAAGCTATAAATAAAGTTGCTATTTTCTCAATTAAACTTGGTGTGGTGTTCTACACATCATTTAACCCTTTACTGTTTTTTTCAGAATTGTAGACCTGTCCAAATACAAAGGTTTTGCAGACAACAATTTAACCCTTTCCTGTTTTGCAAAGATTTAGACCTGTCGAAATTCAAAGGTTTTGAAGATGAAAATTGAAATTGGATTTTATTTGAAAAAATAGCCATTCAATAGGGTAGAAAATATTGTGGAAAAAGAAGGCATTGCTTGTTACAAGCAATTTCTTCTTTTTCTACAATATTTTCTCAATCATAATTATATAGGAACTAAAAAGCCAGGGATTAAACAGGAAAGGGTTAAAGTTGATTTTAACATGAAAAATGATCATTCAGCAGGGTAGAAAATCTTGTGGAAAAAGAAGAAATTGCTTGTTACAAGCAATTTCTTCTTTTTCCAAAGTGTTGTCTCAAGTATGAAAACACAGGGATGTGGAAACCATGGATAATACAGGAAAGGGTTGAATTAATGTACCTCCAGTTTTACAAAGTAGTTTATTTTCGCACATAATGATGTTAGGTTTAATTTTTGGTCTCTTGAACTATAAATCCTAGAGACTGTGATATGAAACATCATCTAAGGTTTATTTATGTCACTTACAAAGTTCAGTTCCACATATATTGTATTTCCTTTTTCTTTACCCAGTTTATTTTCTGCATAAGAATTGAAAGTGCAAACACTGTTGTAATATTGTATTGTTATGTAAGATGATCCCATTGAATATGGTGACATTTCATCTTATATGAAGTAAAAGGTAGTTTTAGTGATAATACCAGTTTTCTGCTCATCCAATCACAACCTTTTGCCTTTATATCCATTTAATTTTGTTAAAAGTACCCGATTTGTTATAAATTTGATTTGATAAGTTGGCTGTTGCTTCCCAAATTCAGGTCTGCTTGATGTCTACTCCTGCTGTGCCACTTTTTGCATACTTTCATGGTAAAGTTCTTAACATGTGTCAAATTTTTCACAGTAGTCCTGAGTCAAAGACCCTTTAACCCATTACCAGACAGTGGAATTTTATACTGTCCCAAATTGAAAGAAGTTGGCAGACGACAATTTAAAGATTATGAAATTTTGGATTTTTTTTTAATTTTCTGGGTAGAAAACATTGTGAAAAATGAAGAAATTACTTATAACAAGCAATGTCTTCATTTCCCACAATGTTTTTCAAAGCTTTTTTCTTTGGGGCATCTAAAAGAGTCACTGAGTGGGAATAGGTTAAAACAATGTATGGTGCTTTAACCAATTACCAGACGGCAAAATTTTAGCCCAAATTGACATAAGTTGCAGATGATGATTTAAAGTTTATCATATTTTAGATTTTTTTCAACTTTCTGGGTATTAAAACAATGTAGGAAATAATGAAATTGCTTGTAACAAGCAATTTCTTTATTTTCCATAATGTTTTCCAAAGCGTCACTGAGTGGGAATGGGCTAAAACATTGTATGGCACTTGAAATAGGAGTCGTACCCCCCAATTTTTATTGTACTTAGATTGTCAGGTCAACTATTGTCAAATAAAGCAATATAACCCATTTCCACACAGCCCTGTATTTTTACACACTGATAGAACAGATAGTTATGGAAGACACTGTGAGAAAAGGAGAATTTGCTGGTTACAAGCAATTTCTTCTTTATTCACAGTATTTTCCACCCTTTCTAGCAAATACTTTTTTATTTGCTCAAACTTTGAATTGTTGTCTGCAATGGTTTACAATTTGGACCAGTCTTAAATTTTGTCATGGAACGGGATAAATTCAGCCCCGAAGAAAAGATTTTTTGGGGAAACTGGATATACTCAGTGAGTATTTAAGTCACAGATTATACTCCAAGTAGGTGGCAATGATTTAAGTAGTGGATACAGTCTCAGGTCTATAGAGGCAAGTTATGATAGACTCCTATTTGATCTAAGAGAAAAAGTCAGACCAGGATGTGAAATCTATATCTCTGCTATCCTGCCAAGATATGATGCTAACCCCCTAGAAATTAATGACAAGCTTATGAACTTATGTGAATATAATAATATCAATTTCATAAGTCAAGACAGATTTTTCTAAGATAAGCATTACAATGATGATCAAGTTATAGGCAATAAATATGATGTAAACTGGTCTCTTTTCCATGTGGATGGAGTTCATTTAAATAATCGGGGAACAAAGTCTTTACTCAACAACATTGACAGTAGGGTGAGCATTCTCAAAAATGGTGCTCAACAATATTGTCGTTATTGTGGAGAGCAAAACCACACTACTGAGAAATGTCTCCACGGCAAACCTGTAAGATGTTCAATTTGCCATAGAGATGGACATAAGCGTAAACTCTGCTATCTATATGAATGAAATCTTGGCAAAGAAGAAAATGCCATATCTGTTAGTTATCAATTTGAAATACTAACAATTTTATGTCAAGACTGTAATCTGGTTAGGTGCCATTGTGTAACTAATGTTTGTCCTATTTCTCAACCTTTTTCAGGTTTATTACAAAATAATAGTAATGAAGTTAATGTTAATTGCTCAAATCAACAGCAATCAGAGGACCATGATTAAAATTCTAAATTAGAAAATAGCCAAGCTCAAATAAATTTGGTAAATGATCTACAACCAGTACAAAAAACAAAATTGAAGTGTTGCCTTAAAGATAGTAGCATCTCTGAAACGAAGCAAAAAAGGCCTTTAGATAGTGAAAATAGAAACAGTTTCAAAAAGGAAATCAACTTTTTGCATATTAATGTCAATTATTTGTATCCAAAATTTGATGAAATTAAACTTTTATTTTTACTGATAATCAAATTGATATAATTGGTTTATGTGAGACTTTTTTAAATTCTAAATATTGCAGTAGTGAAATTGAGCTTAATGGATTTCAACTTTTTCGTCGTGACCGTGAATCAAATGGAGGAGGTGTGGTATTGTATGTTAGGGATACCTTGCCATGTGTGCAAAGAACTGATCTAGAAAATGATGGAATTGAAGGAATTTGGATTGATGTCAAATTGCCAAATCAAAAGCCTTTTGTAGTTGGTTACATTTATAGACCACATTCTTCTCTTCAAATTTGGAATGACTGTTTTGAAAATATTCTTGAAAAAATGTACACTGAAGACAAAGAAGTAATTCTTTTTGGTGATTTCAATTACAATTTTACTAATTCATCAACAAACAATGCTTCCTGGAATAAAATAATAGGCGATTTTGATTTACATCAACTAGTAAATACACCTACTAGGGTTACCTCCAGTACATCTTCTATCATAGATCATGTATATACCAATCATCCTAATAAAATAAGAAATGTTAATGTACCAATTTTAACTATAAGTGATCATTATCCTGTTAGATTCTCTAGAATTTCCAATGTTAGAAATGACAAAAAGCCTGTCCATTCAGTGATATCTTATAGAGACTTAAAAAGTTTTCAGGAAATAGCTTTTATTTCAGACTTAGAAAATCAGCCTTGGTCAATTCTTGATATCTTTGATGACCCAGATGATGTTCTTGATACTTTTACTCAAATGTTCTTAAAGGTTTTAGATTTACATGCTCCCTTGAAACACAGAAGGGTTAAACATGCAAATCAACCAGATTGGTTTAATGCAAATATAACTTCTGCAATCTGCAATAGGAATACAGCAAAACAGAACAATGAGTCTGTCCAATATAGATTTTGGAGACAAGAGGTCAAGTCAAGAGTTTTAGAAGCTAAAAAGAATTTTTACAATGAAGCTATAAATAGCAATAAAAGAAATCCTAAAAAGCTCTGAAAAGGTTTAAAAGAAGTCAGTGGAAAGAGTAAAAAAATTTCAGAATTTATTGATTGAGAATGAAAATGGGTCTCAAATTACAGATGCTAAAATGATGGCAGATTACTTAAATTCTTTTTTCACAAACATACAATAATGCACCCTCTGTTCCTAATCTAAATGAAAACTGTAAAACTTTAATACAGAATCATGTAAAGTCTCTCCTTAGTTATCAGTCCTATTTTGAAATTCCACTATTGACTGAAAAAGATGTTAAACAGGAGCTTCAAAATATTGATGTAACCAAATCAACTGGACTTGATAATCTTAGTCCAAGATTTCTAAAAAAAAAGACCTCTTACAAAAATTTTGAATTTAAGTATATCTAAATGTAAATTTCCAAATCAATTAAAGTTGGCCAAAGTAATACCCTTACACAAAAAAGGTTCAAAAAGGGATAAAAATAATTACAGGCCAATATCTATACTACCTGTTGTCTCAAAAATAATTGAGAGACATGTATCAAATACATTAAAACATTATCTTGAAGAAAATAATCTTTTGTTTTCAAACCAGTCAGGATTTCGATCCAATCATTCTTGCGAGACTGCTCTTACAGCAATTGTTGATAATTGGATAGCTGCTATTAATGACAACAAACTTGTAGGGACTGTATTTCTTGATCTTACTAAAGCTTTTGATTTAGTAAATCATTCGTTATTGCTTGAAAAACTTAAATATTACAACTTATCAATGCAGACCTTAGCCTGGTTTGAGTCCTTTTTAAAAGACAGATCCAAAAAAGTTTGTGTATCCGGAGAATTCTCTGATGCTGAGAAAATTTCGTCAGGTGTTCCACAAGGCTCTGTCTTAGGTCCTCTTCTTTTTGTCATTTATATAAATGACCTACCACTGCATCTAAATTCAGCAACCTCTGACATATTTGCTGATGACATGTCAATAACTGTTGTAGGGAACTCAATTGCAGAGGTACAAAATAACCTTCAAAAAGAACTTCAGTCCATACAAACATGGTGTGAAGTAAATGGCATGGTGCCAAATGTGGAAAAAACCAAAATTATGTATATATCTTCTTCAAAAAGTACTCTTAAGAAAATTAAACCCCCCCCATCCTTACAAATCAAACTACAAGGTCAACCCATTGAAACTGTTGATACTGAAAAGTTACTTGGAGTTCATGTAAACAATGATCTGAATTGGAAACACAAGTTCAAAATACTCTTAAAAAATGCAACTCTCTGCTATATCTATTGTTGAGAATTAGGAAATTCTTAAGTCTTGATATTCGTAAACTGTATTTCAATGCATATGTATTACCCCATTTAGATTACTGTTGCACTATTTGGGGTAACTGTAATAAAGACCTTCTTGAAGATGTCCTAAAATTACAAAAGCGTGCAGCACGCATCATACTCAATGAAAGCACTGAAATGCCATCCGAAATGTTATTTAAAAAACTGGGATGGATGAAATTTAATGATAGAATTAATTTCAAAAAGGCTATCCTAATGTACAAGGCTGTAAATAATGATAAAGCTCCTAAGTATCTTCAATCAAAATGTATCAAGATTTCTGATATACATAACATTAAACTTAGATCTTCATCAAATTATGAATTACTGGTACCCAAACCAAAACTTGAATTTTTTCGCAAATCTTTTGCTTATTCGGGTCCAACACTTTGGAATGCTTTGCCTCTGCATGTTAGAAACTCTGATTCTGTCAAGAAGTTTAAATCTAATTACTTACAATGGAAATTTCCGCAATTTCCTGGAAATGGGTAAAAAGTTCTATTCATGAATCTGATTTATAAATGATGATTTTTATTTGCTTGAGTTAGTTTGTCATAAGTGTTTATAGTACATTTGCATAACTGCTAATGTTGACAATTTGTGTAAATTTATCTGTCTACTGTGTTTTTAACCATAGATATATGCTGTTATCTCTTTCTTTATCATGCTGTATAATTAAGAGAGTAATTCTTGTAAGACAATCTCACATCTTGATTGAATGAATACAGGAATATAATGTTTCTCTATATGTACAGCAAATTATGTAAAGCTAACTTGATTTGTTTCACATTGTTTATAATGTATATCATTGAATTATACTTGAAATTGTAACTGTTGAAAGAGAGGCCCACATGGAAGATTGGGTAACCAAATGTGTAGCCTCTATAAGTAAAGACTTTATTATTATTATTATTATTATTGTTGGTTATTTTACAGTTGTAAAGACCTGGAAGAAGCAGAACACCAGTCAGCCTTAGATCAAGATATGACCAAGAAAAAACAGGTATTCAATCAATTACAACACAATATCACTTTGTTACTCCACCCTAAGAAAAAGCTTTGAAAAAAATCGTTGAAAATGAAAAGAAAATTTTATTTCCAACATCTTTTACTAACCAGAAAGACAAAGATTTTTAACCCTTCTTATGCTGAATAAAAACTCTCTTCTGAATTGCATTAAAATCAAAGGTCTGAAAAGACTGGAGGTACTAATTTTATGTTGATATCTGTTTTGAAATTTTATCTTGTAAACAACTCTGACCCTAAAAGGACAAGCAGTCTGATCTTTGTCTATAACTCCTGCCAAAACAGGAATATTCAGGGTTCAGCACGACAAGGGTTAAAATAATTTTTGTCTGCAGTTTCTTTCAAAAATTTAACAGCCTTACCATTAACCAATACATAGTTATTGAAAATTTTCAAGTTTTGACCCAAAAAATTTTGTTGTCTGGTAATGGGTTCATAATGAACGAGCCTTGGTATGAAAGATTTCAAGTTTTTTTTATATAAAGTAAAGCAAATATTCTAGAATAATAGTGATGGAAAGGAAGTTTTTACTATTAACAAGAAAATCAAGAAAAAAATTAATCTTGAAGAATTTTTCCTACCTCTGAAACCTTTTAGATGGAAAAAGGAGTCACTTCTAAAGTTGATTCTTTTTAACCCATTACCAGACAACAAAATTTTAGACTGGTCAAAATTGAAAGGAGTTGCAGACGACAATTTAAAGTTCATTAAATTTTAGATTTTTTCAACTTTCTTGTTAGAAAATATTGTGTGAAATGAAGAAATTGCTTGTTACAAGCAATTTCTTCATTTTCAAAATATTTTCCCAAATGTTTCCTTTGAAGGGCATTCAAAGTGTCACTGTGTGGGAATGGTTTAAAGAAATATTGACCAGAAATGAGGCCTAAAATTGCTTTCAGCCAGGATTTTTACACAGCATGACATGAATTGATGTACTCTCTTTTTGTCTAGAATTAATAGGTTAAAATTAACCCATTCTCTGACATTTTCTGATCCCCCACAAGAAAAATAAATTGTTACAATTTCTTCAATTTCCACAATGTTTTTTACCCAAAAAGAGAAAGACTTCATCACATGAATATGTTTGATGCAACATTTTAGAATCTATACCAGCCTAACATATTTGTCTAGTAATGGGTTTACTGCTGTTCATCTTCATTTAAGACATTAGAAGACAACAAAATATTACACTGGTCCAAATTCAACAAAGTTGCTGTCAAAAATGTAAAGTTAGTAGAATTTTTCTTTGTCTCTTAGGTAGAAAACAATATGGGTATTGAAGATTGCATGCAATTAGTAATTTCTTCATTTTCCTCAAAGTTTTCAAAAGCTTTTTTCTTGAAGGGTGTAAACAAGCATCATTTTAGGGGAATTGGCTAAAGGGCTTAGTATGAAACTGTTACTAGTACCTGTGTTCCTAGACTAACTACTGTGAGTTTTTAATTCAATTAATTTCAGTTTGAACAGGCATCTTTACACTGGGATAAAGAATCTGTGGACGACCTGTGTTCTCTAGTAGTCCCGTCAGTCAGCGAGGATGTCTCAAGTGTTCAGGTGAGTGTTTCTGTCATTCTCTAAAAAGAAGATGACGTAAGGACAAGTGTTTCGGCTGCTGTCTGTGAAAAAGGAACAAGACTTACCCACACAATCTTGCATTTTTAATACAGGAAATTAACATTGGAAAACATTAAATAGATTGCAAAACATTGTGAGAAAAGTAGAAAGCGCTTGTATCAGGCAATTTCTTCTTTTCTCACAATGTTTTCTACACTATCTAGCACTTATTAGCTCTACTTGCTGAAAGCCAGAGAGCTATTGTCATGGTGTTGTGTCCGTCATGCATGTGTGCATTGGTCCAGTTGTCTGTCCGCAAACTTTTCCTTTGAAAATCTTCTCCTCATAAACTGAATAGCTGCCCCTGATTGGTGATGCTGTATAAATACAGAGTAATAATCGTTTCTGCGCTATTTCTTGGAAACCATCAACTGGATTTCAATGAAACTTTGTGGAAAGCTTCACTACAAAGAGGAGATGGGCTTATCTTCAGGGGTTTACCAAGTCAACAATTCAATTTAGAGTTACTGCCCCTGATTGGTGAAGCCATATACATACAGAGTGATATCCTAAGATTAGTATAGTCCATTGACAAACAAAATATTTTTCGGTGTGGGATATCAATTCAACGAATTTGCTTGTTATTTCTGGTTAATATGAAATGCTTGCATTTATTTAGAATCAAAAACACCGGTAGTGTGAATGCAAAGGTCATCTTTTAAATTAAGTCATTCTTACACAATCCCACATTTTCGTATGCTGAAGAAATATAGCTTTGGAAAACATTGTGAGAAAAGAAGAAATTGCATGTAAGAAGCAATTTATACTTTTCTCACTATGCTTTCTACCTTATATAGCACTTATTTTTAGCTCACCTGAGCACAACGTGCTCAAGGTGAGCTTTTGGTATCACCTTTTGTCCGTCGTGCGTCGTGCGTCGGAAGTCGTCAACAATTCTTTAAACATCTTCTCCTCAGTAACCACTGGGCGGAATTCAACCAAACTTGGTAGGAATGTTCCTTGGGTGACCCTTCCCAAAAGTTGTTCGCGGATTTTTGATTGACTCCCAAATATGGGCGTGGCAGGGCGTGGCAGTTTTTAACTTAGAAATCTTTAAACATCTTCTCCTCAGTAACCATTGGGCCAATTTCAACCAAATTTGGTATGAATGTTCCTTGGGTCACCCTTTCAAAAGTTGTTCGCGGATTTTTGATTTATGCCCAAATATGGGCGTGGCAGGGCGTGGCAGTTTTTGACTTAGGAATCTTTAAACATCTTCTCCTCAGTAACCATTGGGCCAATTTCAACCAAATTTGGCATGAATGTTCCTTTGGTGACCCTTTTCAAAAGTTGTTCGTGGAATTTTGATTTACGCCCAAATATGGGCGTGGCAGGGCGTGGCAGTTTTTGACTTAGAAATCTTTAAACATCTTCTCCTCAGTAACCATTGGGCCAATTTCATCCAAACTTGGCATGAATGTTCCTTAGATGACCCTTTTTAAAAGTTGTTCGCAGAATTTTGATTTATGCCCAAATATGGGCGTGGCAGGGCGTGGCAGTTTTTGACTTAGAAATCTTTAAACATCTTCTCCTCAGTAACCATTGGGCCAATTTCATCCAAACTTGGCATGAATGTTCCTTGGATGACCCTTTTTAAAAGTTGTTCGCAGAATTTTGATTTATGCCCAAATATGGGCGTGGCCGGGCGTGGCAGTTTTTGACTTTGAAATCTTTAAACATCTACACGTCAGGAACCATTGGGCCAATTTCAACCAAACTTGGTATGAATGTTCCTTGGGTGACCCTTTTCAAAAGTTGTTTGGCAGAATTTCGTTTCACGCCCAAATATGGGCGTGGCAGTTTTTGACTTTGAAATCTTTAAACATCTTCTCCTCAGTAACTATTGGGCCAATTACAACCAAATTTGGTATGAATGTTCCTTGGGTGACCCTTTTCAAAAGTTGTTCGCAGAATTTTGATTTATGCCCAAATATGGGCGTGGCAGTTTTTTTAACTTTGAAATCTTTAAACATCTTATCCTCAGTAACCATTGGGTCAATTTCAACCAAACTTTGCATGAATGTTCCTTTGGTGACCCTTTTCAAAAGTTGTTCCTGGAATTTTGATTTATGCCCAAATATGGGCGTGGCAGGGCGTGGCAGTTTTTGACTTTGAAATCTTTAAACATCTTCTCCTCAGTAACTATTGGGCCAATTTCAACCAAATTTGGTATGAATGTTCCTTGAGTGACCCTTTTCAAAAGTTGTTCTAGAATTTTGATTGATGACCAAATAAGGGCTTGGAAGGGTAGGGCAGTTTTTACTTTGAAATCTTTAAACATCTTCTCCTCAGTAACCATTGGGCCAATTTCAATTTTGAATCATCTTACATTAGTCAGGTGAGCGATTTTAGGGCCATTCTGGCCCTCTTGTTTCAATTTAAACCAACTCTGTTTTGCCATTTGCGACCTCTCTGATTTGGACCAGTCTAAAATTTTGTTTTTTGGGAATGGGTAAATTCATTACTAGACATTTTGTTTTCTCTTATCCCTATCAAGCATCTGCAGTTAGGTGTGGAGTTTGCTTTAGTTTAGAAATGATCTTACGAAGGTCTTTCATATTAGTCTATTACGATACAGCAAAATTTTAGACTGGTCCAAAAATTGAAAGGAGTTGCAGACAAAAATTTAAAGTTTATCAAATTTAAGTTATTTTTTTTTTTCAATTTTCTCGGTAGAAAACATTGTGTAAAATGAAGAAATTTCTTGTAACAAGCAATTTCTTCATTTTACACAATGTTTTCCAAATTGTTGTTCTTGAGGAGCAGCAAATAGTGTCATTGTGTGGGAAAGGGTTAAACAATTTTATCTTCATTTCAGCTATCAGACCTGGAAGAAACCGATCTGATATTCAAAGACAGTGAAATTGTGAGGACCCCAGACCTAAGTGCTTTTTTGAAGAAACATAAGTTGGAGTATACTGATCTTGTCTGATAATAATATTGTCAACCGTTTACTGTACCATCCTTATTTGGTTTATCCTTAGTTGTTGGTTTAACCCTTTCCTGTTTTTTGGAAATTTTGAACTGGTCCAAATTGAGAAAGGTTGCAGGCGACAATGAAAACTGGATGCCATTTAAAAGTGAACCATCCTATGTGGTAGTAAATATTGTGGAAAAAGGTGAAATTGCTTGTTACAAGCAATTTCTTCTTTTTCTACAATTTTTTCTTAAGTATAAAATCATAGGAACGTGAAATTTCTTGTTTGTAGGATTTTACGTCTCTGTGATTTTATGCTTTAGAAAGCATTGTGGCAAAAGAGGAAATTGCTTGTAACAAACAATTTCTTCTTTTCCCACAATATTTTCTTCCATATAGGATGATAAATCGAAATGCATCCAATTTTCATTGTCGTCTTAATCCACTGTCAATTTGGACCAGTCTAAAATTTCCAAAAATGGGAAAGGGTTAACCTATTCCCACACAACAAAGCTTTTAGTCTCACCTGAGCACAAGGTGCTCAAGGTGAGCTATTATGATTGGTATATGTCAGGCATTCATCTGTCCGTCCCTAAACAATTATTAAAAAATCTTCTCCTCCTAAACCGTAAGGACGAGAGCTTTGATATTTGATACATATCAACTTATTGACCCTCTACCAAAATACTTCAAAGAATTACTGTACTCTTAAAATTAACCCTTTTCTGTGCGATCCCTGATTTTACAAAGGAAATCTTAAAAATCTTCTCCTCCTAAACGATAAGGCCAAGAGCTTTGATATTTGGTATGAAACATCATTTTTTGACCCTCTACCAAAATGCTTCAAAATAATTACCATATTTTGAACATAAGCACTTCTCTGTGCGATCCCTGATTTTACAAAGGAATGAAGAAGGAAATCTTTTGAAAATCTTCTTCTCTCAAACCATAAGGCCTAGAGCTTTTATATTTGGTATGTATCATCACCTTTTGACCCTCTACCAAAATACTTCAAAAGAATTACCATATTCTGAAAATTAGCCCTTTTCTGTGCGATCCCTGATTTTACAAAGGAATAAAGAAGGAAATCTTTTGAAAATCTTCTGCTCCCAAACCATTAGGCCTAGAGCTTTTATATTTAGTATGTATCATAACCTTTTGACCCTCTACCAAAATACTTCAAAGAATTTGCTTATTATTAAAATTAGCCCTTTTCTGTACAATCCCTGATTTTGTAAAGGAATAAAGAAGGAAATCTTTGAAAATCTTCTTCTCTCAAACCATAAGGCCTAGAGCTTTTATATTTGGTGTGTATCACCAATTATTGGCCCTCTCCCAAAATACTTCAAAGAATCACTGTATTCTGAAAATTAGTCCTTTTCTGAGCGATCCCTGATTTTACAAAGGAATGAAGAAGGAAATCTTTGAAAATCTTCTCCTCCCAAACCATAAGGGTTAGAGCCCTGATATTTGGTACATATCATCATCTATTGACCCTCTACCAATATACTTAAAAAAAATAATTGTTTTCTGAGAATAGCCCTTTTCTGTGTGATCCCTGATTTTACAAAGGAATAAAGAAGGAAATCATTTAAAGTCTTGTTCTCCCAAACTATTAGGCAAAGAGCTTTTATATTTGGTAAGTATCATCAGCCAAAATACATCAAAGAATTACTGTATTCTGAAAATTAGCCCTTTTCTGTGCAATCCCTAATTTTTGATAGGAATAAAGAATGATATCTTTGAAAACCTTCTTCTCCTAAACCATTAGGCCTTAAGCTTTTATAATTGGTATGTATTGATGTCTATACTTGCTTTATTCAGGAAACTCCAAAATAATTAGACAGAGGGCTTTGCTATTTTGTATATATCATAAATCCATGAACCGTCATACTCAGGGGAGAGATTTAGGACCATCATGGTCCTCTTGTTTATAATGCTCCTCAATAAAAATGTTTAGGAAAACACAGTGGATGATGATGAAAATCGCTAGTTACTAGCAATCTCTTCTTTTTCCTGAGTGTTTTTTTTACCAATTTCAAACCTTCATGCTTTATGCAAAACTACCAAATATATGGGATTGGCACTCTTTTTCATTGAAAAAAAAACAACAACAATCTGTAATTTGATAAAAAATGCTGAAATATCTATTCAAAGTGTATGAAAATTGAAAAATTTGTGTCATTTAGAGTAGAATACATTATTAGAAAAGCTTCTTAATGGCAATTCTCCTTTTTCGCATAATATTCTCCAAAGTTATTTTCCTAATGGCATTGAAAAAAGTAGGACTGTGTTGTTAAGTAAACCAAAGAAAAAAGAAAATCAGCTGGGAAAACATTGTGTAAAATGAAGAAATTGCTTGCAACAAGCAGTTTCTTCATTTTCCACAATGTTTTCTACTGAGAAAGTTGAAAAATCAAGAATTTCATGAACTTTAATTTGTCATCTTCATCTCCTTTCAATTTGGACCAATCTAAAATTTTGTCATCTGGTGATGGGTTAATAAAATGATGCTAAATCGGTTTGAATATCAGTATGAGATGGATTTCTTATGTTATTTACACATAAAGCGCATTTAGCTTATGAAAAATGTGGCATAACCCATTACAAGCCTAAAAAATTCAAGACTGGAAAAAATCATTCTTCACATTTAATACCGTCAAAGGTGGTGTTAGACTCAATTAAAAAAAGGTTCACATTTATCACATTCCCACACAATAAAATATTAGATTGGTCCAAATTGAAAGGTTGGTTGATTGATTGAATGAGATTTAACGCCACTTCTATCAGTATTTCAGTCCTATCGCTGTGGCTGGAGCACCCAACAATGGATTCCCATGATTGACATCCCATGATTGAAGATTGGGAGCCTGATGCCCAAGACATTTTGTAAAATGAAGAAATTGCTTGTTGCAAGCAATTTCTTCATTTTACACAATGGTATTCAAATTATTTTTCTCAAGAGACATTAAAAAGCATCATTGTGTTAAAACTTGAACATTTGCATTAACTTTGTATTGGTAGAGGTAAGGTCATAAGGCCAACATATTTTACAAATGGTACAACCTTTGTCAAGGTCATTCATCAAGGTCAAGGTTATTTTTCAAGGTCATATTTAACCCATTACCAGATGACAAAATTTTAGACTGGTCCAATTTGAAAGGAATAGCAGACAACAATTTAAAATTGATGAAATTCCAGATTTTTTCAACTTTTTGGGTAGCAAACATTGTGCAAAGTGAAGACATTGCTTGTAACAAGCAATTTCTTCATTTTCCATAATGTTTTTCCAATTGTTTTTCTTGAGGGGTGTTAAATAGCATCACTGTGTGGGAATGGGTTAAAACTAACATTTGCAATAAAGAGTTAATGGTGAGTGTTTTTCCTTGTGGTAAGAGCTTTTTTTTCAAAGTTGTGAAACAAGGTCATTGGTTACTATTCAAGGCCAAAAATAAAATTCTTATAAAGTCTTATTTCTAGTTACAAGCAATTTCTTCCTTTTCCTCATTGTTTTCCAAAGCTTTCTACAAGAGGAGGGTAAAATAAGGTGTCTGTGTGGGAATTGGTTAATCCATTACCAGATAACAATGCTTTAGGCAAGGCCAGTTTGAGGGAAGATTGCAAACATCAATTCAAAATACGTCAAAAGTTATAAAGGCAAATCAAAACAAAACAAAAAAACAAACAACGAATTGGGTAGAGGACAGTGTTGTTACTAAAGTTTTTGTTTATTGTTTGTGATTAAACGTTTGTTCTATATATCCAACACCATTGTTATGATTTTGTGAAATTTTACAAAAAAGTTCATCAAAATGACAGGAGTTTGCTTGTTCTTCATTTTTCACAATGCTTTTCAAAGTATAAAATGATAGTGATGTAAAATTCCGGATTTGTACTGAAACGGGTTACAGGTACAAAACTTTGTTATCTTTCTTAAAAGCAATTTCTTGGTCTGGGTTCACCTTAGCACAATTTGATAAAGGGAAGTTTTTGTGATCCTTGAAAGTCTGTCGTCTGTCATGCGGCATTAAAACATTTAGTGTTCACAATCTAATAATTTCGTTTTTAGGTTTGTTTATAAAAAACAGACGTTCAGATTGGTAAAAAAAAAATCATACCTCCAAGAACAAAATTGTGAGCACGCAGCTATTTTGTATGCTTCTGTACAAAAATGTCACATACAAAATAGCATAATATTTTTTAAAGTTTTGCTTTCTGCTTGATGCTATTGATTTATAAGAAATGAAGAGAATATTTTTTGTCTTCATGGAGGTATTAATAGAAAAACCTAATCATAATTATGTATGAATCCACTTTGTGTATTCATACTGTGTGATTCGTTTTTTGGTTCATACCTTCATGAAAATAAAAATTATTCTCTTAATCTATTAACTCTTGTCATGCTGAACCCAGAATATTCTGGTTTAAGCAGGAGGTATAGACAAAGATCAAACTGCAAATAAGTGCAGTCTGATCTTAGTCTACATCTCTTGTATGCCTTTTGAAACAAGAGTTGTATATGAAATTAATTTTCAAATGAAATATTGACAACTGAGCAACAAGGTGTACTAGTGCTTTCAGCCCTTTGATTTTAATACAATTTTGAAAAGGATTTTTATTCAGCATGTCAAGGGTTAATTGAACCCTATTGAAAATGATGTTTTTCTATGGAAATAGACTATTTGTTTACAGTCTTGGGGCCACTGGTTTTTCTCAGTCTTGATGAAGGTTGTCAGAATGATTGCTAGGCCATAGATTAAAGATGAACCCTATTGAAAATGGAAAGGTTTCTTTAGAAAACACAGGAAAAGGGGCATTAATGACAATCTCTTTATTTTCACACTAAGGTCATTAGTTTTATCTCAATCTTGAAACTTGGTCAGAATGATTATTATAGGTCTGCTTTCTCAAAAGTTGTTTATATCATTTTGATAATTAATATTCTTATTTCATGTTAAATGTACTAAATTCACTATATAAATTAAATTTAATGTAATCTATTCCCAATGCCCTACTTTGAAATATCAGAATTTATTGATTGAGGTCATCAGTGTTCAGGTAATGTCAGCCGCCGTCATAGCGCAGTTGGTAGCGCGTCGGACTGTCAATCTAGAGGTCACGGGTTCGATTCCCGACAGCGGCACTCATCCTTTCCGACTATTTGTCTCTCACCAATGGGTCGATAATTGTAGACCTATGTGGGATAGCAGCTGGAGGCTAGGAAAGGATGCAATGGTAGTACTGGTGTGAGAAATACCAGGAATCCATTGTTAGGTGCTCCAGCCGCCCCGATATGACTGAAAGATTGTTAAAAGCGGCGTAAAACCCCATTCAAACAAACAAACAAATCAGGTAATGTCGATAACGATGGAATTGCTAGTGGAAGCCAATAGTGTTATTAATACATCATGGAAATCACAAATAAGGCAATTTACAGTGTTATCAACAGATAGCGTATTTACCAAATTGATTCTGGTAACATTAGGGTTATACGAAATAACTATAGAAATTATGGTACGAAATGGTTATGGTACGAAATGACTGTATACCTACTTTGTTGACTTCTTTTCTTGCATTTTTCAAAGTTATGAACAGTCATTTTAATTACACCTTTAAGAGAAGAAGAGAATATTTTTTGTTTTCATGAAGGCATGAACCGAAAAAACTAATCACACTGTATGTATACGTGAAGCGGATTCATACATTGTGTGATTAGGTTTTTCGGTTCATACCTCCATGAAAACAAAAAATATTCTCTTCATTTCTGATGATTTAATAGCTTCTAGCGAAAAAACTACAAACTTTACTTATTTTGATACCTTTTTGTATGGGACTATTTTGTTTGGAAGCAAACAATATTGCTGCTTGCACAAAATTTTGTTCATTGAGTTATGAATAATTTTTTCGACCAATCAGAAGGCTTGTTTTTGATAGACAAAACAAAAAAATTAATTATTAGCTAAATGCCGTAAGCATTACAGTCAGAAATTTAAAATCGTGATACAAAATTGTTCTTTCATAATCTATGCAAAAGCCACTTTGAATCAGGTGGTGTTGACTAAGATCGGACTGCATTATGTGCAGGCAGAGCTATGTCTATTTCTCCTGGAAAACAGGAATGTTCTAAGTTCAGCATTACAAGGGCTAAAATAATTATTCAGAGGTAAAAATAAATAGATAAAAAATAATGAAGGGGCGAAGTAAAAAATACTCTAGAGTGACACCTCTTAATAAACAACAACAATTCATTACAACAACAACAACGAAGATTTCGAAAATGGAAAAAGCAGAGAGTAGTGACTGCTCTGAAGATAAAACCAATATTGCTGACATAGCTGTCGCTCATAGTGATTTTACTTCAAATGACACTAATCAGGTATGTTGTTTATAAAAATAATCTTTTTCTCGTGGCTATTAAGGGTTGATCAACAAGTGTCACCATATCCGGACAGTAATGGTTTTCCGATTTCTTCTTATCCTTTAATGGCAAATAATTTTCAGACCTGCTACATAGGTAATTAGCCCAAAATGGTTTCGTTGTAACGTTAGCAGTTTTCAAATTAAAAGGGGCAGTTTTAAAGATTTAAAATAGAATCAAATGGGAAATCTTTTGTTAAATGTTCAAGCTTCCTGCTGAAAATGGTTGCAAGCCCCGATGTTTAATACATTCATTCATGCATAAGATTCACCCAATGCTGATGTAAAGAGACTTGATTTAAAATTGTTTAGCTTTATCACCAACATATTCAATCTATTACCAGACAACAAAATTTTAGACAGGACAGCAGTAGCAGGAAGGAGATGAAGGATCCATCACTTATGATATAGATATCTCCCGGTCAATTCCAGGAAACTTGTCTGAAATATTACAATAATGAAATAACTGTTTGGACTGAGAATTCACTTAGTCAGACAATGCCTGCCTTGAATTAAGTGAATAAAGAAAACAGTGAAGATACAGTGGAGTATGAAGATATTGAGATTAAGAACTATCATCAACTTATGTATAAAAATACACTTAGCAAGAAAATACACCAGTCAAGGGAGAATGAGAACAATTACCAACTTATGTGTAAAATACATTCAAAAAAATACACCAGGCAAGTGAGATTCTACTTGCATATGAAAATACATGCTTGAAGAAAATACACCAGTCAAGTGAGGCTGCCACACTCATTCATAAATAATTGCTGAGCCCGTACATCTCAAGGGATCATGATTTCAAACCCTTGCTCAGTCAATTATCATTTCCTACATTTGAAAAAAGTCTTAGTGATATGATTGTGTCATTTGTCTCTCAGAAATGGGTGACTGAATTGCAATTATCAAAGAGAAAAGCTGGTTGACTCAAGAACAAGATGTGGATCAGTGTTGTTTTAGAACCAACGAATAACAGTTCTGTTAGGGCTTTTTCTCTAGAAATTTGGAAGAGGCCTTAGCCTGTTCGTTTTAGGAAATTTTTGTGCAGTTTTCAGAAGAATTGGGAAACATAAGTTTAATAAAAGAAAGTAATAAAAGTGAGATTCATGCATCATTTTCAAGATTCAATGATAAATAACTATATATAAGGGTCTTATCAGTAATAAAATGAATAGAAATATTGAACAAAACAAATTTTGAACAAAATAAATCCATATCATGCTGTAATATTGGGAAATTTCTTTGCAACTAGTGGGAAAAAGAGCCTTTTCGTATTGGGAAGTAGCCTTTTATAGGTCCCTGTTATTCCACAGACAGTGTAGGATTTTCAAGTAATTTTAGGCATTTTTCAGTATACATGTATATACTTCTTTAACCCATTCCAACTCAAGCCCTCCTTTTTACACCCCACAATTAAAGAGCTTTGGAAAACATTGTGGAAAATGAAGAAATTGCTTGTATCAAGCAATTTCTTCATTATCCAAAATGTTTTCTACGCCAAAAGACGAAAAAAATTAAAATTACATCAATATGAAATTGTCGTCTGCAGCTCCTTTCAATTTGGACTGGTCTAAGAAAAATTTGTATGGGAATGGGTTAAAGTAGAAATTAGTTGTCATTTTACAATTTATGTAATTTAAGATTTTTCAACTATCTTGGTAGAAAACATTGTGTAAAATGAAGAAATTGCTTCGTTTCCCTCAAATTTTTCCAAAACTATTTTTCTTGGGGGCGTCTGAAAGCGTCATTGAGTGGTTGACCCATTCCCACTCAGTGACGCTTTTAAACACCCCCAAGGAAAAAAAGCTTCAGAAAACATAGTGGAAAATTTCTTTATTTTCCCCAATGTTTTCTACCCAAACAGAATAGAATGGATTAAAATTCCATCAGCTTGAAATTGTCGTCTGCAGCTTATTTCAATTTGGAACAGTCTAAAACTTTGCTGTCTGGTAATGGGTAAAGTTTGTTTGTACCAGAATTGCCTTGAGTAGGAAAGTAATTTGTTAGCTCACCTGAGCACAAAGTGCGAGGTGAGCTATTGTGATCGGTCGTTGTCCGTCGTCCGTCCGTCCGTCTGTCCGTCTGTCCGTCTGTCCGTCTGTCCGTCTGTCCGTCCGTCCACAATTTCTTTAAAAATCTTCTTCTCCTAAACTAGCTGGCCAATCAAGCTGAAACTTTGCAGGGATGTTCCTTGGGTGAAGTTCTACAAAAGTTGTTAAAAGAATTCAATTCCGTCAAAAACTCTGGTTGCCGCGGCATGTGAAAATGTGAATCTTTAGTAAATCTGTAAAAATCTTTAAAAATCTTCTCCTCCTAAACAAGTAGGCCAATCAAGCTGAAACTTTGCAGAGATGTTCTTTGGGTGAAGTTCTACAAAAGTTGTTAAAAGAATTAAATTCCGTCAAAAACTTTGGTTGCCGCGTCATGTGAAAATGGGAATCTTAAATAAATCTGTAAAAATCTTTAAAAATTTTCTCCTCCTAAACCAGTAGGCCAATCAAGCTGAAACTTAGCAGGGATGTTCCTTGGGTGAAGTACTACAAAAGTTGTTAAAAGAATTTAATTCGGTCAAAAACTCTGGTTGCCGCGGCATGTGAAAATGTGAATCTTTAGTAAATCTAAAAAAATCTTTAAAAATCTTCTCCTCCTAAACCAGTAGGCCAATCAAGCTGAAACTTTGCAGAGATGTTCCTTGGGTAAAGTTCTACAAAAGTTGTTAAAAGAATTTAATTCCGTCTAAAACTTTGGTTGCCGCGGCATGTGAAAATGGGAATCTTAAGAAAATCTGTAAAAATCTTTAAAAATTTTCTCCTCCTAAACCAGTAGGCCAATCAAGCTGAAACTTTGCAGGGATGTTCCTTGGGTGAAGTTCTACAAAAGTTGTTAAAAGAATTTAATTCCGTCAAAAACTCTGGTTGCAGCGGCATGTGAAAATGGGAATCTTTAGTAAATCTTTAAAAATTCTTTAAAAATTTTCTCCTCCTAAACCAGTAGGCCAATCAAGCTGAAACTTAGCAGAGATGTTCCTTGGGCGAAGTTCTACAAAAGTTGTTCAAAGAATTTAATTCCGTCAAAAACTCTGGTTGCCGCGGCATGTGAAAATGGGAATCTTTAGTAAATCTTTAAAAATCTTTAAAAATTTTCACCCGCTAAACCAGTAGGCCAATCAAGCTAAAACTTTGCAGGGATGTTTTTTAGGTGAAGCTCTTCAAAAGTTGTTAAAAGAATTTAATTCCGTGAACTCTTGTAACTGCGGCATATGAAAATGGGAAATTTTAGAAAATCTTTGTTTTGTTTTTTTTTTAACAGACTACAAGGCCAAAGGCATTTATATTTTATATAGAGCTTAATCATATTGTTCTCAACCAAGTTTTATTTAAATATTTAATCTCTGGGGTCAAAAATTGCCCCGCCCCTGAGGTATGAAGTTTGGAAAAATGCTTAATTAGAGCAATTTCAAAAGACTTCTCTTAAACTATAAGGTCTAGGATATTCATATTTGGTATGGGGCATAACTAGATGGTTTTGTACCATATCACTAAAAGTTGTCTTCTTCAGGTCAAAAAAAGCTCTGCACTAGGGGTCCAAAATTTCGAAAAACGCAAAATTTGAGTATGTTAAAAAAAAGTCTTCATTTTAAGGAGGAGGGCATTTATATTTTGAGTGTAGCATAGCCTGGCTGTTATCTATCTGTTTTGATCAAATTATGCTTGTAGGTTAATAAACACCCCTTCCCTGGGTGTCCAAAGTTAGTAAAAATGCTCAATTAGACCATGTTCAATAGTCTTTTCCTCCCAATCGAAAAAGTCTAAGGCATTCATATTTTGTATATAGCATATCCAGATGGTTCCCTACCATGTTAGCTAAAATTTTAGCACTGGGATAAAACATGGCACTGCCCCAGAGGTCAAAAATTTTTGAAAACGCCCAATTAGAGCAACATCAAAAGTCTTCTCCTTCTAAAAAATAAGGTGAAGGGCATACATATTTGGTATGTAGCATGACTAAATAATTTTGTACTACGTAACAGGAAAATATGCTCTTAGGATAAAAAATGTCTCTGTTCCTTGGGTTGAAAATTGCGTAAATTGCATTGAAAGAATTCTTCTTCTTTAAAAAATAGGTTCCAGAGCATTTACATTAAAAACAAAGGATAACATTATTGTTACTTACCATGTTAACCCATTCCAACTTAGTGGAATTTTAGACCTGTCCAAATTGAAAGGAGCTGCAGACGACAACTTCAAGTTGATGGAATTTTCAATTTTTTCGTCTTTGTGGATAGAAAACATTGTGGATAATGAAGAAATTGCTTGATCCAAGCAATTTCTTCATTTTCCACAATGTTTTCCAAAGCTTTTTTGTTGAGGGGCGTAAAAAGGAGGGATTGAGTGGGAATGGGTTAATATCCTTTTGACAAACATGGCCCTTCCCAAGGCATCCAAGGATATGAAAAACGCTCAATAAGAGCATGTTCAAATATTTTCCACTCCTCATGTATAAGTTGTAATGCATTCATATTTTGATTTATAGTACATCCAGATTGTTCTCTACCAAGGTTGCTAAAATTACACCCATTGAAGTTGCAGACAGTAATAAGAGTTTGATTGAAATCTAAATACAAAGAATTTCAGGTAGAAAACACTGTGAGAAATGGATAAATTGCTTGTCACTCCCTTTCTCACTATGTATTTTTCAAACCTGTTTTCCCTGAGGGTGACAAATTCTGGGATAGTTTGGTAATGGATTAAACTATAAAGCCAAAGGCATTCATTATTATTGTAAAACATTACTGGATTGTGTTGTACAAAGCCATAAATCTTGAATATCTTTTATTTATTTTGCTCAAGTTGTGTCTTTTTTATACTAAAAAGTACTGTAATTTGGAGATGCCTCAGGTGAGCGATTTAGGACCATCATGGTCCTCTTGTTTTTTCTATTTGACAGCTTTCCTTCAAGAAGGGCCAGAAAATCGATATTTTGGACAGGACTAACACCGACTGGTGGTGGGCATCTCTAGACGGGGAGGTCGGTTATGTCCCGGTCAATTATCTTGGTGATGGGGATGTTACCAGGGCAACAGCGTGGCAAGATGAAGAATATTTTGGTAGCTATGGCAACCTAGTAAGTGTTTTGGTAAACACAATGTTTTAAAAAATGTAATTACATTGCTTGGTTGTGGTCAAAAGTTATAACAGAAATATAGAAACATCTCCAATGGCGTGAAAATCATTTTTTGTTTCACATTTATTAATAAAAATTTTGATGTTTGCATGTAATTGAAAGACGGCTGTCCTCATAAACCGACTCTGCTGATCATGGTATCCGAGCATCAACAGTAAGTTCCTTTTTAGATATTAAATGTTGTTATTCTTCAAAGTTTATGGCCAGTAACATGTGACAAACAAATATTTACTTAACACACAATCCCTCCCTTGTACGCCCCTGACTAGTGACATAAGAAGTTGTAACTACAACTCAAATTTAGTTGTAGTTAAAACGTTTTAGTCACCCAACCAACAAAATGCTTCACATAAATGTTGCTGAATGTCAAATTTCATACTTCACATCCTGTATATATGAATGATTTGATTGGTTGATTGATTCTTTTATCCTGATCCGTCAATTGTTTGTCAAGTGGGAAACACTCCTTCTTTAACAAATTCCCACACACTTTGAGAAGCCAGCTATAAAAATAATTGGGAAAACATAGTTTTAAGCAATTTGTGTATTTTACACAATGTTTTCGAACCAGAAAGTTGAAGAAATCTAAAATTTCACAAACTTTAAATTATCGTTTGCAACTCCTTTTGATTTGGACATAGTCATCATAGCCTTACATTCTGTAATACCCGTAATTATGCTCATTGTGCAGTACCCCATTACTGGACATCAAAATTTTAGACTGGTTCAAATTCAAAGAAGTTGCAGATTACAATTTAGAGTTGATGAAATTTTGAATATCTTTATCTTTTGGTAGAAAACACTGTGAATAATGAATAAATTTCTTCATTTTCCACAATGTTTTTCCAAAGCGTTTTCCTTTAGGGGCATCAAAAAGTAGGATACTGCTGAGACAGATGAAATTCCTATGAGAGTTTGAAATTTCATAATTATACACTTTTGAATATCATTATTTCAGAAATTGCACCATGAAATGTTGAGTGACAAAGTACGAACTCAAGCCTACATGGATGCTATTGTGAAAAATTCATCACATATTAAGGGCAAGGTTTGTATGATATCTATATTTTTAGCTCGGCTGTTTTTGGAAAAATATACTGAGATATTGCCAGGTAGTTGTCAGCGTCATCAGTGCTGTCGGAAAATATAATTGCTGTGGTACTGTGTCCATCATGTTTCTTCTGGGTCGCACTTATAGCACAGTAGTAGCGTGTCACCCTCTCAATCATGAGGTCCAAGGTTTGATTCATTGTTGCGGCAAATATTCTTTCTGACGTTTGTCTCTCACCAATGGGTTGATAATTTTAAACCTTAGTTGGATGAGCAGATGGAGGGTCGGAAAGGATGTAGTGGTAGTACTTGTGTGAGAAATTCCAGGAATCTGTTGTTAGGTACTCCAGCTGCTGCAATAAGACTGAAATTCTGTTAAAGTGGCTTTAAACCGAATTCAAACAAACAAACAAATGTCTCTTCTCTGTAGAAACTACGTGCTGAAATTCACAGAAGTGATTTTTTAGATGACCCTTTATCTGTTTCTTTCAAGAAATTTCGATTGGATATAAAATATGGCTTTTGTAAGTGGAGATAATTGCCATAGTTAATATTACAAGCAAACTTCTCCATTTCACTCTATGTTTTCCAAAGATATGGACTTAAATAATCATGATTGTGTGGGATTGAATAACCTATTACCAGACGGCAAAATGTGAGCTATTGTGATCACCCTTCGTCAGGCCATCATCTGTTGTCAGTTGTCCGTCAACAATTTCTATAAACAACATCTCCTCCCAAACGAATGGGTCATTCTCAACCAAATTTAGCAGAAATGTTCCTTAGTTGGTCCCTAATAAAAATAGCTTAATTTAAAGAATTGAAATCTGTTGAAAACTCTGGTTACCATGGTAACAAATGTGAAGTTTAAAAGAAATATTCAAAAATTGTATTCTCCTCAACCAGTGGGCCTAGAGCCTCAATATTTTGTATAAAACAACAGGATATTGAACTCTTTCTAAATAGCTGAAATCATTACCCTCGGGTCCCCAGGGGGTCTGTATAGAAACAAAGTTAATGGCTAAAATCATTATCCTTGGCCAATTTCAACCAAATTTGGCAGAAATACTCTGTAGGTGGCCCCCTTCAAAAAAAAGCTAAAAGAATTAAAATTAGTTGAAAACTTTAGTACCATCATTCTAGCCTTAACATTAAAATTTTCAACCCAGAAACTTGAAAAAATCTAAGATTTCAAGAATTTAAAATTGTTGTCTGCAACTCCTTTGGTTTAGCACTATCATTAAATTTGGACAAGTCTTTAAATTGCTTTCTACCCTCAAAGACAAAGATTTCTAAATTTCACGAACTGAAAATGGTTGCATGCAGCTTCTTTAAATTTGGGTTAGTCTAAAATTCTGTGGTTTGGTGATAGGTAAGCATTTGTTTCAGACAGTTTTAGATGTTGGTTGTGGAACAGGAATCTTGAGTATGATGTGTGCTAAACAAGGTGGAGCTGCAAAGGTGGGTGTAGAACATTGTTTCTATTTTTGTAATGATATCAGAAAATTGAAGTAAACAAAGATTACCTCCAAATTGATGATCAAATTTCTGAAAGGTCTTTCTACCTTACTGTAGATTCAATTTTTGACTTCAAATCCTGATTGATATGCCCACTGAACATTGACAGGTATTTCCTCTTAGATATTAATCCATTCCCACACAGTGACGCCTTTTGAAGCCCCATCAAGAAAAAGGCTTTGGAAAACCTAGTGGAAAAAGAAAAAATTGCCTGTCCCAAGCAATTTCTTCATTATCCGCAACATTTTCTACCAAAAAAAGACAAAGATTCTTTAAATTCCATCAGTTTAAAATTGACTTCTGCAAATTCTTTGAAGTTTGACCTGTTTAACAGTTCTTAACCCATTCCCAAACAATCCCACCTTTTATACCCTTAAACAGAAAACACTCTGGAAGACAGTATGGACAATGAAGGAATTGCTTGTGACAAGCAAGTTTTTTATTATCCACACTTTTTTCATCCATTGCAGACAAAGATTTTTTAAATTCCATAAACTTTGAATTGTTGTCTTTAACTTCTTTGAATTTGGATGAGTCTAAAATTTTGCCATGTTGTAAAGGTTTAAAGGGCTAGTCTGTCTCACTGATGAGTTTTCCTCGTTTGCAGAATCCCCTTAACCCCATTTCTTTGTTGCTAGACTCCTCTCTGAGATTGACCCACAGTTACCATTCATTTAACCCATTACCAGACAACAAAATTTGGACAGGTCAGGTCAAAAATAAAAGGAGACAACAATTAAAAGTTTGTGTAATTTTAGATTTTTTCACCTTTCTTGGTTAAAAAACATTGTGTAAAATGAAGAAATTGCTTGTCACTGGCAATTTATTCATTTACACAATGCTTCTCCAATCCTATTAAATGGTTTATTTTCAAAGTTCACTCAATTTTAATTTTGTATGATATTTGTGTAAAATTCGACAAATATTTGGAAAAAAAAAAACAAGGAAAGGGTTAACCAGCAGTGTCAGTGCTAAACCAGATATGTCTTCTAGTTCTTTGTGGCAAATATCCTTTCTGACATTTGTCTCTCGCCCATAATTGTATACCTAAGTGGGATGCTCAGAAAGAATGTAGTGGTAATACTGGTGTGAGAAATAACAGAAATCAATGGTTAGATGTTCCAGTTGCCACAATATGAGTGAAATACTGTTAACCCATTCCAACTCAATCCCTCCTTTTTACGCCCCTCAAGATAAAAACTTTGGAAAACATTGTGGAAAATGAAGAAATTGCTTGTATCAAGCAATTTCTTCATTATCCACAATGTTTTCTATCCAAAAAGACGAAAAAATTCAAAATTCCATCAATTTGAAATTGTCGTCTGCAGCTTCTCTCAATTTGGACCAATCTAAAATTTTGCTGTGTTGGAATGGGTTAAAAGTGTTGTAAAACACCATTCATTCAATCAATCAATCTTTCAGGTCTATGCAGTGGAGTTGAGTGAAATGGCCGAACATACCAAAGAGGTAATCAAACAGAATGGTCTAACAGATAGGATTGAAGTGATTCAGGATTATGCAGAAAATGTGGACCTTGATCAGCCTATAGATCTCATTGTGTCAGAATGGATGGGGACAGTGTTGATTGTAAGTTGATACTAGGAGACCAAAATGTCCCAACTACATCCCAAATATAGCTGTAGTTACAATATCTTTATCTCAAATAATGCTGTAGTTACGAATCTTTTTAATCTGAAATAATGCTGTACTTACATCATTTTTGTCACCCATCAACAATGGACAAAAATTTCATCTCTGTAATTTCTTTCTCTTTGGATCAGTCAATTTTTTTTGTGTGGGAAAGGGGTAACAAAAGTCATGCTGAACCAGAAATATTTCTGCTTTAGCATGAAGTATAGACTAAGATTGGCCTGCCCTTATGTGCTATTTGGTCTTAGTCTACACCACTTATTTTGCATTTTATCTCATTACTAGAACAATTTTTAGGATTGTCCAAATTGAAAGAGGCTATGGATGACAATTTCAAGTTTATGAAATTCAAATTTCTTCACACCTCCAGGAAAAAAACTGTTTGAAATGAATACATTGCTTGTGACAATCGATTTCTTTGATTTTCAAAATATTTTCCGAAACTATTATTTTGCAGGTGGTATAAAAGCAGAATTATGTTTGTGTTAAACCAGTGTTATTTATAGATTCAATTGCCAACAGAAATGTTGATCTACAGTCAGGATGTTTCAGTGCTTTCAGTCCTTTTATTTATTTACGATTCTAAAGAAGAATACAGGGTTTAACACATTCCCACACAATGACCCTTTTGGACGCCTCTTAAGAAAAGCAGTTGGTAAAACATTGTGTAAAATGGAGAAATTGCTTGTAACAAGCAATTTCTTCATTTTCCACAATGTTTTCTACCAAGTAATTTGAAAAAAAATCTATAATTTTATAAACTTTAAATTGTCGTCTGCAACTCCTTTCAATTTGGACCAGTCTAATATTTTGTTGTCTGGTAATTGGTAAAGGATCTATGACTCTTATAGGGACAAAATTTCTCTCCAAAGTAATACTGAAGTCTTGGTTAACCCTTTCCTGTTTCTCAAAATTTTAGACTTGTCCAATTTAAAAGAAGTTGAAGACGACAAAAGTGAGTGCAATTTGAAAAGTAACCAACCCATAGGGTTGAAAATATTGTGGGATAAGAAGAAATCGCTTGTGACAAGCAATTTCTTCTTAACCCACAATATTTTCTCAAGTATAAAAACTCAGGGACGTAAAATCCAGGGATTACAGGTAACCAGGAAAGGATTAATAATGTTCACAGAGGCCTCTGAATAGGTAACAAGCCTGTTATGAAAACCACTGCTTAGCTAAAAATGAAAATATATTTCAAAATTATTTTATGTTGCTATAAAAGTTTGTGCATGTTCCATTTTGGTCATTGTCCATTTACTTTTCTTGGAGTTATTGCCCTTTGTTGAAAAAGGCTCTATTCCAGTGAAAAATGTATTTCTCTAACATGGAGCCATTGGAGGGTATTAACCCATTCCAACAAAATGGCTCTTTATACGACAGGGTTTGAAAACATTGGGGAAAAAATAAAAAATGTTTGTCACATGCAATTTCTTCATTATTCTCAATACTTTCCACCCAAAAGACAAATATTTTAAAGATTTCATCAACTGAAAATTGTCATCTACAACTTCTTTGAATTTTGGACAGGTCCAAATTTTTGTCATGTAGGAATGGGTCAATCACATTCAGTGTTAGTCTAGTTTATTTATGTATTTTATATCATTTCAGTTTGAAATGATGATAGAATCTGTGATAAAAGTGAGAGACAAACATTTAAAAAAAGGTGGTAAAATGTGGCCTTCCTCTGCCAGCCTCTTTCTGGTGCCATGTTCTGCTCAAGCTCAGTATAACAATAAAGTTGGATTCTGGGATAGCCAGTTTGGCTTTGACTTCTCATGTCTAAAGTACAGTTTCAGATTTATACTATATTTCCTTTCTTACGTGCTAGGAATTTATTTCAGACTGACCTAGATAAACAATGTTTGCAAAGAAAAGTGGGATATATTTTATTTTTTTCCCCTTTAACCCATTAAATCACTGTCCTGCATTGTAGCACCCATGATACTGAGGAAAGAATGTGGGAAAAGGAGATATTACTTGTTATAAACATTGTCTGCTGTTTTTCACAAATTTTTCTGCCTAATAAGATGTACTTGTTTCTGTTAGCACCACCTTTGATTGTTGTCTTGAATGCCCTGCTATTTGGAACTTTTTTGTCGGGTAATAGGTTAAGGAAAAAACTTAGTTTTGGAAAAAGAAAGAATACCAGTTATCAGTATTCTTTATTAAAATAGGTCAAAAAAGCTTTTTTAGCGTTTACAAAAAAAACAAGTGTGGGTTTAGGATGACAAAGAAGGTAACTTCCACTAAACCAATTTACACATGACTCATTTAACAATGGCCATAGTATAGTTGGTAGCATGTCACATTCTCAATCATGAGGTCCAGGGTCCAATCCCCGGTCATGGCATATATCCTTTCTGACATTTGTCTCCCACCTATGGGTGGATAACCATAAACCTAGGTGAGCAACTAGAGACTAGGAAATGATGAAGTGGTAGTACTAGTGTGAGAAATACCAGGAATCCATGGTTATGTGCTCTAGCCGCCACGATATGACTGTTTGCTTTTTAGGGTTGAAACATGGTTGATATTGAAGAAATGTAATATTGTAGGTATAAAAGAAATAATTTGTGACAAGCGATTTCTAATTTCTAACAGTGCTTATTCCATAAAACTATTAACTTTAAAATTCATAAACCCTATGAAATGTTTGCTGCAAATTCTTTCAAACTTGGCCAGACTGAAATTCAGCTGTCTGGTTAAGAGTTTTAGGATGAAAAAATGTTCTTTGAGTTGGGTATTAACTTGTAAATTTTGTTTTACTTTACTTTCAGAAGTCTTGCCAAGACAGATTTGTTACAAAAACCATTCCATGACTATGTATTGCTCAGACAAGACTGTTTAAGTACAGAACAATGTATATTGACTCTAGATATGAAACATGTTTCAGTGCAGGATTTAGAAGAAAATACCTCAGAATTTAGATTTTCTGTTAATCAAGGGGGAACACTCCATGGGTTTTGTACATGGTTTGAAATAGGATTTTCTCCCTTTGATGAAAGTAAAGAGGAAGTAAAGCTTAATACTGGACCTGATCATATGTAAGTTCAGCTTGATTATATACGGTTTACTTCCATCTCAACAACTGAGGTCACAGCCTTCGTTTAAAGTCTTATCAAAATGTTTTGAGAAGCAGAGCATCAAACCATTGTACCAATGGACTGAAGCACTGGCTTTTTAAGGGCTAGAGTTCAGCAAACCTGAAAGACATAATGATCAAATTGCTTTTGGTTTTCCAGTCAAGTTCAAATGTTATTTAGAGCATAACTCCTCCTTTTTTGCATTGATTTCAAACTAATTCATCATAATTTGTTCTCATTCATGAATAGATGAGCTATTTGAAACAATTTCTGGATATCTTCAAGGTCACATGTCAAGGTCAAATATCTATATTGAGCTTGTTTGGATCATAACTATTACTAGTTTAGACTCATTTTTAGAAATTTTAGACTTGTCCAATTTGAATGAGATTGCAGATGAAGTTGAAAATTTGAAGTTAAAACATTCTTTGTGGTAGAAAATGGTTGCAGAAAAGAAGAAATTGCTTGTTACTAGCAATTTCTTCTTTTTCCACAATGTTTTGTCAAGTATGAAATCACAGTGACGTAAAATCTTGGGTTTGTACATGAAAGGGTTAAAATAAGTTGATACTATTGTTTTCAAATATAAGGAAAAACATGCTGCTTACAACAAGTTTTAGGATAGCATAGAATAAGAACACAGGTCTAGGTAAACTGTTAAAATTCAGCTTATTTTGATCCTAATTGACTGATGGCAGCTGTCAATCAAGGAATATATCAACTAATCAATTTATTCAATCAGTCCGGTATTGAGATTTAAACTCCGAAATTTGCCACCATTTGTGTGAAACATTTTTTTTGTTTGGAGACTTAATCGTTTAAAAGCTTAATCAAGGTGTAGTTATGACGATTAGGTTGCTAACCAATGATTCTACTTTTTTAGCTCATCTGATTATGTAGTGGTCATGTTTAGCTATTGTGATCGGGCTGCGTTTTGCATCTGGTGTCAACTTTTGTGCACTCTAGAGGTCATTTTTTTGCCCCTAATGTCTTGAAACATGGTCAGAATGTTTGTCTAAATGATATCTAGGACTAGTTCAAAACTGGGTCATGTAGAGTAAAAAGTGTGTAAAAAGTGGGATTGCATGGGAATGGCCTTATGTTTATCATTTTGTTATGGATCTTCTAACGTCAGTTTGACTCACTGGAAACAGAACCTATTCCTGTTAGATGAACCATTTAAAGTGTGTAGTGGTAACATCCTTGTTGGTAAGATCCATCTAATAAGAAATCCTGACTATAGAAGACATCTACGTGTTAGTATAGAATACCAATTGCTCGAGAATGAGATGTCAAGTATAAAGGTATGTAGAGGATAATCGTTTTTTAAGCGAAAGATCAATTTTTCTTTAATTGAGTAAACAACAAAGAATATATTCTTCTGTTGTTCACTCATTACCACCTACAAAATTTTAGACCAGTCCAAATTAAAAGAAATCGCAGATGACAATTTTAAGCTGATGAAATTTTTAAAATCTTCATCTTTTGGGATAGAAAACATTGTGGGCAATGAAGAAATTGCTTTAAACAAGCAATTTCATAATCATCCATAATGTTTTCTAAAGCTTTTATATTGAGGAGCGTTTAGAAGCGTCATTTTGTGGGAGTGGGTTAAAGATAAATCGATCTTCTACCAAAAAAAACCCGGCAGTTATTCTATTTATTTAGCTCATTACCAGATGGCAAAATTTTTGAATGGTCCAAATTGAAAGAAGTTGCAGACGACAATTTAATGATTACTTAATTTTAGATTTCTTCACCTTTCTAGGTAGAAAACATTGTGTAAAATGAAGAAATTGCTTGTTACAAGCAATGTCTTCATTTTTCAAAATGTTTTCTCAATCATTTTTAGCTCACCTGAGCACGTAGTGCTATTGTGATCCCCTTTTGTCCGGCGTCCGTTTGTCGTCTGTTGTGCGTCGTCCGTCAACAATTTCTTTAAACAACATCTCCTCCCAAACCACTGGGCCAATTTGAACCAAATTTGGCAGAAATGTTTCTTAGGTGGTCCCCTTCAAAAATAGCTAAAAGAATTGAAATCTGTTGAAAACTCTGGTTGCCATGGCAACAAAAGTGAAATTTTAAAATAATCTTTAAAAATCTTCTTCTCCTGACCCAGAAGGCGTAGAGCCTTGATATTTTGCATGAAGCATCAGTATATTGACCTCTTTCAAAATAGCTAAAATCATGATCCTCCGGTCCCCAGGGGCAGAGCCCCAGGGGGGTGGGGTTTATATAGAAATTTTTTAAATATAGATTTTTAAATGACATCTCCTCCCAAACCACTAGACCAATTTGAACCAAATTCGGCAGAAATGTTGCTTAGGTGGTCCCCTTCAAAAAAAACTAAAAGAATTGAAATCCGTTAAAAACTCTGGTTGCCATGGCAACAAAAGTGAAATAACAAAATAATCTTTAAGAATCTTCTCCTCCTGACCCAGAAGGCGCAGAGCCTTGATATTTTGCATGAAGCATCAGTATATTTATCTGTTACAAAATAGCTTAAATCATGATCCTAGGGTTTCCAGGGGCAGACCCAGGGGGTGGGGGTTGGGGGGGGTATAGGCATGAAGCATCAGTTCACAGACTTCTTTCTTATTTCTGAAATTATAACCCATGGAAAAAGTTTTTTCCTTCTTTCAAATCAGCACTAAAGCCTTGGAATTTGTAAGTTAGACTTTTGGATCCCAAGGTTCATAGTCTTTATATGTAACATTGTTTCATAATCCTAACCTTAACATGAAATTAGACTGTTGAAAGAAAAAGAGCCTTTATCTCAGGTGAGCGCCCCAGGGCCAACGGCCCTCTTGTTCTTGAGGGGTGTCCAAAAGTGTCACTGTGTGGGAATGGGTTAATGAAAAATTGACTATATATGATACTTTTGGGGAAAATTTCTAAAAGCGAATCATTTTGTGTGTAAATACATGGCAACTTGGTGACCTCACTACTGTCTTATATGCTCCTAGGTGACGTTCAGTGGCGCACAGTGGCTGAAAGTAGGTCTATATATACAAAAACCAGGGAGTTCACCATGTTGATAATTTCACTTTTCTGTGATATTATTGAATGAATCTGCATAATAGTCCAGAAAGTATCAAAGAATGTATTGTATTTCCTTTGGAAGATCTTTACTTACAATATTATTATATCAGATTATTTCAGTAGACAAACACTCTATTCTCACTTTTCTATTCTCCAACCCATTTTCAGATGACAAAAATTTTGTCTGTTCCAAATTTAGAAAAAATATATGTGTGTGTGTGCTGGATGTCTCATTTGTCAGGATGGCGTATTTGTACTCTGAGATGTGTCAAATGTTGCAGGTTTATGTCCTGGCTGAGACACTGGTCATGGTCTGTGGGCAAGGCTATCAGAGCCCAAGCCTTGTACTTGAGATACTTAGGAAATTACTTGAACATGATACAACTGAAAGATTTCTCAAACCCAGTACAAACAAGAAAGCTAAATTGAATTGAAGGGTTTTAAAGGTTATGAGGTAGAAGAACAAGTAAAATTTAGGTAGAAAAGAATGTAAGAAAGGAAATTTGGATTGTTGCAGACAATTTCTGTTACAACAATCATTTTAACCCTTTCCTGGATAAACAGAGGATTTTACGTCACTGTGATTTTATATTTGAGAAAACACTGTGGAAAAAGGAGAAATTGCTTACTATAAGCAATTTCTCCTTTTCCCACTGTGTTTTCTACCACGTAGGGTGGTTTTATTTGGAACTGCATCCAATTTTCATTGTCGTCTGCATCCTCTTTCAATTTGGACCAGTCTAAAATTTCAAAAACCAGGAAAGGGTTAATTATATCAGTGTTCAGGGGTACAAAAGAAAAAAAGTTTGATAATTTGTTGAAAAGAAATTCTATCTTCATATACGTATAGCATGTTCATTGTCTTTTTTTGTGTGTGCCTCTCTAAATCAAAGAATCAATTTTAAACTTAAACAATCAATCGATCAATCAAATGACTCATTCAGACCAAAAGTGAACTTTGAACAGGCTATAGTTACAACATTTAGGTTGGCAATAAACTATTATTTATTTGTTACAGGATTCTGACTATAAATTTTACATCGAAATATCGAAATGATCAATTATTTGTACAGTTCATTTACTTTATTCTTTCCTGTTCAATCCCTGGTTTTTACATCCCTATGATTTTATTATTTAGAAAACATTGTAGAAAAAGTAAACAAGCAATTTCTTCTTTTTCTACAATATTTTCTACATTACTGTTTTTTTTTCTAATTGAATCAACTTTTTTGTCTGCAAAGCATTTGAATTTGGACAAGTCTAAAATTTTGCAAAACAGAAAAAGGTTAAAATTAAGAATTACTCTAAATTTGAGTGGACAAAATTCAAATCAGAAAGTATATAATTTGAAAAAAAAAATGGCACAAACCCGGTTTCATACAATATTTTCTTCAAAATCAAATGTAAGTTTACATGATGAACATATTTAATGTGTTTCAGATTGCTGTAGGAGAGAAACTTTTTAATGTTTGGAGATGACACAGTTGAACTCTTTATGTGGTCAAATTATCATAGAGGTGACAAGGGTTAGAGAAATAGCAGCTTATTTCTTTATAATTCAACATTTAGTTTTGCCTATCAAAAACGGAATTTGATTGGTCGATAAAAATATTCATAATTCCATGAACAAAATTTGAGCAGGCAGCCATTTTGTATCCTTCCGCTCAAAATAATCCCATACAAAAAGGTATAAAAATTTGTAAACTATTTGCTTCTTTCGCTTGATGCTATTAAATCATAAGAAATGAAGATATTTTTTTTTCATGTAAGTATAAAGTGAAAAACCTAATCGCACTGTATGAATCCGCTTCGCGAATTCGTACAGTGTGATTAGTTTTTTCTGAGGAAAAAATCAGAGGTATTGCTGTATCCACCAGGACAACTGCGTAAATGTCATTGTCTTTATCTGTGTGTTTTGTTTTTAGCTCTGAGTGAGCTATTTTGATCTGTCATTGTCTGGTGTCTCGCTGTTCTTAATTACAAAAAACAAACAAACTTCTCCTAAGCTAACTATGAAGCTTCAACCAAACTTCATAGAAATGATCCTTAGGTCATGCTTTTTCAAAATACTTCAAAGAATTGAAATCCACGAAGAACTTTGGTTGCCATGATAATTGAGGGGAAAAATCTTTAAAAAATCTTCTCCTCTCAAACCATAATGTCTACAGCTTTGAAATTTTGTATGTATCATCTATTGAATCTCTACCAAAATACTCAAAATAATTATTTTACTTTGAAAGTTGGCCCTATATTGTGGGATCTTGGATTTACATAAGATTAAAGGTGTAAATCTTTCAAGAATCTTCTCCAAAATGATTAGGCAAAGAGCTTTGATATTTTGTACATATCATAAAACCTTGAGCAATCATACTCATGTGAGTGATAAAGGACCTTATTTAACCCATTACCAGAGGACGAAATTTTAGACTAGTCCAAATTGAAAGAAATTTAAGATGGGAAAAGAAGTGCCAAATAAGGTAGAAAACATATTAAGGAAAGGAGAAATTGCTAGTACAAACAATTTCTCCTTTTCCCACAAAGTATTCCCCGATTGTAAATCTTCCAGACATCAAAAAACCATAATGGGTTAAGATAATTATGTGCTTGGAAATTCTAATATGGTTTAAGTGGTAAATACAGTTTACTGACTTACTGCCTTACTTAGAAAAGCATTTTGACTGAAGGTGAAATTGCCATTTACAAGCTATTCCCCCCGCTATCACAATGATTTTAGCCTATTTCGTAGTTGAGAATCAATTATACCCCCCACAATTAAGTTATGGGGGGTATACTGGAATCAGGTTGTCCATCTGTCCTTCCATACAGGGACATAATTTTGTGTCCTCATCTCCTCCTACATTTTCAGACTAATTTTGCTGAAACTTTAACAAAATTTTCCTTGCAATGGGAACTTGTGCACCTACAATTTTCATAATGATTAATCAACTGTTTCAGGAGTTATGCCCCTTTGATTTATTTTCTTAAATAAAATATATAGAGAATAAATCATAACTCCTGAACAGGTTGACATATTAAAAAAATAAAAGTGGTTCACATGTTTATTCCAGAACATAAACGCCATGTTCGATGTTGCACGAAATCCATAATTTACATCTTCAATCTTGAACAAGATCCCTATTTTTTTACACAGTCATTGCCCCTCATTGACTTAAAATTTGTAAAAAAAAATTGGGGGTATTCGTCAGCCCTTAAAGGCAACAGTTCTATTTTAACATGCACTGTATTGTTGTTTAAATGTGTTTTATATTAAAAGAGAAACCCACATCTTTGGAGCTAACAGTGCATGTATTGTAAGATATATGATAGAGTTCAAGGTTTGTAACATATTGTTCTATTGTTATCTGTCTATCCATTTACATGTCTGCAGGTTATTTAACCCATTCCAACACAATACCACTTTATGATGCCAATCAGGAATAAAGCCACAAAAATCATTGTGGTTAATGAAGAAATTTTATAGTCTACAATGTTTTATTCCCTAAAGGTAAAGATTTTCTGAATCCACCAACTTGAAATTGCAGTCTTCAACCTCTCTCATTTTGGACCGGTCGAAAATTTTGTCATGTGGTAATTATCAGACGACAAAATTTGTAGCCGAAATTGTAAGAAATTGCAGACAGCATTTCAAAGTGTGCTAGAATTGGAAAATAAGTGGCAAATAAGGTACAAACAATTCAACCTTTATAACAATCGCAGATCATGTCTTGCTTCATCATGCCTTGCAAAGCAAGACGCGATCGAAGACAAAGTAATTTATTCCGAAAAAGAATAAGCCAAAATGGCATCGACCTTGAAAAATCTTTCAAGGAATTTTACTGAGAATTATTCTCAGTAAGAATATTACCCACATTTCGGTAAGACAAATCTAAATCTACTTTTTGCTCAAAGCTCGAGGTATTTGGAATCAATTTTGTGCATTTACGTTAGTTTATTCATACGTAGATTGAACAAATACTGCATTATGTTGTACTGATGCCACAACTGTAATATACAGAAGCTGCATGGATGTGTTTGGTATTCTGTTTTCATTTAGGTAGGGGTATCCATTGTTTCTATTATCCCTTTCCTGGTTTTTTACATTTTAGACTGGTCAAAATTGAAAGAGGATACAGACGACAATGTAAATTGGATGCAATTCAAAATAAAACCATCCTATGTGGTAGAAAACACTGTTGGAAAAGGAGAAATTGCTTATTATAAGCAATTTCTCCTTTTTCCACAATTTTTTCTCAAGTATAAAATCACAGTGATGTAAAATCCCGGGTTTATCCAGGAAAGAGTAAATTTATTTTTTGTCAGATGGCAAAGCAATCTACCACAAACAATGAGTTCAGATATCAGAACCCTGGGATGGATCTAGGATTTCTGTTGAAGTGGTTCAAGCCTAACTTGAAAATGGAATAACTAGGCTAAAAAGGGAGATGGGTGGTGTTTAAACAAAAATCCAAACCCATTAACAAAGGCAGGTACAAGTTACTGGTAGTAAGAACAGACACATTGTGATAAAGAGAAATTTCTTTTTACAACAAGTTCTCCTTTTCCAACATAGTTTCTACCTGATTATAATTTTTCAGGGCGTCAGAAAGTGCCCTTGTATTGTAATGAGTTATCCTATTCCAAAACAACATTGCTTTTAGATTCCCCCAATTTAGAAAACTTTAGAAGTCATTATAAATAATGAAGAAACATCTTTTTCAAGAAATTTCTTCATTATCCCCAATGATTTCCACATTATTGTCTGCAACATTTTGAAATTTGTACCAGTCTAACTTTTTGTTGTCATGTTACAGGTTAATTTGTTCATATAGTTTCTAAGATTTGAAACCTATTCAGACTACTTTATTGTGAAGGTCTGTTACTGTGAATGAATACAATATATTGTGGTATTGCTCATGAAAGAGATGGATAAACAAGAAATTCTTGTATTAAAGCATAACTTGTTGTTTTAATTTGTGTCCCATTTTCTGTCTTTTATCCCCAAATCTGAGAGCAAAAACAGATGGCAGGGTTTTAAAGGACACAGGTTTAGCAAGTCTGAGACACACAGGTAGGTTGCAAGGACTTTCAAAACTTTCTGATGTGAGTCCCATGGGTCCTCCTAGACTTACCATAAACTTCCGAAAGAAACTGTTTAACCCATTCCCAAACAACAAATTTCTAGACTGTTCCAAATTGAAAGAATCTGTAGACAACAATTGAAAGTTGTTGAATTTTTATCTTTTTTCAACGGTATAGAAAGAAAACATTGTGTAAAATGAAGAAATTGCTTGTTACAAGCAATTTCTTCATTTTATTTGATGTTGTTTCCAAAACTGTTTTTCTTGAGGGGCGTTCAAAAGCGTCACTGTGTGGCAATGGGTTAAGCTTTTACGGCCATAGTGATAATCAGTTTTCAAAATCAAACCTGAAAGCTTTGAAATGACAATGTTTCAAGATACCACATACTACAGTAGGTAATGCATACGACTGGTAGTCATGGAGTCCTGGGTTTGATTCCCAGCCACAGTAAATATCTTTTCTGATATTTGTCTCCTACCAATAGGTGGATTATGGTAAACCTAAGTGGGACCAATAGCTGGAGGCTCAGAGTCTATCAATCAATGATCTAACCCATTTCCACACAATCCCAATCTATCTATAGAAAATGGATAGTAAAAATCATTGCAAGAAAAGGAGAAATTGCTAGTAACAGGAAATTTTTCATTTTGATACTTTCTTATAATGTTTTCTACACTATCCAGCACTTACTTTTGAAATTGCAGAATACCTCCAAGGTCAAGATCACATTCGAAAGTCAAACAACAAAATTGACTTTGTCCAGAGTATAACTTCTACATTTAAGGATGGATTTGTAAATAACATGGCACAGTAACTGTTGTTCTTGATTAGTGCTAGTGTCATGCAAAACGTATGTTGTGATTCTTCCAAGTTCAAAATCACAGCCGAAGGTGTAATGTCAAAATTGACCTTGTCTGCAGCGTAACTTCTACATTTAAGAGATGAAAAGAATATTTTTTGTTTTCATGGAGGTATGAACCGAAAAACCTAATCACACTGTATGAATACGCGAAGCGGATTCATACATTGTGTGATTAGGTTTTTTGGTTCATACCTCCATGAAAACAAAAAATATTATCTTCATCTCTTATAATTTAATAGCATCAAGCGAAATATGCAACAACTTAACACATTTTGATACCTTTTTGTAGTGAACTATTTTGTGCGGAAGCATTCAAAATGGCTGCGTACTCAAAATTTTGTTCATGGAGGTATGAATTAAATTTTTCGAACAATCAGATCGCTCGTTTTTGATAGACGAAACTAACAATTAAATTATTTATGGATGAATTGGAAAATAATGTGGCACAGTTCTACTTGATGAGTGCTAGTATCATATGATACTTGCAAGGTCACTGTTGAAGGTTAATGGAATTGTAAAGATGTTCTAAAAATGTTTGTCTTTTTTTGTAGCAAATATTGTGATAGTGAATATATTGCTTGAAACAATGTTTTCCAAAGCCATAATGGTTTGTGAGAAGATATTTAAAGATTTCCGTCCTTATCTATGCAAAATACAGAAATCCTAAATACAGGGCTTAAGTTTATCTCAAAGTAATGATTTTAATATCTATTTTGATAGAGCATTGGACAATGTTACATACAGAAATTGAATCTATTGGCCTTGGAGATCTAGCTCAGAAGGAGACGATTTTATAAGATTTCTTTCTTTATCTCTAGGTAAAATCAAGGATCTAACAATATAGGACTTATTTTGATCTCAGAATATCAATTTGAAGAATTTTTGTAAAGTATCATGAGGCAATTTGGAAATTTGAAAGCTTTAGGCCATATGGCTTTTGCAGGAGAGGGTTTTTGGAGCATCCTTTTTAATCTCTATGTACAATCTGAGAACTGAAACTAATATCTAAGAGCTGAAGTTGATCTCATGTTATAGATTTGAAGTTTTTTTTGTACAGCATCATAAGACACTGCAATATGCAAAATATGAAAGCTTCACACCTAATGGTTTGGGAGCAGAACATATTTTATTTCTTTTTCTCCCAGTTGCTATAGCAACCAAAGATCTTCATTGATTCCAATTCTTTTAAGTATGATGAAAGAGCATGACCTAAGGATCATTTCTGTGAAGGTTGCTTAAAATCTGATGGTTAGTTTAGGAGTAAACGATTTCTTTGAAATTGTGAGCATACTGACAGACAAACAGATGACAGACAGCGATTGACCTAAATAACCCACCTTGAGCACTTTCTGCTCAGGTGAGCTAAACTCAAATCATGTAAAAGAGATGGACCATCATTCAGCATAGATCAATCAAACTCAATGATTTGAATACAGTTTGTAAGCATAAAAATTCTTTATAGTTATTAAAACTAAAATTGTTACAAAGCAGACTAATACCCCCACCAGTTCTTTGTCACTCTAGTAGCAACTGACCTTTGACCCTATCGATCGGGCATCTCTGTATCATGCTCAACATGCATAAAAGTTTCAAGGTCCTAGGTCAAATGGCTTATGAGTTAGAGCACTGAAACAATTTTCAATCCAAGTTCAATTGTGGCCTTGACTTTTGAATTATGTAACACAAAAATGTTAGGGCACATCCTTTGGTCATGGGCAATATGTATATAAAGTTTCATGGTCCTAGGTCTAATGGCTTATGAGTTTGATCACGGAAACGGCTTTCAATCAAAGTTTGATTGTGACTTGAGCTTTGACCTACCAGACCCAAAACATAAGGGCACTTCCCTGGATCATAGGCAAAAGTTGTATTGTATGAAGGTTGTAGGTCAATTGGTTCTTGGATTAGAGCACAGAAACAAAAGTGTCTATAGACGGACAGATAGATATGGTGAAACCAATTTACCCCTCTCTACTTCAGAGGTTGGGGGTATAATAAATTATAATAAATTAGAAAGGTGTCATATGTAGCCGGTCTATAATTTGACCTTGAGCTGTACCCTTGATCTTTAAACTATCTGAAAATTTAATCCAAAAAGCATATCTACTCTTTATGTCATTTTATATCCAGCCAGAAATGTATGAGAAATACTCAGGTCAAGCTCAATTTTCGTTTGACCTTGAGCCATGATCTTTACCTTTGAGGTATATGAAAAACTTTTTTCAAATGGCACATCTACCACATGATGGAGCATTATTGTGCTAATTAATTTCATATCCAGCCAGAAATGTATGAGATATACTCAGGACTAGCTCAATTGGAATGTTTGACCTTGAGCAATGATCTTTACCTCTGAGGAATCTAAAAAAACATCCAAATGGCACATCATGATGGAGCATAATGTGCCATTTAGTTATTGTGAAATCAATACACAAAACATAGGAATTATTGCTCGGACAAATTAAAACGGAAGACCTGAGTTTGAATACATATGATCTTCATCCAAATATAGACCATATTGGAGTTGAGAATATCATCACTAACCAAACAAGAGGGCCGTTGGCCCTGGGGCGCTCACCAGAGATATAGGCTCTTTTTCTTTCAACAGTCTAATTTCATGTTAAGGTTTGGATTATGAAACAAGTGGGCCACAATTACATACAAAGAATATGAACCTGGGGATCCAAAAGTCTAAATTACAAATTCCAAGGCTTTAGTGCTGATTTGAAAGAAGGAAAAAACTTTTTCAATGGGTTATAATTTCAGAAATAAGAAAGAAGACTGTGAACTGATGCTTCGTGCCTATAACCCCCCCCCCCCCTGGGTCCGCCCCTGGGGACCCAAGGATCATGATTTTAGCTATTTTGTAAGAGATCAATATACTGATGCTTCATGCAAAATATCAAAGCTCTACGCCTTCTGGGTCAGGAGGAGAAGATTCTTAAAGATTATTTTGAAATTTCACTTTTGTTGCCATGGCAACCAGAGTTTTAAACAGATTTGAATTCTTTTAGCTAATTTTAAGGGGGACCACCTAAGCAACATTTCTGCAAAATTTGGTTCAAATCGGCCCAGTGGTTTGAGAGGAGATGTCATTTAAAAATCGTTCTTTATTTCTTTATAAACCCCACCCCCTTTGGGCTCCGCCCCTGGGGACCCGAGGATCATGATTTTAGCTATTTTGAAAGAGGTCAATATGCTGATGCTTCATGCAAAATATCAAGGCTCTACGCCTTCTGGGTCAGGAGAAGATTTTTAATGATTATTTTAAAATTTCACTTTTGTTGCCATGGCAACCAGAGTTTTTAACAGATTTCAATTCGTTTAGCTTTTTTTGAAGGGGACCACCTAAGGAACATTTCTGCCAAATTTGGTTCAAATTGGCCCAGTGGTTTAGGAGGAGATGTCGTTTAAAGAAATTGTTGACGGACGACGGACGGACGCCGGACAAAAGGGGATCACAATAGCTCACTTGAGCACTACGTGCTCAGGTGAGCTAAAAATGGATTCTTGTTGACCTGTGCTGGATACAATCTTTGTTTAATATTTGCACAACAAGTTTCCCTAATTGACTTTTTCTATGTGTAGGACCAGATTATGGCCAAGGAGATTGGCCTTTTAATTGTGAGGGATTTGTAAAGGAGGTGTGGACGGACAGACAGACGGACGGGCAACAGACATGACTGATCACAATAGCTCACCTCGCACTTTGTGCTCGGATGAGCTAACTAGAGGCGCTTGAGTGTATCGCATGAATGTACTGATTAAGAAAATTTTTCCATTAATTTATAATAAACTGAATATAATGAAAATAAATCTAAATCATTGAAATCTTTGAAATAGTTTCAGAGAAGCATTTCGACTTTTCATTGTTTTACAAAAGTCGAGTCAAGATGTGAAATTCATTATGTAAAATTTTCACTGTATACCATATATGAACATAATTACAATAATAGCCATGTTTTTGAACCAATCAAAATAATATGAAGGAATCTGACAAACAGTCATCTGGTTATCATTCCTGTGAAATTTGGTTGAAATCCATCAACAGGCTTCTGAAAAATTTACAAAGTTTTCGGTATATACCATATATGGAAATTAGCCCTGCGCATTAAAGCCATATTTTTCATCCAATCAAAATTCTTTTTCATAATCTGATAAAAGGTCACCAAAGGATCGATCTGGTAAAATTTGGTTGAAATCCATCCATTTTTTTCTGAGAAGAAGAATTTCAAAGATTTTACCATATATGGAAATAGCCCCACCAATTAAAGCCATGTTTTTTCGTCCGATCAAATTTTTTGAAGGAATCTGATAAAGGTTCACCCAAAGATCATTTCTGTGAAATTTGGTTGAAATCCATCCACCGGTTTCCAGTGTTTCCAAAGAAAAATATCCTTTAATAGGGATCACCTAAATGTTAGTTTCATTTGAACACAGTTCACTGCTGAAATGTTCACAATACATAAAATGTGTTATCCAATTTGCCTATTAATCCAATACCAGATGGCAACATTTTAGACTGGTCCAAAGGAGTTGCAGACAACAAATTAAAGTTCGTGAAATTCTACATTCTTTAAACTTGACTAGAAAACATATAGGGAAATGACGAAAATTGCTTGGTACTTCTCACACATGTACTACCAGTACATCCTTTCCTAGCCCTCAGCTATCCCACTTAGGTTTACTATTATCCACCCATTGGTGAGAGACAAATGTCGGAAAGGATATGTGCCGCCGCCAGGGATCGAACCAATGACACCCCGTGATTGAAGATTAGGAGTCTGACGCGCTACCGACTGCGCTATGACGGTGGCATAGCACGGTGTGTGTAAAAAGTTATCATTAATGTCCCTTTTCCAGCCTTCACTACGACTGAGCCAAAGAGTGAAAACACTGAATTGAAAAGGAATTACATTAAGGTAAGGCCTCTTCTTTTCATTGCACGTATGTGCAGGCTGATCTTTGTCTATACATCTCACCAAAAGCATGGGTATTCCGTATTTAGTATGACAAGGGTTAATCTGGTATCTTGACGATATAAAATCATCATAACAAAAAAAAAAGAGAGAGAAAAAAAAAGCGATATTCGCTGATTATTACATGAAAAGTAGTCGGCAGAAGTCCAAGAGCACTAACATAACAAAATTCATGATAACTTTTAATCTATAATGAACAAATTGGGCCTGTTAAAGGTAGGTATCGATGTTTTTCATGTCAAAGATTTTAATTGTTTTTTATTTCCTCTCGTATACTATGCCGTAAAGTAGTTTTGCAAAAATCTGAGGTCGCTTATCAGAAAAAATAGGATATTTCCTTAACAGCCTACGTAGGCTATTAATCTATTTTTAGATTAATCCGAGACAGTTGCGAAGAATGTATGATCATTCACTTGGTACGTATAACCGTTGGAACGTTGAATGTCATCGGTACGTAATCAGGAGTTTCGTTCGCTAGCTGATCTTTAATTCTGTAAAGATCAGTCCAATACTTTCATAAGCGTTATTACGAATATAAACACTTACCGTAGTTTTCCGCTAACCCTTTCATGTGACATGATTTAGGACGTTGGCTGTTTCGCTAGTAAATTTGTTACCTTCAGTTGAAAAGTAGTCGGCAGAAGTCCAAGAGCACTAACATAACAAAATTCATGATAACTTTTTATCTATAATGAACAAATTGGGCCTGTTATAGGTAGGTATCGATGTTTTTCATGTCAAAGATTTTAATTGTTTTTATTTCCTCTCATATACTATTTGAAAACAAGATGCCGTAAAGTAGTTTTGCAAAAATCTGAGGTCGCTTATCAGAAAAAATAGGGTATTTCCTTAACATCCTACGTAGGCTATTAATCTATTTTTAGATTAATCCGAGACAGTTGCGAAGAATGTATGATCATTCACTTGATACGTATAACCGTTGGAACGTTGAATGTCATCGGTACGTAATCAGGAGTTTCGTTCGCTAGCTGATCTTTAATTCTGTAAAGATCAGTCCAATACTTTCGTAAGCGTTATTACGAATATAAACACTTACCGTAGTTTTCCGCTAACCCTTTCATGTGACATGATTTAGGAAGTTGGCTGTTTCGCTAGTAAATTTGTTACCTTCGGTCATATGCAAATGAGGTCATTCGATATCGACAGCTGAATTCCGTGATATCTAAAAACTAACCTGGAATTCCGCTGAACCTTTCCGATATAACAACAAAAAGCCACTTTGGGCCTATTAGATTAGCACCAAGACAATACTTGACTTAACTTAAAGTATTTAATGTTCGTTTGAGTGTATTTTCCGGCACTTGGTATTTTTTTCTTATATAGGTTTCAGAAACATCGATACCTCCCTTTAAAATGTGCATGTAGTATTTTGAATTAATGTGATAAGGCCAAATAGCCCTTTGCTAGTAATCAAGCCTTAAACAAGATGGGTGTCTTTACTCTTAGTCGCATTAAACTAACAGCATGTACTAAGCGGACTCATTGCAGAATAATCAAAGTAAAAAGTTGTTGAATTCTGGATATTACAACAATATTAAAGAAAGAAATATTTAGAAAAATACTCCTCTAAAACAATAAGTTCCTGTGATTTCAAATTCTGCATATTGGTGTACTTTATTGCGCTCTATCAATTCATATAAATCGTACATTAATAATGTTGAGAAAATACAAAGCAGTGAGAAATCATAGAAATTTTCTATTGAAATTGCGCACCCTAACAAATAATTTCAAGGAATAATAAAGGAAAACAACTCATATTTTTCTTTCCAATAACAAACCTATAAAGCGAAAAAAATGATCGTTAAGCAGAGATACAAATAATTTACGCGTAGGGTGTATTTAAACTAACACAAGTTTAAAGGCAGGTATCGATGTTTTTTTCATACCACAAATTTTAATCATTTTCCTTCCCCCTCATATACTATTTGAATACAATATTCTGAAAAGTAGTTTTGCGGAAATCAGAGGTCGCTTAATATCAGAAAATATATGATATTTTCCTAAAAGCCCATTAGGCTAACAAAGGCTAATTATCTATTTTAGATTAAGCCAAAAAAGTTGCAAAGAATATCGGGTCATGCATGTGGTGCGAATAACCGTTGGAATTTCGCATTTAGTTTGAATTTCATTAAACCAACGTCTTCCGATGTTACGTCATCAGGAGTTATCTTCACTAGCCGCTCTTTATTTCTGTATACATCAGTCCAAAACTATCGTAAGCGTTCTTACGAATTTAAACACTTACCGAAGATTTGCGCTAACCATTTTATGTGACATGATTAAGGACGTTGATTGTTCGCTTGTCAATCTCTTACCTTCCGTTGACTATTGGTCATATGCAGATAAGGTCATGCGATCTCGACAACCGAATTCCGTGATATCTAAATTAACATGGAATTCCGCTGAACCTTTCATGTATAACCCCAAAAGCCACTTTAAGCCTATAATATTACCCCCAAGACATTAACTGACTCAAATTTAGATATTAAATATTCGTTAGAGCGTACTTTTCGGTACTTGGCATTTTTTTCTTATCAGATTTCAGAAACATCGATACCCCCCTTTAAGTTCATAAATCTTAACAAGAAGAACTGGCGATTCACAAATAACAAACCCGGAAGATTTTTAACATTCTATTACTGCGCTTTATATTTAGTTCTATATACATTACTATAGATATACCCTTTAGCGTGTAATTTTGTGCAGTCTAGAAGAAAAAGTTTGGTTCAAATCTTTTGATATGTGGTCAGGAGGTATACTTACATGAAATCTCAATCAAGTTTGATATAAGAGTACATTGGGTCAACAACTAGGTCAAATCATAGAAACAACAACAACAATGTGTTAATATAGAGGCTAGACTGTGGGTTCAAATGTCTTAATATTTGGTTGGAATGTTTGTCTCCATGAAATCTTGGTCAAATCCGATTTGAATTTATATGGGGTTAAAAACTAGGTTTCTATTTAAATCATAGAAAAAATGTGTGAACTCTAGATCCAGAAGTATCCTTTTAATCAATTGGCTTAAAAGAAATCACAGTGTAAAAACCTGAGGAAAATGATGTTTGTATCATTGATGTTTCAGTTTTAGCCATGATGCATTTTAACTTTGATTGAATGATTGTCCAAGGCAAGTTAGCTATTGCATCGACTCTGATATACAAAAGTAAAATAATCAATAAATAAATGATTAAAAAATAGGTGACTGGAATACACATAAAGCGATTCTCGTCACCACACTGGTCCTTTGAATTCCACTTATGGTGTAAGAAGACCAATGTGAACATATAAGATTACCAAAGAGGTAGGCAACAAATACCTAATTATGCCATTATTTTAAGCCACAGGTGTGATGTAATACCTAACGTCAATGTTATTCCGAGGAATTCATGTCATCCCCACACATAAAAACACTTTAATGAAATTACATAAAAATTTGTAAAATTGTTACGTCAATGATGACGGTTTCGCTTTCTTTAGTCATTCAAACAACTAGCATTCAAAATCCGCTCAGTCATAGAGATTCTTGAGATCGTCCGTAAACTTTAGTCTTCGGCGCCTGTGCATATATCAGTCAACGCCGAAGATTAGCGAACATTTCCGTAATATTCGACCCGATCTCAAAATGTAAGCAAGTTGGAGCCAATATTATAATTAAGCACCAAGGGGTTTACCATCATTAGAAAAAGCTTGGTATCAAAGCTCAAAGACTTACATTTTTGGACCTAAATTGTTTTGAATTTGTTTCTTTCATTTGACATCGTTACACGTTATTGTTGGAAATCAGTTCCTTGAACATTTTTTTCATCAGTACCAAAGAGTCATTCCTGTAATCCGCGGTCTAAGTGCAGTTGGTAGCGCGTCGGATTCTAAGTCATGAGGTCCAGGGTCCGATCTCCGGTTGCGGCAAATATATCCCTTCCGACATTTGTCTCCAATTAATTGGTAGATAATCGTAGACCTAAGTGGGATGAGCAGCTGGAGGTTCGGAAAGGATATAGTGGTAGTACAGGTGTGAAAAAAAACATGAATCAGTGGCAAGGTGGATTAAAAAAACCGGAATCGAAAATACTTCATAACCCATAGCACTTATATTCTCTGTCATGAAATGAAGACGTTAGCATATCTTGATCAAAAGCACCAGGCGTGGTGAGCCTTTTTACGGTTTTTCTACTTGCAATTGGAATAGAATTTTCAAATTTAATGAAAAAAAGAAGAAAAGAAGCAACAAACTTTAATACATTTTTTCACAACAAAGGATAACGACAAATCGGCGATCTATTTGCTTTCAGTCTCAGACCGAATCACTGTAATGATTACGGGTGAAGGTCGCTGAAATTCAAAGATTTTGAAAGGCGTAGGGATATACTTTAAATATCACGGAAAAGTTGAGAGTAACCGAATATGATAGAATAAAAATCCTATTTAGCTATACTAGCAATTACTTTATTTAACAAATTTATCTTAGTAAGAAAACAGTTGTCTCTGAAAACGTGTAAACGTTTAACACGTAAATTGCCGTTAACACGTTTTCAAGAACTCTAAAATTTCTTGATCCCTCTTCATAAACATTATCGCCCACACATTGTGACCAACATTTTTATTGCGAATTGTAATTCATATGATTACTTTAAAGGTAGGTATCGATGTTTTTTTCATGTCACAGATTTTAATCATTTTTATTTCCTCTCGTATACTATTTGAATACAGTATGCTGAAAAGTAGTTTTGCAAAAATCTGAGGTCGCTTATCAGAAAAAAGCAGGGTATTTCCATAACAGCCTACGTAGGCTTTTAATCTATTTTTAGATGAATCCGAGACCGTTGCGAAGAATATATGATCGTTCACGTGGTGCGAATAAAACCGTTGTAACCTTGAATTTAGTTTAAATTACATCACACCAACGTCATCGTTACGTCGTCAGGAGTTATGTTAGCTAACCGGCCTTTAATTCTGTAAAGATCAGTTCAAAACTGTCGTAAGCGTTATTACGATTATACACACTTACCGTAGTTTTGCGCTAACCCTTTCATGTGACATGAATTAGGATATTGGCTATTTCGCTAGTAAATTTGTTACCTGCAGTTGACTTTGGGTCATATGCAAATGAGGTCATACGATGTCGTCAGCCAAATTCCGTGATATCCAAAAATAACCTGGAGTTCCGCTGAACCTTTCCGATATAACAACAAAAAGCCTGTTAAGGCCTATTAGATTACCACCAAGACAATACCTGACTCAACTTTAAGTATTAAATGTTCATTTGAGTGTATTTTCGGCACTTGGTATTTTTTTTCTTATATAAAGTTCAGAAACATCGATACCTCCCTTTAATACTTTAATGTATCTTCTATATAAGGAAGCCGTCCATGAAGAATAAAATCACACACATCAACCATATAGCTAGCGGCTCTTGAATTAGTAAGCAAAGTCCGAAGAATGGATATAACTTTGTCAGTCCCAAACCGGATTTGTAAAGGGGGGCATCGATGTTTCTGAAACCAAGACAGGAGAAATTCCCAATTGCTTACATATACTCCCAAACGCCCATTTTGTACTTAAATATGAGCCAAATAGTGTCTTTTCTGTAATAAAATAGGCCGACCGAAGATAGTGACAACAAACGCCCTGAATTATGTCGCATCAAGGGGTTATCGCAAACTTGCAGTAAGTGTTTATATGTGTAATACCTATTACGACAGTTTTTGACTGACCTTAACAGAATTGATAACCGGCTAGCGAACATAAACAGATAATGTAAAGATAACGTTGGTTTGGACGAATTCAAACGGTTATACGCAACACGTAAATGGTCATTGCAACCGTCTCGGCGTAATCTGAAAATAGATTAAAAGCCTATGTAGGGAGCCTAAAACCTACAGGGAGGTATCGATGTTTTGTATATGTCACAGATTGTTCAAAACGACACCATCGTGAGGTAATCCCGAGTTAGTATTTGCAAGTCGACTTTCAGTTCTGTAAAGATCATAGTTAATATAAATATAGACACTTGTTAAAGTTATGCGTTAACCACATAATTTAGGACATTGGTTGTTTCCTTTGTCATTTTGTTATCTTCTGTTTGATTTGGTTCATATGAAAAAAAGATCATGCGGTCGGCAATAGAATGTCGTGATTTCTAAAAATATCGAGGATTTTTACTGAACCATCCCTAGATAACCACTAAAAGCCACTGCAAGCCTATCTGATTACATGACGACAATTGGGTACCGTTGGAGCGTTATATTACAAGATGTAATCATGCAATTTTGGCATGTATATTTACAAAACCCTGTCAAGTCATTTCAAACACTTATCTTCCCTCCAAATGACACAACAAAATAAGAAAGAAAACTTACTCTAGGCCCACTTGCATTAATGAATATGACGATTGAAATTCCAACATCAAAATGATGCTACGCAGTAAGCCTACGATTCATGAGAAATTCGATATACATGTATACCAATTCGGGGAATCACGTGACTGACCTTGATGTTGAACACGAAAAAATGGCTATGTATTCGAGCTACGTAGTTTTTTTTATCCCAGCAGCCTATTCAATCATATTGCTTACTGTCTAAGGTTTCCATTGATACCCAACTTTTCGCTTTCTGTTCGCTGCATATAGAGAACACTGCGTGAAAATATTCGGAATGACGAAAACTTGAGTTGGGTGTTAAGCACGTCGCATCATATTTACGGCTATATCTCTAAGCCAAAGAGCTCTCTGTTCATACAAGCCCATTTAAATCTCAAAAATCGCGACGTTAAACACGCACGTTAAACATTATCGTTGCGGATAAATTGACGGGGATATATTCTGCGAGTTTCGGGCTTTGAAATCCTCTGAGCGTTTTAGGGTTTGTATCTTCACCACTAACAAGTACCGTCATCTTGAGTTTTGACCAATTTTTGATTCTGGAAAATTTTTTCGTCTTCAAAGTTCACATTCTTAAAAGAGCACCTATCTGGTCGAAAGCATGCACACAATTTTCGTGTGCGTATGATTTCCGAAAGACTGGGTACGCCCCGGGACGGGGTCATTATACCCAATTTGATTCTCTTAAATAAGTATTAGTTTAAATTCATTTCTGATAATGTACGCGATGTGGCCTAAGCGAAGCCTGTGAATTGTCGGAAAATGGAATATAAGTGTTTTACTAACCGACTTAATTCTTATCGAATGACCCTGTATCCATTCTGTTTGTGTCAAACGTTCTTCAATCAAAGGGAATACCCGATCCGATCCGTCACGTTAAAAAGAACTATGTTACGTTTCGAAACTGGTCAGATTGCATTTGCGTTACATGGCACGAATCGCTGGTTTTGCATTTTCTTCTATTCATCAAGCGCCGCCGCCATAAGGCAGTTGGAAGCGTATCAGACTCCAAATCTTCAATTATGGGGTGTCATGGGTTCGATCCACGGCGGCGGCACATATCCCTTCCCACATTTGTGTCTCACCTATGGGTCGATAATCGTAAACCTGAGTGGGATAGCAGCCGGAGGCTAGGTATGTAATGGTGTGAGATATACCAGGAATCCATTTTTAGGTGCTCCAGCTGCCGCGACATGACTAAAAAAAGTGCGGCGTTAAATCTGATTTTGTTTGTTATACTCAATCTAAAAATGTTTTGGTTCCTTTCTCTTTTGCCGATTATTTGTTCTCGCGTGATTTGTCACGAATATCCATGATTTATAAATCACGAATCTTTTTTATACGCCGCCGGAGGCGGTCGTTTGTTGGCGTCATCTTCTCCGTCTGTCCGGCCATCCGTCCGGCCATCCGTCCGTCCATCCGCACGTACGTTCGTACGTACGTACGTCCACTTTTCTTGTGAGCACAACTTCTCCTAAGTTTCTGGTTGGATCTTTTTGAAACTTGGTCAATTTTATCACCTTAATTGGTAAATGTGCATGAATTAAGGATTTTATGGTTCATTGATTTTTGCCTGAATTATGCCCCCTTAAAACTTAGTATCTGAGTCTTATTGAAATTTCAGCCGTGTGAACGCAACTCCTCCTAATTTTTTGTCTTGATTTAAATGAAACTTGCAAATGTTTGAATTTGGTTCTGTCAAAATAAGAAGTGTCTACAATTATTTTTGTGAAACAGCTGCAAAGTGGCGGCGTATATTGTGACTAGGGCTCTCTTGTTAGAACAAAGCATTGCAATGCACTTTTTTCTTTTAGAAAATATATCAACATTGCAGAATAACCTAGCTCAAATATGTTTCAAAAGATCCAAAAGTATTCACCATATAAAAGTAAGTTCTATCGCTCCATTTCTCCCGTCTCCACAACTCTCCCGTCTTTCTTTTTAATACTTTATTGCCATGAGATGCGTCGTGCCTTTGGCTAAGGAAAATAATGACCCTTATCAGTGATGATTGTCTGATGAATTCAATCAAAAATGCTTGTTTGTATGTAGGTCTATTTGGAAGAAACCTAAGTTTAATAGACAAGGTAATTATTTTATATACAAAATCAAATAGAATAAAGAATCAATAAAAAAAATCTTGTAGGCCTATTAGACCTGACATTGTGTCAGGCAGTACCATTCAAGCCTAAGTTAGTGTGTAACAAACGAAGCTCTTCACAGAGGGGATGTATATGATCTTCTCAGAATATCTGTTTTAACTTTCTCTTTATCCCAGAAACCGTTTGTCTCTGTGTAATGATGTTTTACTTTCGTCTCTGTAGGGTCAGCCGAAACCTCTTACGAGTCACCTAAAACAAGATGAAAATCGATGATTTAAATCAAATGCATTCAAAAAAATGCACAGTCTTTGAACTATTTTTTGATAATTCGTGAATTGACCACGACAGGTTTGTCTTCAATAGCCTATAACTGGGTTCGACATTTCTATGCATGTTTAACATCACGTGAACTGCGATTTGGCGTGTTTGACACCACGGATGCTTAACATCATTTTCGTGAATATAATCAAGCAAGAAATCTTGGACGTTTTAAATGGGCTGGAATGAAAAGATATCGATAAAAAGGAGTCCAGAAATATAACGTATATACGGAGAGCTCTTAGGCTAAGAAATATAGCCGTAAATATGATGCGACGTGCTTAACACCCAACTGGAATTTTTGTCACTTCGATAATAATCACGAGGTGTTCTCTACATACAGTGATCAGAAAAGGAAAAGATGGCTATCAATGAAAACTTTAGACAATAGCGCACACGATAGATAGGTGTCTAGACTGAAGAAGAACGTAGCTTGAATACATACCTTGATGAAATTTGAAATTTGCCGATGAAGCGGTCAAAATGACGCCATTTTTTCGTGTTCAACATCAGCTTCGGTCACGTGATTCCCCACATTGTATACGGCGATCAACGAAACCGTCCGTAAACTTAAGTTATCAACACATGTGACTACAACTGCAACACATGCGCATACAACTGTCATTGCCGAAGATAAGCAAATGTTTCCGACGGACAATCGGGCGCATTCGATTCGATCTCAAAATGTTAAAAAACACGACTTGAAATCGACTCAAGAAAACTCTTTCTAGAGACATACTCATACTCTTCTGGTGTGTATCGATATTAAGAAGGCTTTTGTTTGCCTTAGTGACCAAGTATCAAGTGTATCAAGAATTCAGCGTTTCACAGACATTAATATGGCAGCTGACCCCTTAAATTTGTACTCTGCACTCTTAATTTCTCCTCAAGAAACTCTAGCTTAGTATCCAATGTTTCAAAATAGCAATGACGGACCCAAAACGGGATTTTTTAAAATGAATATGAAAGGATATCACGCCCGGTAATCTCGGGCTCCATCTCTTTTTGGAGAACAGTATAAAAAGGAGACAATGATACTTCCGATATGGAGCCGTAAAATCCGTAAAAGGGGTAGGGAAGCGCAGTTCTATGTGGAAACGTTGTTTTATATCAACACGTTATCATTCATTTCACTGTCATCGCAACTTAAATCTTTCAGAACTGTTGATAACATGGATTTTAACGATTTCAACACGCATTTTCGTGTTTGATCGGGTCCGATGTCCAAACTTTTATTCAAGTTTCTATTCACAAACGGAATTATTTTTGAAATCTATCACCACCAACGGAAAATGTAATCATTTCTATGTGGTATGAAACTCTGGACGTTTTGGGCAAATGTATAATAGGTAAAGTGGAAATCAAATTGTACGCGAGGTGCACTGTTTTACTTACCTTTTCTGTTAAGTTCCGGTCCTTGGCTCCATATCGGAAGTATTATTGTCTCCTTTTTGCAAAAAGAGATGGAGTCCGAGATTACCGGGCATGGATATGTGAAAAACTAAAATATTTTCCAGTTGTTCATTCTAAAGCGATCAGATTTTCATTGATGCCTTTTTAGCTCACCTGAGCACAACGTGCTCTTGGTGAGCTTTTGTGATCGTTGAATGTTTGTCGTGCGCCGAGCGTCGTGTGGCGTCAACAATTGAAGTGTTTACACTCTAGAGGCCACAGTTTTGACCCTATCTTCATGAAACTTGGTCAGAATAATTGTTAGGTCATGAGGATGAACCCTATTGATTATGGGAGGTTTCTATTTGAAAACACAGGAAAAGGGGCCTTATTGACAATTTCTTTGTTTACACTCTAGATGCCACAAATATTGCTCTATCTTCATGAGACTTTGCCAGAATAATTATTAGGTCATAGAGATGAAACCTATTGATTATTAGAAGGATCTTTCCGAAAACACAAGAAAGGGGCCTTAATGACAATTTCTTTGTTTATACACTAGAGGCCACAATTTTGTCTTAATCTTCATGAAACTTGGTCAGAATAACTGTTTGATGATGAGGATGAACCCTATGGATTATTGGAGGATTCTATTGGAAAACACAGGAAAAGGGACCTTAATGACAATTTCTTTGTTTACACGCTAGAGGCCAAAAGTTTGGCCCAATTTTCATGAAACTTGGTCAGAATAATTGTTAGGTCATGAGGATTAAACCTATCGATTATGGAAAGGCTCTATCGGAAAAAATAGGAAAAGCGGCCTTAATGGCATTTTCTTTGTGTACAGTCTAGAGGCCACAACTTAGACTCAATCTTCATGAAACTATGCCAGAATAATAATTAGGGCATGAGGATGAAGCCTATTGATTATGGGATGTTTTTTTCGGACACAGGAAAAATGGCCTTAATGACAGTTTCTTCGTTTACACTCTAGAGACCACAATTTTGGCTCAATTTTCATGAAAATTGGCCAGAATAATTGTTTAGTCACAAGGATGAACCCTATTGATTATAGGGAGGTACTTGTGGAGAACACAGGAAAAGGGGCCTTAATGACAATTTCTTTGTTTACACACTAGAGTCCACAATTTTGTCTTAATCTTCATGAAACTTGGTCAGAATAACTGTTTGATGATGAGGATGTACCTTATAGATAACTGGAGGATTCTATTGGAAAACACACGAAAAGGGACCTTAATGACAATTTCTTTGTTTACACGCTAGAGGCCAAAAGATTGGCTCAATCTTTATGAAACTTGGTCAGAATATTTGTTAGGTCATGAGGATGAACCCTTTTGATTATGGGAGGATTCTATTTGAAAACACAGGAAAAGGGGCCTTATTGACAATTTCTTTGTTTACACTCTAGATGCCACAAATATTGCTCTATCTTCATGAGACTTTGCCAGAATAATTATTAGGTCATAGAGATGAAACCTATTGATTATTAGAAGGATCTTTCCGAAAACAACGGAAAAGGGGCCTTAATGACAACTTCTTTGTTTACACACTAGAGGCCACAATTTTGTCTTAATCTTCATGAAACTTGGTCAGATTAACTGTTTGATGATGAGGATGAACCCTATGGATAATTGGAGGATTCTATTCGAAAACACAGGAAAAGGGACCTTAATGACAATTTCTTTGTTTACACGCTAGAGGCCAAAAGTTTCGCCCAATCTTCACGAAACTTGGTCTGAATAAATGTTAGGTCATGAGGATTAAACCTATTGATTATGGAAAGTCTCTATCGGAAAACACAGGAAAAGCGGCCTTAATGACAATTTCTTTGAGTACAGTCTAGAGGCCACAACTTAGACTCAATCTTCATGAAACTATGCCAGAATAATTATTAGGGCATGAGGATGAAGCCTTTTGATTATGGGAAGGTTTGTTCGGACACAGGAAAAATGGCCTTAAGAACAGTTTCTTCGTTTACACTCTAGAGACCACAATTTTGGCTCAATTTTCATGAAAATTGGCCAGAATAATTGTTTAGTCACAAGGATTAACCCTATTGATTATAGTGAGGTACTTGTCGAAAACACAGGAAAAGGGGCCTTAATGACAATTTCTTTGTTAATGATCTAGAGGTCATCATTTTGGCTCAATTGTCATGTAACTTGGTCAGGATACTTGAAAGGTCATAAAGATGAACCTTATAGATTATGGGAAGGTTCTATAGGATAACACAGGCAAAGGGGCCATAATGACAATTTCTTTGTTTTTCAATATAGAAGCCCCAGTTTTCCTCTATCTTCATGAAACTGATTATAGTCACTTGTCTCTACTTGCATTTTTTTAACATCAGACAGTTCAGGTGAGCGATCTAGGACCATCATGGTTATCTTGTTAAAAACATAAAGATACATTAACAGTCAGCCATATTTCCTCTAAAATACACAGCAAATATACTCCAGGCTCAACAGCATAAGTAAATATGACGATTGAAACTAAAAGATCAAACTAATTTTACGCACAAGCCTATAATTCATGAAAGAAGTTTCGATGGTTTAAATCGAGACCCATCACCAATTAAAATTTGTTTACATCAAATTATAAAGTCAGTGATGGCGGTTTAACTTTCGCCTGTCGTTCAACAACTGGCTAGGTCACAGAGATAACAAATTCGTCCGTAACGTTTAGTTATCAGCACCTCTGAATATGCCAAAGTTTAGCGAGTTTTTCCGGTGGAGAATCGGGTGCCGTCGACTCAATGCTAAAATGTAAACAAACACAAATTGACATCGATCAGAAAACACAAAATACTCTTTCGTACCATTCCTATGTATATCGATTTTAAGAGGGCTCTCATTAATACAAGATAGATTGTTAAAACTGAATTTTCTTTTTTTCGGGGGGGGGGGAGATAGCGATTTTTCTACTTTCATTTTAAATAGAGAATTATTCGAATTCCCTGTTTTTACGGGAAATGGCATTTTGGAACGCTTTATAGATGTATTGCCGACAAAGATTATGTAATTGAGAAATGGCCGCGACGTAGTAACGGCATCCATTTTGGGTTAGAATGCCGGCAAAGAAAAGATAAAAAATTCAAGGATGACCATGAATTTGATAAAATATACATTTGCTAAATCGAAGTCAGACACGTCTATCTGCATTGAATGAATAGACCAATCGCGTTTGTCAATCAAAGAATCAGTCGACCAATCAAAAAATTTAGATCGGAAGTGATCTTGCAGTCCGACACAAGCCCACTTTTTTTATTCTCGTTGTTATGTGACTTAAACATCGTAACTACAGCTTAGTCTGGTCGCCAACTAACAATTTTGTTGCACGCTACCGGCCAATTGTTTTGCCAAAATGACACCGCTTTATATCGAAATGGAACTTCCTGTCGAAGTCATTGGGTGTGATCAAAGGAGTCGGTGGGCGGGGCTAGCGATCGGGAAAAAAGTAATGTTCAATAAATGTTTAATCTTATGTTATTAGTTATACTGGAATCACTACCCATTTTCGCAGTCGACTTATTTTTATTCAGAACGACGATCTGTCAAGAGTAAACACACGCTCTGTTAAAAAACTATACAATTGCACATTCACCGACGCCAGGGCAAAACGATTAAATTACGATTGCCGTTTTTCTTTGACATGCAATGTTTTTTTTTTTACCAATCTTAAAATGTTCAGCAGAATATTTTAATGTATTGTGCAATGTATAAGATATTTCAATGTATTGATCATTTTAAGAATGTTTGTTATTAATATCCAATCTTTAGATGGTCTTGACTAAATAACTTTGTTAACCTATTCCCGCAAAATGACGTTTTTTGACGCCCATCAAGAGGAACAATTGGGAAACATTCTATAAAATAAAGAAATTGCTTGCAACAAATTGTTTCTTTTTCCACAATGTTTTCTGACCAGACAGATGAAAGATGTGAAATTACATTAAATCTAGATTGCCATCTGCAACCTTTTTTTCCTGTTGGACCGGTCTAAAATTGTGCCGTTCAATAATGGGTCAAAACCCTTACCTGTAAATCACTGTTTATACGAACCAGTGATTTTAGATTTAAAAACCGTTGTGGAAAACGAAAGAATCGACTGTGACCTGCAATTTTTTCTGTTCCCACAATCATTCTTTCTATATAGGGTAGTTACTTTTCAAATAGTGATATTTTTAATCAACGGTCGTATTCAACTCTCTTTTAATTCGACAATAAAGAATTTACTATACAGCGAAGGGTTAACTGAAGTCAGATTAATGGCCGTTAGTAAGAAAGCGGCAACACATTTGAAAACATTGTGGAAAATGTAGAAATTACGTGTTCAAGCAATCTCTTCATTGTGCACATTGTTCTAGTTCTTTTTTTTTTTCTTTTTTTCATTTACTCTTCAACTTCTTTCAATTTGAAACAGTCTACGTTTTGTTGTCTGATAAAGATTTAAAGTTCCACACATTACATCTGTGTGTGAATTTGTATCATCTAGAGAAGGAAACATAGCAGGAAACTTGGGGAAAATTGTATAGAGTAATTTTTAGCTCACCTTAGTACAAAGGAGTGCTATTGTTGGCTCTCATATTTGTCTGTCTATCCACATTTTCTAAAAACTTTCTCTTTAAAACCAGTAATCCAGTTTAACTTTGATGTGTCTTCATGAAACACTTACCCATTCCCTAAAGACAAAAATTTAGACTAGTATAAATTCAGAGAGGGTAAAGCCAACAAAACAAAGTTATCTTAAATTCTAATTGAATGGTCACATGAGGTAGAAAACGTTGTGAGAAAAAAAGGGAATTGCCTGCTACAAGCAATTTCTTCTTTTCTTACAAAGTTTTCCAGAAGCTATATTTCTACACCATAAAAATGCGGGATTGACTAGTAATGGGTTAAATATGGGTTAAGAACTCTTAAAAGATACATAACAGATGAATTGCGCCGGTTGACAGGACAAAAATGTTTTGAGACAACCCCTCCAAAAATGTCGGCTGTACCGTTTCGGCGTGATCTTATTTCAGAACTAATTATTCTGTATCCATAATTTACTTTAGATTTTATTTCTTTTTCTTGACCTTTCACCCTGGCAATTTTACCAATCAAATCATTTGCTGCGGCGCCCTTACGCCGAAATGTTACACAAAAAATTTTCTCATAGTAAAAATGCGGGTCTGGTCTAATTCACTTATATTCACAATCGTCTTTTAAAAAAATAACAAAAGAAGGTACTACCGCGAAACGATCTTCGATCGTGTCTTGCGACGATCTGCAATCGTTATTAGTATATTTGTGACGATAGATTTGAATGATCGCTAGTCATATAACATCGTAACAGACCTCAGTTAGACTGAGGTATCATAAGACAAGTTTGCAATGTTAATTGACAAATTGCTGGCTCCGTCTACTTACTCAGTAAGCCACGTCCATTGACTCCGACAGGAAGTACCGCTTTGATTTTAAAGGCGTTATTTTGCAAAACTAATAGCAAGTATCTTAAGAAAATGAAATAGTTGGTTGGCGTCATAAACGTTTATTCAAGCTGTGGTTAGGAAGTAATAGTCATAATACATACACAAATGTTTCACACAAATGGCGGCCGATATAGGATTTCAAAGCTCAGATTGAATGGTTTGATTGGTCGATTTATTCTTTGATTGACAGCTGCGATTGATCAATTGTGGTGAAGAAAATGAAAATGTAGATGAGAGACCTAAACGTCGTAACTAATGTAGACGATCAACAAAACACTTCCGATCTTGTTGGAATATCTGACTGGTCTAGCGAGTTTTCTAGATAGCTGTAAATCAAAATATATACTTATCATTTAAAACTTATACGGGAAGTGAATGATTTTTGTAGTTGTTTGTTTGATTATTGTTGTTGTTTTCGATTTAAAGCTATAGCCACAGTGTACAGGTTTTCAAGTAACGATTTCATGTTTAGCTCGCCTGAGCACAAAGTGCTCATGGTGAGCTTTGGTGATCGTTGTATGTCTGTCGTCCGTCGTCAACAATTGAAGTGTTTACACTCTAGAGGCCATAGTTTTGACCAAATCTTCATTAAACTTAGTCAGAATAATTGTTAGGTCATGAGGATGAACCCTTTTTATTATGGGAAGGTTTTATTGGAAAACACAGGAAAAGGGGCCTTAATGACAATTTCTTTGTTTACACTCTAGAGACCACAAATATTGCTCAACCTTTGCCAGAATAATTATTATGTCAAAAAGATGAACCCTATTGATTGTTGGAAGGATCTTTCCGGAAACACAGGAAAAGGGGCCATAATGACAATTTCTTTGTTTACACTCTAGAGGCCGCAATATTGGCTCAATCTACATGAAACTTTGCCAGAATAATTGTTAGGTCATAAGCATGAACCCTATTTATTTCGAAAGGTTCTATCGGAAAACGTAGGAAGAGGGGCCTTAATGACAATTTCTTTGTTTACAGTCTAGAGGCCATAATTTAGGCTCAATCTTCATGAAACTAGGCCAGAATAATTATTAGGGCATAAGGATGAACCCTATTGATTATGGGAAGGTTCTTTTGAAAACACAGGAAAAGGGGCTTTAATGACAATTTCTTCGTTTACACTCTAGAGGCCACAATTTTGGCTCTATTTTCGTGAAAATTGCCCAGAATTATTGTTAGGTCACAAGGATGAACCCTATTGATTATAGGAAGGTTCTTTTGGAAAACACGGGATAAGGGGCCATAATGTCAATTTCTTTGTTAACGCTCTAGAGGCTATACTTTTGGCTCAATCGTCATGAAACTTGGTCAGGATAATAGTTAGGTCATAAAGATGAACCTTATAGATTATGGGTAGGTTCTATAGGGTCACACAGGAAAAGGGGTCATAATGACAATTTCTTTGTTTACAATAAAGAAGTCATAGTTTTGGCTCAATCTTCATGAAAAAGGTTATAGTTAGTTGTCTCTAGTTGCATTTTGTTTAACAGCAGACAATTCAGGCGAGCGATCTAGGACCATCATGGTCCTCTTGTTTATAATCGCTTGGATTATCGAGACCTTTTGATGCATTATCACTTGATTATTTCATCGAAAAACTAGTGAAATTATTTGAAAGATTTAGCCCAGCTTTGTGTTATATCTATAGATGGTGAAAGTTATGTAATCGGGATAAAACACATTGATGTCTTATGCGTAATAACGAACTTTTAGAGATTAGGGGGAAAAGTTAGTTTTATCTCTTACAGCTAACCTGAGCATAAAGTCCTATACATAAAGTGGAAAACATGAGCGAATGTGGTCTATCTTATTGTGTCCGGTGTCCATCATCCATCGACGAATGTCGGTCATCCGTTGTGTATCAACATCTTGATCGCACTCTAGAAAACACCAATTTGGCTAAAATGTCTTCGAACTTGGTCGGGTTTTTTGTCTCAGGTGATATATTAAGTCACTTGGTCAAATTCTAGAAAAAAAAAAAAACACTTGTGCACACTCTAGAGGTCTCATTTTTTCCTTAAATTTCTTGATATGTAGTCAGAATATTTTGATCTCATAATTTCTTTGTCAAGATCGATCACATTTTTGTTCCAAATGTCTTGACATTTGTTAAAAATTTTCTTCTTCATAATATCTCGGTCAGTTTGATATTAAGCCAAATGGGCTCAAAATGAATGTCACGGTAGGTAATACTTTGCATGCGCATTAGAGAGCATAAATTTGCCTAAAATGCCTTGATATTTGGTCAGAATGATTGTCTTTATAATATCTCAGCCAAGTATGGTACTGGGTCATTTTGGGTGAAAAGGTGGGTCACTAAGTCAACCTTAGAAATACTCTGAGTGTCTTCAAGAAGGAAAAGTTTTGTCTCAAATGTCTTGATATGTGGCAAGAATAATTTATTATAATATCTCAATCAAGTTCGACACTCGGTCACGGGGGTCATGAAGTTGGTCTCGTGGGGGTCATGAAGATGGTTACAAGGTGAAATCTTCGAGATACCTTGTGTACGCTCCAGGAGTCAAAAGTCTTGATATTTAGTGAGAGTGTTTCAATGCTATTTCAGACAAGGTATTTGGTACTGTATGTTATAATGTAGATCGCTTGGTTAACCCATTCCCACACAGTGATGCCTTTGGACGCCCCTCAAGACAACAATTAGGAAAACATTGTGTCAAATGAAGAAATTGCTTGTGACAAGCAATTTCTTCGTTTTACACAATGTTTTCTACCCAGAAAGTTGAAAATATTTAAAAATTCGTGAACTTTATATTGTCGTCTGTAACTCCTTTCAGTATGGACCAGTCTAAATTTTGCCGTCTGGTAATGGGTTAAATTCTCTGTATGTATTCTAAAAGCTATATTTGATGTTCAATTGCCTCGATATTTAATCAAAATGTTTGTCTCTTTGATATTTAAAACAAGTTTTATATTGGGCCATATAAGGTGAAAAATAGGTAACTAGGTGAAACCTTTGAATAACTTACTGAATACAGCGTAGAAGCTAAATTTTTGGCTCAATCAGCTTAAGACTTCCTTTAAATAGATATAGTTTCGTCTCGGGAAAAAAACTTATGCCACCTGAGCGTTCTAGTTATCTGTTGCCGCAGACTCAAGTGGGTGCTATAGGACCAATGATCCTCTTGTTTTACATTAAAGAATATTTTTTGTTTGTGTGTGGAAGACATAAATCTCGTGAAAAAAAGTCATATCTCAAGAGTGTCGGAGCCTAAAATGAAATACAGCTTTGACTGTTTACTCAATGCAATGTACTAAAACAAACGATCACCTTTCCATATTGTGTTCCTGGTCATAAATCAAACAAATGAGCATATTCAGTTGAACTGCTATAACCTATTCTCACACAATCCCTCCTTTTTATGCATCTAAGGCTTTAGAAAACATTGTGGACAATGAAGAAATTGCTTGTATAAAGCGATTTCTTCATACTCCTCAATGTTTTCTACCCCCAAAGACGAAAAAAATTAAAATTCCATCAGCTTGACATTTTCGTCTGTATTTTTTTAAAATTTGGACAAGTCAAGAAATATTCTGTGGGAATGAGTTATGGAGGTCTGTGGGCGTAGCGAGCCATACGTGTCTTTCTACCCATTCATTGAAATGACGACAACTGTTATACCCGTGCTGGATACCAATCGTTTCTTATTATAAGATTAACCGAATTATCCGGTTTGTGCTTATTTAACGGCACAAATAAAATTTATCCTTCAATTGATCGATCGCTTACCAATCCAACCTTTCTCTGTCAGGGAAGTTCGACTGAAATCTAAAACGAAGGAAGCTTGCATAATCTATAGCCAGGATTTAATCAAACAAGAGGACGGTCCTTAATCGCTCCCCTGAGTATGATGGTTCATGGCTTTATGATATATACAAAAAAGCAAAGCCCTCTAATTATTTTGGAGAAGTATTTCAAGAATTTTCTATTTTAATCCTAGGCATATTGATGATCCCACCATATAGCGCTAATTTCCTGAATATGGTAATGCTTTGAAGTATGGACATCAATACATACCAAATATCAAAGCTCTAGGCCTGATGGTTAAGGAGAAGAAAGTTTTCAAAGATATCATTCTTTTTCCTGTCTAAAACTAGGGATCGCACGGAAAATGGCTAATTTTCAGAATACGGTAATTCTTTAAAGAATTTTGGCAGAGGGTCAAAAGATGATGATATGTACCAAATATCAAAGCTCTAGGCCTAATCGTTTAGGAGAAGAAGACTTTAAAAGATTCCCTTGTTTATTTCTTTGTAAAATAAGGGATCGCATAGAAAAGGACTATCTTTAAAAATACAGTTATTCTTTGAAGTATTTTGGTAGGGGGTCAATAGGTGATAATATGTACCAAATATTAAAGCGCTTTGCCCTTTGGTTAGGAGGAGAAGATTTTCAAAGATTTCCTTTGTAAAATCAGGGATCGCACAGAAAAGGGTTAAATTTAAGGGTACAGTAATTCTTTGAAGTATTTTGGTAGAGGGTCAATAGGTGATAATATGTACCAAATATCAAAGCTCTAGGCCTTATGGTTTAGGAGGAGAATATTTTTTAATAATTGTTTACGGACGGACAGATGGACAGTCGGACGCCGGACAATTACCGATCACAATAGCTCGCCCTTAGCACGCTGTGCTCAGGTGAGCTAAAAACAAATCGTTGGTTTGTGAACTAAACGCCGTAACTACGGATTGAATAGCCCTAAGTTAGGACGTTTAAGTCGCCAAAAAACCGATCAAATTTACGCGACTCTTGAGCCGATTTTCATGAACATTTGATATAGAAAAATTATCTCCTTTTCCTACAGTTATATATGTAATTTTCATAACAAATAATCTTTCTTTTTGTCAAATCCACTTATTTCACTAAAAAAATAATTTAATTGCCGGTTTCTTTCGGGTTGTATTCTGTCATCGTTGAATGTATGTCGTCCGTCGTCAATTGTTTAAGTGTTTCCCCTCCAAAATGCCACCGTTTTCACTCAATCTTTATGAATCTTGGTCAGATTAAGAATGGACCCTCTTGATTATAGGAAGTTTCTATTGGAAAACACGAGAAAATAGTCCTTAATTACAGTTTCTTTGTTTACACTCCAAAGGTAACAATTTTTGGGCAATTTGCATTAACCTTGGCCAGAATAATCATTAGGTAAAAATAATACATCCTATCAATTATATGAAGGTTCTGTTGGAAAACACGCCTTAGTGACAATTTCCTTGTCTTCACTATAGAGGCCGGTCGCAGTTTTGGTCGATTCTTCACGAATATTATTACAAGCAACTTTTTCTTTTTCTACAATGTTTTCCTCGATAATAAAATAACAGGGACGTAAAACCAGGGATTAAATAGCAGCATTTTGGTAAGTTTAAGTCCAATATAAATGTTTCGTCTTTCTAGCAAGCCAATATTTCCGTCGTCGAAGCAAACTGACCGGCGTCGGCCTATATTAAGAGCACAGACACTCCCTAGTCGTGCATCTGAATATTTACGACGAGATACAACTGTAACATTAAATGTAAAACATAAAATGTTTGAGGCAGTAGATGAAGTTGGTAATTTCAACAAAAACATGACATAATATAACCTGTTTATTCTGATACACACACTCACACTATTATGATTAATTCTCGAAATATATAAAAGCTATGTCATTTACAATTATGTACAGTCTTTGGACATGCCTGTGGTAAAACTTGTATGTCTTCAATCAAAATTCAATTAAGAAATTGATCAATCGCGGTTGCCAATCAAATAATCAGTCGACCAATGAAATCATTCATTCATTTAGACTAGACATTGGCCGCCATTTTGGAGAATAACTTTTTGTTGTTTTGGCGACTTAAACGCTGTAACAAAACTTATTCAATCTGTAGTTACGACGTTAGGTCGCCATCCAACCATTCTACTTATTTGTAACACTCCAACATTGGCCGCCATTTTGGAAAATAACTTTTTGTTGGTTTGGCGACTTTAACGCCGTAACAACAAATTATTCAAGCTGTAGTTACGACGTTAGGTCGCCAACCAATCATTCTACGTATTTGTAATATGCTGCTGGCCATATATCTTGCAAAATAACGCCGCCAAAAAACGAAGCGGGACTTCATGTCAATGGGCGTGGCAAATGAGTCAGTGGGCAGGGCAAGCGATTGATCTATGAAATTGTGGTATCGAAAGAAAGAATTCTAGAAAACAAAGTTTAAGACAGCCAAGACTGACAAACAACAACTTGAAGTAATTTGAAAAACAATTGTATTCATAGGACAAAATAGAACTAACATTTTCACATTATCAAAAAGTACCAGAGCATGATTCTAATTGGAATGCTATAGATATTGTTCATTTATACATTTATATTTCTGACGGTTTCAGGGGATGTAATTTCCGTGAAATGCCAATTAGGATAACCTAAGAGAGACGTATGATCATCTGTAGTCTATACAAAGGCAGTCAATCGGATTCTTCGAATCAAATTAGAGTTTAGAACGGGATAAAGGTTAAATGAAGTCATTTTGTTCTTAAACATTAGTTTAATTGTTAGAAACGTTGGTTCAAGTCGAAAAATGCCAACGTCAACCAATTTAGGGTTGATAATCCTTTATCTCAATGGATAAACTTTGCCTATCAGCTATGCACGTTAAAAATTCGCCAAATTTCAAAAATACGAAAATGATACAAATTAAACGTCTAGCTAAACATACCAAAAGCACTAAAATTATCATAATCTAGACTAACCAAATAGTCATGTCGAATCTTAGCTTTGAAAATAAAACAACAACATAACATACAAGAACCAAATCGGACATGGCCATCCCCCTCCCGTAAAAGTTTGATAGTAAACTGAAGCAAGTTAGATTTAGGCTTCTTGTGCACTGCGTTTCTTCTCAATGAGTTCGATAATAGCTATTATACTTTCAGAGATATGCTCAGGACAAAATCTAAGTCTTAAAAAATACTAAGGGCAATAACTCCAAAACTATGCAATCAAGGGTTGTGGTTCTTGTGCACTGCACTTCTCCTCAATGATATCTATCGACCTATGAAGTTTCAAGTTGATAGCAATAATACCTTCAGAGATATGCTCCGGACAAGTTTAGTGACGGAAGGACGGAATGACGGACGGAGACCATTACTATATCCCCTTCGCTGAAACTGCGGGGGATTAAAACGGAAACAATTCGGTTAAACAGCTCTGGATAATAAAAAAATAAACTACTTTAAATTAAACAAGAGGTCCATGATGGTCCTAAATCGCTCCCCTGAGTATGATGGTTCATGGATTTATGATATATACAAATAGCAAAGCCCTCTGTCTAATTATTTTTGAGAAGATGTTTCAGGATTTTCTCTTTAATCCTAGTTATATTGATGATACCACCATATAGCGCTAATTCCCTGAATATGGTAATGCTTTGAAGTATACACATCAATGCATACCAAATATCAAGGAGAAGGTTTTCACAGATATCATTCTTTATTCCGATCTAAAATTAAATTAGGGATCGCACAGAAAAAAGGGTCTATAGCTCATGATAAGTACCAAATACCAAAGCTCTAGGCCTAATCGTTTGGGAGAAGAAGCCTTAATAAATTTCCTTCCTCTTTATTCCTTTGTTCCTTTGTAAAATCAGGGATCGCACAGAAAAGGGCTAATTTTCAGAATACAGTCATTCTTTGAAGTATTTTGGTAGAGGGTCAATAGCTGGTGATATGTACCAAATATCAAAGCCCTTATGGTTTGGGTGGAGCAGATTTTTTAATGATTGTTTACGGATGGACAGACAGACGCCGGACAATTACCGATCACAATAGCTCGCCTTGAGCACGTTGTGCTCAGGTGAGCTAATAAAACAATTCAGATTAGAAAGCAACATTTTCAAAGCAACCCATGTAATAATTCATCTATTTGCATCATGTAACTTATAATACAATATAATTCAGATTAGGATCCTCATGAACTGAGTCGGGGAATTACATCGTTAAAATAGTGTACCTCAAAGCAATGTGCTTGTTTAAGTATAAGCCTTTTACTATTAGGGTTCCAACAACTTGTCAATACAGCTTAACATTTTTAATAAGACTTTGGACCCTTACTGACGATATTTTCCTATAATTTGACTTCTACTAGGCAACTAGAAAATGGATATGTTTTCAACCTATTCCGACTCAATCCTAAAGGGATAGGGAAAGGAAGAAGAAAATACTGTGAAATTGTTTAAACAAGCAATTTCTTCATTGTTCATGATTCTTTCTATTCTACCGGAAAAAAATAAAATAAAACAAAACAAAATTAATTATGTGTTAGTTTGAATGGGGTTTCACGCCGCTTTTAACAATTTTTCAGTCATATCGCGGCGGCTGGAGCACACATCAATGAATTTCTGGTATATCTCGCACCAATACTACCATCTCTTCTTTCCTAGCCTCCAGCCGCTATCCCACTTAGGTATACGATTATCCACACATTAGTGAGAGACAAATGTCGGAAAGTATATGTGCCGCCGCCGGGGGTCGAACCCCTGACACCCCATCATTGAAGATTGGGAGTCTGATGCGCTATCATCCGAGCTTTGACGGCGGTACAAAATTAATTAAAATATACTCAATACCAAAAGAAGAAATAAATATGACGATTGAAGTTATGATATCGGTTAGCTAACAATTCATTAAAGAAGCTTCGATATTTCAAATAATGACCCAACACGAATGAAGGTTTGTTTACATAAAAGTATGACCTCAGTGACGATGTTTTCACTTTCGCAACTCCTTCGAAAACTATTAATTCGACTCGGTGACGGATATTATAGAAATCGCTTTAGTCATCACATAACAGTCAGAGCCGACGGTTAAAGAAAGTGTTCGATTTAGAATCTGGTGCATTCAATTCTATATTGATATGCTTTATGCATCATTGCAAGGGAAATAAAGATATCACCATAGACCTCGACGCATTAAATAGCTTTAAAGCCACCCCCATAAAAAAGCACTACAAATTTAATTAGAAATTATACCGCAGGCCCAGTAACGAAAATAAATGTGACGATTGAAATATATCAAAATAATTCTACGTAGAAAGCCTACAATTCACCAAAGAAACTTCGATATTTTAAAGTATGACCTACTACAAACTAAGGGTTGTTTACATTAAGTGGTAACGTTAGTGACGCGATGTTTTCATTTTCGCTATTCATTCAAACACCTAGCGTTCACTTCCGCTCGGTCACGGAGATTAGCGAAATCGCCCGTAAATTTTAGTGATATGTCCATACAATGGTTAATTTAGAAGTTCGGTGTAGAATCGGGTGTATTCGGTTCGATCACAAAAAACATCGACCTTTTTATACATAAACCCTTATAAACTCTTAGTAAATGTAATCAATGTATGTCACAAACTCTTGTTATGCCTTTACGAAACTGAGAAACCCAGTTGTAGATGGTTGAACATGATACACATTAATCAGAAAGTATTTTCTAAGCCTTTGAAAGATGTGAAGGGCTTTTCCCCTTCTACGACAAGAAACTTAATTGAAGAGCGTTGTACCTCTAACAAAGAGTCCATGATAGTCTAAACATCTATCATATATCAGAGTGCAAAATACTGTGTAAGCACAACTATCATATAAAAAAATAAACTGACTACCTCATTGCCGGATATTTTCTGACCGTCCCTCGTATGTTACAAAGTAGCTTTTAAGATATAATTAAATAAAGCAGTTCAAATTTGATTCGTCTTAGGTAAGCAAATATTCACCAAACGTTTATTTGATAGCTGCGAAATACATGCATAAGATTGAACATTAAAAAAACAGCGTTTGTTTAATTCGTTTGTTACAACATATATTAGTCAAACCGGCATGGATATTATTAAGTTTTGCTAGTCAATTTGAAAGAAATAGAACTGCCAGTTTCGAGCTGCTTCGCAAAATGAATGAATCAAGACTCCACACCCTTCCCCAAAAACTACAATAAAAATATCCGCTGTATATTCAAAAGGTAATAAAAAAAATGGTCGGTTTTTAGACCAACGTTTGTAGAAGTGGTATATCAGTTTACATCTGTCCGTATTAATATCCTAAAGTCCGCGTCCGTTTTTACACCAGTCCGTAGCTTGAGTAAGAATTCGTCCAAACATAGGTATCTTACAGTCTTAATAGCAAAATATTTACTGTCTGTTGAAGACATTACTATCTGTCATTTACATTAAAATCTATACTTTTCTCAACAAACCTGGCTAAGATTCGTCTTATACGTCGATTACCGAATTCATTGTCTATTCTTCGACCTATACACAAGTTTCGATGAAAACTGTCAAGTTTTCTTCTCCCCAATTATCATCAACATCCACTCGAACGTTGACTGGGTGATCATCATCTTTTTCTGCATTGGATGCACCCTTTATGTTTTTCCTATTGGAATGGATTGAATGGAGTTTTACGCCGCATCGAGGGCTGAAGTAATTTAACGCGCTAAAAACGAATAAAGAATTACTAGTTTTAGAGATAAAATATGTTGGATAGTAATATCGTGTTAAGAATAAAAGGAAACTGTAAATATATTTGTATATTTTTGAATCATTGGATCAAAGGCAAGTGTAGTATGAAGTGATTTTTTATTGAATATTTGTTGGGCACTGAAATAATCTCCGAAATAAGTTCGAAGGTACATCGGCCCTCCCCAGACCAGGAGCCACCTGTTTTATGATTTCTTTAAATATATGGTGTAGTACTTCATTTGTGTCGCATGATCTGAAGAAACAAATTTCATAGCTACTTTCCATTCCAAATAGGGCAATATGTAATACTTTAAATTCTACACTGTTGCTGAATCGAATTGGTCATTTTGAAACATTACAGCAGGAAACAGAGAAGTGTACTCAGTAGGCATTTGCCTAAAGACTTAAAGTTTATTTATTCAGCTTTTAAAGCAAATATTTTCGTTAGTACGTCTAATCTCAACTTAACAAGATTTGCTCGACAAGAAAACGATGTTATCTTAAATTATTGGAAAGGGTCTAAATTTTAGTAGTATCATCATAACATCAGGTACTGGCCAGTGGTCAGGTTTTCTTATTTTTCTGTCTTCACTTGCCGGACATGATCGATCGGTAACTTTCGATGGCATCTTCCTTTGTTATGTTATTCCAGGATGAAGGAATATTAGATACGACCAACTCATAACGATTTTTTAAGTCATTCTTGTATTTAGCCATAAACCATAGCCATATTTTCGATGAATCGTGCATGTTAGAATTCGGTGCTATGTCCCAGTTCGGGAAATACTTTTGATAGTCTTTGTAATCATGCCATCCGGAACTACATGATTGGAATTTGCCAACATTACACGCGTAACCAAAACAGGGACAGCTGTGCCTTGTTTTAGACTGAATATCGTAATTACATGATGTCAAGGATATTTCCTTGGAACTATGATCCCGAACGCCATTGCACCCAGATGGTCGATGTTGTATGCATCGATGAGGAGTACCTTCGTGTAAAGAACCGTTTGAACATGGTTCTCGACAGAAAGGGCATATTTCCTCACAGCCCCAAACACGATAAAAGACATCGTCAAATGGATTTTTATTATCCCAACGAACATTGCCTTCATTTGTCTGCGTGAGAGTTTTGTTCAACTTTTTCTCACTAATGTCTAATTTTTCTACTATGAGACTACCAAAGTCACTAATAGCATTTGCCTTTATTTCTTCAAAACCTGTTTTCATATTGTTGAATAGTTCTTCGGGTAAAACGCAGACTTTGATTTTTTTTAAAACATTATGTATCCAATCACCAGTTCTTATATTAGTTTGATTAGATTCCAAACTCAATTTGATGGCTTGTCTTAAGTCTTCGAACATTGATTTCAATTCCATTTCTCCTAGTTTGAAATAGACTCCATTATCCTTTTCGAACAAATGATTCTCCGATTTCTTTTGAATCCATCTACGGACATACGATTTTGCATCAGTGATATACATGATCCAGTCATTAAATGTTTTTGCTTTCGCCAAGTCAGAAACTATCTCTACCATTAAATAGTATTTAGGCCTGGGAACGAGTTGATATATTTCATCAATGATTTTCTGGGTAAGTTTTTTTTTAAGGTGATCTTCTGCAAAATTCTCGAAAATTGAAACAAATAAGATAGATGCTGTGTCCTCAGCTGAGCGTTCATGGATCATCGAATCAAGCCTCAATTTTGCTTCATTTTTGTATCGTTTTAGATGCGCTGCTAATCCGTGTTCTAGTTCATATATGTCATTGTGTGCTTGGAATTGTTTTGTAGCAAATCTGCAAGCGTGTACATATAATTTGACTTTAAAATTTGTGGTTAGGCTAAACCTTCTACCGTTTTCTTTTTGTATCTTTTCTATCCATTTTCCAATATCATTGAGGAATTCCTTTACTTGCTCTTCTTCTATTTCTATATCCGTTGAACAACTATTCTTTACTCTTACGTCTAGATCACTGAATAATGACTCAATATGTCCCCCAACCTCTGTAACTTTGCCTTTCCATTTTACTTTAGCTCCGCCAAAAGTCACAGCGACATTTATATCTTCTTCAACTATACCCGAGTTTCCGAAAGACCCCTTTAGGCACTTCAAATCAGGACAGACTGGCCAATTTTGTCTTTTCATCCATTCATGCAAATATACGATATCTTTATCCATTTTGTTCTTTAAAAATCTTTCAAAAACGGTATGCATGGGTGGTTTTACCTGATGTTGTGAAGGTAGGTCATTTTGAAATATACTCCAAGTTTTCTCGAACTCCGCATCTATTTCCTTACTTGTCATATTTTCATTTCTTACTTTATTAGCAAGTGATTTGGATATATTGTAGAGTTTAAACTCGTGTTCTTTGCACATTGTAGCAGTACTCAACTCAATTTCTCTTTTTTTCAACATTCGAGAAATGTCCAAATTGATTTTAACGCGCAATTCTTCCCAAAACATATTAAGTTTTAGGTCTCGTTGAGGCTTCCAAGTGCTCACAATATCCTTAAAGTCTTTGTTTTCAAACAATTCCGAAATTTCCTTGTCGGACAAAGAACGCTGTTCGACCACCAAATCATCACAAGCCTGATTTATCTCGATTTTACTAACCTCAAGCTCATTAACTGCCTTGCACCTCGTAAAAGAACGACCAGAAATAGTTTGTACTTGACGCATAACGTTACTTTCTGTTCTCCAAATAATGTCTTGGAACATTTTTTCAAGCCAGCAGTATGCCTTGATTTCAAAGCTATTTCTAAAAGAGAAAACAAAGTTTTCTTTAAGGACGCCTTGCCACATATCATATATTTGAGTGTTGGTGTCCTCTAATGTTTTGTAAGATTTGTCTGCTGCTAAGGCTATTTGTATGATATAATTGCGAAGTGACTGAACTTTCTCACTGTATAAAGTATTTACTTTAGCAAAAGGTGGATTTCCTTGCCAGAGATTGGGAAAATACCATATATTAGAGGTAATGTCAAAGTCAATAATTTGATGAAATCGTTCAATATCAGAAATCCCCTCAGATAATGCAGCTTCCTTTGTCATGCTGTCCAAAGTTGACAATACTTTTTGCAAGCCTTTATGCATGTTATCTGAGGCTGCCGAGTCAGCAACATTATGGTGCAAAAATATACAAGTCTTCTTTAACTCAAGTCTTTTATTTGCCAATTTAAGCCTTAAAAAGGCATGCACAACTATTTGGAGAACTTCTGCAATTTCACTCATATTTTCTCCCATGATATTTAGCAATGTCAAATCTGCTAAACCAGTTACGAAAGTGGCTAGTTCATTATCATGATTGAATGCTTTGTTAGCTTCGTTTTCTAATTCAGGTGATCTGATTCCTTCAGTATCTATCAAGAGTAAATGTTGAAATGGCAATTGATCAGCGGATTTTAGAGAAAGTAACTGTAAATGGACACCCTTTGTGCATCTTCCAGAACTAACGGAAAACTGTGAGCCGAACATAGTATTCAATAGGGTTGACTTACCCGAACTTTGGAGTCCTAGTATTGACAACGTCAATACCCTGTCTTTGTTCAGTCGGTCATGAAGTTTACAAAGTATCTTTTTAATCCACTTATTAAGCATGTAGTTATCTTCCCCGTTTAATAGTTCAAACGGATATCCTCGAAAAACAAGTTCGACGAAAACGTCAGATATTTCTTCTATGTTCGGTAATCCAGGCGGCATGGTTTTGATATTTAAACAAGCATCATATACGTGGAATACTTCCCGAAAGAGGTGATGGATAGAAAAAAGAGCGTTGTCAATGGAGGCACTCGACTTTTCAACATTTCTTAATTGATGCTGAATTTCTTTTACGTCTTTGTTTTCTTTTTGTAACTTCCACAGACATTCAAAGTCTTGTTTGTTTTGTCTAGTAAGGTTTGGTAGAGTTGCCCGCATGTTTGCGTCAAGATAATTAGAAATCCAAGCAATAAATAATTGAAACTCAAAAACAGATTTCGTTTTCATTATCACAAGTGTATTAACAAATTCTTTAAGTATTGGTTTGACAGTTTCAATCTGTTTCTGCTGAAGTTTCTGGATCGTTGAATTTACTACTTCAACTTCGTTAAACTGAGATGTATATTTCTTTCGAGTTTCCTGTCCTAAAACTTTTGAATTCTCAAAGTAGGCTGGTGTTACATTTCGCTTCGTATTATCACCTGCGATATATTCGAGATTGGTCAGAAATCGTTTAGCGAGTGACCGAGTATTAGCATACACTACCTTTTCCTCATCTACATAACGGGGAATCGCTGTTAAATCTCTCTTTTGTATGGGATACATTTTATCCTTTGGTATTTTCTCCATAAAGACAGAAAGGAGACTATTTATTTTCCTGGTAAGCTCTGACCAACTTAACTCAATACCATTTTTAAATGTTGTTGTCACAGTGATATTTTCACATTTCATAATCTTTCTAACATAATTTTCTTGGGGTTTGCAGCCCTTTGTCGGATTGTTTATAACTATTATAATCATTTGAAAATTTCTCGTTATGTTCTCAACTAGTGATTCATGGCGTAAAATGTCAGCTAGTTCGAGGAAAATACATAGAATGTCAGAAGTTTTTTGCAGAAGTTTCATGTCAGGTTTGTCGAAGTCGTCATCCAGATCCCCTCTTAGATTAAAAACCGTAATAACTGAATCCTTTTTATCGGAAAGTAACCAAAATACCTCAGTGAAACCCGAACATATTGTTTTTGTTGTAGTTCCACACGGACATTCTCTATTGAAAAATGTATTGAACCCATGCCTTGATACTAGCCCATTAACTAGTTTAGACTTTGAAAAAACTGGCCTACCGATACGAGCAAATGAAACCAAACATGTCGGAACCTCCAAAGCATTATATTCAGCCAGACAATGATCTACCATAACAGATCTTAATGGCCAAAAAGAAATACCTTTTTGTTGCGTATCCATATACCAAGAGCAAAATGGCACAGCTATCTTGCACAAAAAAAGCTTCTTGTAAATAAGTCCCTGGACAAAAGGATCACAGCATTGGATAACTACATGAAAGATATCCAATGGGTTGAGCGGCATCTCGCTTTCCGATGTTTCAAAAATGTCGTCAGTCTCTTCTTCATATTCAATCTTTGGTTTGATACTTTCAAGTGCTTCTGTCATCAGTTCATCTCGACTTTTACTATTACTCAGCAATATAGACTTTAATAAGTGCCAGGGCAAATCTTTGAATGTCGTAACACCTGATGTTAAGCCCACGTCAATCGCGAGGAATTCCTTCATACCAATTCCACCCGGATATCTGTCTTTAAGGCACATTTTCTCCAGTAGATCTACAAAATATTTGGTCTTTGAATCTGCAAGAAGAAGAAGAAATTTACACCTTACAAAATGTTTTTTAAATATATATGCGTATCTCAGTAATAATCAAACTCCCAACAGAGAATGTACTCTAAGCTTTGAACTGTTAGCTAAATATCACTATTCACCGCTAAAACTAGAATTGATACTGAACAAATGTGTAATATATATAGAAATTATTGAAGTCGTCGGAAGAAGTTTGTAAATGTTTAATTTTTAACTTGGTTCTTGAATTATCATCTTGAAGGTTTAACAAATGAAACACTGTGTTTTTTTTTTTTTTTTATCTTTTACAACACTACTTATTTTGAAAAAGAGAGAAATCTTGTAAAATAGTATTTTGAATGCTGACCTTAATTTTTGATAACTACAATTAATATCAAGGACATGAAATGACGTTTAGGTAACAAAATAATACAGTAATTAAACACGCTGAAAGTTTCTTTCGAACAGTGGCCTCCATTTCAACAATCGGTCTTGTCATGACAAACTAGGGTTGATACAGAGAACGTCTATTGAATTACAAGCACTTCGTACAAGATAGAGCATCTTTAATTGCTAAAGTTTAGCTGTGAGTTCGAAATAAGAGCATTTAGAATTTTTTCTTGATCAATAGTGCTCTCTCTTCAGGCTTTTGAAATATCCTAGTGAATGTATCTGTTTTGTAAAAATGGAGTGACAGCTACATATGACGTAATCAATTAATTTGCAGTTTGGTAGATACCGTGTCTTTACTTCATACTATTTGAAGCGGTTCTTTGGCAGTTTTTCTATGATAAATTAATAAAAGAGAGGTGATTTTTTTCAACCGGTATTGAATTCTGTTCCACATTAAGTGTTGTTTCTTTGTATTAAAGCGGCTCTTGAAAAGATTTTTAGCTCACCTGAGCACGTAGCACCTGATATTTTGCATGAAGCATCAGTATATTGATCTCTTACAAAATAGCTAAAATCATGATCCTAGGGTTTCCAGGGGCAGACCCGGGGGGGGGGGGGGGGGTATAGGCATGAAGCATCAGTTCACAGACTTTTTTCTTATTTCTGAAATTATAACCCATGGAAAAAGTTTTTTTCCTTCTTTCAAATCAGCACTAAGGCCTTGGAATTTATAATTTAGACTTTTGGATCCCCAGGTTCATAGTCTTTATATGTAATTGTGGCCCACTTGTTTCATAATCCTAACCTTAACATGAAATTAGACTGTTGAAAGAAAAAGAGCCTTTATCTCAGGTGAGCGCCCCAGGGCCAACGGCCCTCTTGTCTTGCAAATATCACAATTAAAAGCTATCTGTAGTTATAAATGTCATTTTCACAATAAATATATCTTGTTCGTGTTAAAATCTGCTAAATTATCCATATATTTAATTAAATATGATGCCCTACCTTGAAACATCGTAATTCATCGGATGAAGTCGTTAGACTTAAAGGGAGGTATCGATGTTTCTGAAACCTAGATAAGAAATATTACCAAGTGCCAAAAAAAAACTCAAAACGAACATTTAATACTTTAAGTTAGGTGAGATATTGTCTTGGTGGTTATCTAATAGAGCTAAAGTGGCCTTTTCTGGTTATATCGGAAAGGTTCAGCGGAATTCCAAGTTATTTTTAGATATCACGGAATTCGGCTGTCGACATCGGATGACCTCATTTGCATATAACCCAGTCAAATGAAGGTAACAAATTTACTAGCGAAATAGCCAACGTCCTAATTCATGTCACATGAAAGGACTGATCTTTACAGACCGACTAGCGAACATTACTCCTGATGACGTAACGATGACGTTGGTTTTATGTAATTTGAACTAAATGCAAGGTTCTAACGGTTATTCGCGCCACGTGAATGCCCTATAATCTTCGTAAATGTCTCGGATTAATCTAAAAATAGATTAATAGCCTACGTAGGCTATTAGGGAAATACCCTGCTTTTTTCTTAAAAGCGACCTCATATTTTTGCAAAGCTACTTTCCGGCATATTGTTTTCAAATGGTTTATCAGAGGAAATAGAAATAATTAAAATCTGTGACATGAAAAAAACATCGATACATACCTTTAAGTATCAAAAGGAGGTATCAATGTTTCTGAAACCAAGTTAAGAAAAAGTTGCCAATCGCCTACAAATACGCTAAAACGGACACTTAATACTTACATTTGAGTCATATACGCGGTAATCTAATAGGCCAAAGGGTTTAGCGGGATTCCAGGTTATTTCTAGATATCACGAAATTCGGATGTCGACAACACATGACTTCATTTGTATATGACCCAAAGTCAACAAATTGACAAGCGAAACAACAAATGTTCTTAATTATGTCATGACAAATGATAAGCGCAAAACTACAGTTAGTGTCTATATTCGTATTAACGCTTATGGTAGTTTTGAACTGATCTTTACAGAATTGAAGACCGGCTTAGGAACATGACTCCTGATGACGTATAGATGACGTTGATTTAATCTGAATACGGGATTACAACGATTATACGCATCGCTTGACGGCTTAATCTAAAAAAAAGAATAACAGCCTACGTGGGCTTTTAGGGAAATACCCTTGTTTATTCAGTTAAAAAGCCTCTGATTTGTGCAAAACTACCTAGAGGCATATTGTATTAAAAATGTAAATAAGAGGGAATAAGAATAATCAAAATCTGTTACATGAAAAAAACATCGATACCTAACTTTAAAGGGACAGAAACCTAGATAACAAAAATTAGAAAGTGCCGAAAAATAGACTCAAATGAACATTTAATACTCTAAGCAAGGTCTGGCATTGTCTTGTTGGTAATCTAACAGACCTAAAGTAGTTTTTGTGGTTATATCGGAAAGGTCCAGCGGAATTCCAGATTATTTTTAGATATCACGGAATTCGGCTGTCGACATCGAATGACCTCATTTGCATATGACCCAGTCAAATGAAGGTATTTAATTTACTAGCGAAACAGCCAACGTCCTAAATCATGTCACATGGAATGCTTAGCGCAAAACTACGGTAAGTATTTATATTCGTAATAACGCTTACGACAGTTTTGGACTCACCTTTACAGACTGGCTAGCGAACATAACTCTGATGACGTTGGCTTGATGTAATTTAAATAAATACTAGGTTTACAACGGCTATTCGCGCCACGTGAAGGTACTACATTTTTCGGATTAATCTAAAAATAGATTAATAGCCTACGTAGGCTATTAGGGAAATACCCTGTTTTTTCTGATAAGCGACCTCAGATTTGTGCAAAACTACCTACAGGCATGTTGTATTCAAATAGTATATGAATTGAAATAGAAATAATTAAAATCTGTGACATGAAAAAAACATCGATACCTACCTTTAAAAATGTCTGAAAGCAAAATAAAGTGACGTATCGATATTTCTGAAACTAAGATTAGAAAAATTTGCCATTTGCCGGAAAATACGCTCAAAGGAACATTTAATACTTAATTTTGAGTCAGAATTTCTCTTCGCGGTTTTCTAATAGGCTTAAAGTGCCTTTTTGTGTCTCTTTAGGAAAGACTCGGCAGAATTCCAGGTTGTTTTTTGATATCGCGGAATTCGGCCGTCGACACCGCATTACCTCATTAGCATATGACCCAAAATCAACGGAATGTTACACAACCAACGTCCCAAATCATGTCAGCTCAACTGGTTAGCGCAAAACTATGGTATTGACGTTCACGACAGTTATCGACAAAACATTAAAGAATTGAAGACCAGCTATCGAACAAAACCCCTGATGACGTTTCCATGACGTAGGCATGAGTAAATTCAAACTGAATGCGAGATTCAAACGGTAATAAGTCGCAAGTGAATCACCCAATATTTATTGCAACTGTCTCGGCTTTATCTAGATATAGATTAACAGCCTACGTAGGCTATTAGGGAAATATGTTATTATGATAAATGACCTCTGATTTTCGTTTAACTACTTTCGGAATATTTTATTCAAATAGCATATGAGAGGGAAAAAGAATTATTCAAATCTGTGACATGAAAAAAACCCCCAAAAAACCGATACCTACCTTTAGAGGAGATGACGTTTAAAAATCGTTCTTTATTTTTATACAAACCCAATCCCCTCTGGGGTCCGCCCTTTGGGTTCCGAGGATCATGTTTTTAGCTATTTTGAAAGAGGTCAATATACTTATGCTTCATGCTAAGTATAAAGGCTCTTTGCCTTCTTGGTCAGGAAGAGAAGATTTTTAAAGATTATTTTAAAATTTCACTTTTTTTGCCATGGCAACCATGGTTCTTAACGGATTTCAATTCTTTTAGCTACATTTGTAGGGGACCACCTAAGGAACATTTCTGCCAAACTTGGTTCAAATTGGCCCAATGTTTTTGGAGGAGATGTCGTTTAAAAATCGTTCTTTATTTCTATATAATTTCAACCCCTTTGGGGACCCGAGGATCATGGTTTTAGCTATTTTGAAATGGGTCAATAAACTGATGCTTCATGAAAAATATCAAGGCTCTACGCCTTCTGGATCGGGGGGAGAAGATTTTTGAAGATTACTTTTTAAAATTTCACTTTCGTTGCCATAGCAACCAGAATTTTAAGTATATGTTTGGCGCTCCAGAAAAACCGGCAAATTTGACAAAATTTTCAAAAATCTTTTTTTTTTTTTTCTAGTTTCATAAATTTCATGACCTCCCTAGCATGAAATTGAAAACCGTTAAGTTCTAACGCGATTATTCATAGTTCCAGACACAGTTAAAGTTAACAGGTGTTCCGTTATAATCGGCATTGCAAGTTGACGTAGCTGCTTGACATCGTGGAGCCGTAAAGCTAGCTGCGCAAGCTTAGTGTAATTGACTTCATTACCAAAGCATGATTACCTTGTACATGATCAGAATGAATTAGTACAAACAAAGTGTAGTTGAATAATCTTACAAAAATCATTTATTCTATTATCAATTTGTTATTTTGTAAAGAGTCTACGACACTCAAGCTGGGAGTATCTAAGTTTTATTATCGTATATTTTACCCAGGCAATACCAAAGAGGCCACTAGAACGGAAATGCAGTTGAAACGAAGCCTAAAGACAAAATGGGAATATTTTAAGAGAGATCGTAAAATCTACCCTGAAAAGCCCATGATAATACTATCTGAAGTACCATTGAGTAATTCAGTCAAATGTTCTAATGAACAGTACCTATGTACATACCTATGTACATTGCCTTGCAAAAGGACCCGAGGCGAACGAACACAGGAAAAACACGCAGTTATAGGAAGAGAAAAGGTTCGATTCTACATACAGAAATGTAAAAAGAATATTTATTTATTTTTTGTTATTTTATGTTTTGTTTAAAAATTATTGACGTGCTTAAATTTTTAAAGTTTATACGTTCTGAACTTTATTTTCAGGTGTGAAATTTACGGCGGCAACGATTGCCTAAATGAAATTACCAAGTAAAAATGTAAACAGTAATACACATGTATTTCACAATAAATCCTCGAATTCGTTTATTTTCTCTGTGTGTCTCCCATTGTTAGAACAAAAGGAAGTACAGTGGAGTAACTTATTTTTCATTCGGTGACGCATGACTCGAACTGGCGTAGAATTTGTGTTCCAGCCATTGTCTTCGATAGCATTGTGCATTGTCAAATTAATGTAGATGAAATATCAAGTATGTTATCTTAAGCCGCGAGTTATTTTACACGCTTTGTTGAAGGTGGACTTTTGTTTAGGTGTATGACTTGGTGTTCAGATTACGTTAAGTTTTAATTAAAAGGTAACTTTCATATTGATATGGTATGGAGATACTTCAATAGTAGTCCTAGCTCTGCTCTTGGAATACGTTACATGTACATGATGTATAAAAATTATTATTCTGTTTTGCTGTCTCTGTTGTTAATTACCACCAATAAACAATTTTGCTATACAGCAATTCCTAAAACAAAAGGTTGTTCAGTATAGATTTAAACTCTATTTACGCTCTTCCGTCTGTATCACACTGCACTGACAATCTTCTGGTCGCGGACAATTTGATTAATTATCTACTAATAATGCACGATAGGTTAATGAGCAAATGGTGCATCGGATGTAAAATTATAAGTGTACTCTTGAGAGCAATAGTAGGAAACAATGATTAGGTATATTGGCCTCAAATTCACGTTCCAGTCCTTTCATTAAAAAAGCATATTATCTCCTGAATCAAGTTTCTCTAGTTAGAGATAAACAAATTGACTATTTTCTGTTGTAATTGAGAACGACTTATTTTGACTTGATTCGATTTAGCTTATTCCAATGTAATTTTGACATGGAACAACTGACTCCATTATCTTTAATATTATATTGGTCCGCAATCTTGCCCTGCCTCTGATTAATCAACTAATAACGTTATTAAATTATTATTACTAATTTTAACTTGAGATTTCATATCAAGGTTCTCAAGCTTCAATAAAGGATAAAAAACTAAATGCTTGATTTACCTAGATCTATCCGTGTAGTATTCCGTGTTCCTTATAAACAAAATGAATTAATGTCTGTTATAGTTATTGCTCATATGGGCATTTGATAGAAATATGAATACGAGAAATAAAACGGCAAAACAATTGAATTGGGTTTAACAGATTAGATTTGAGTTTCGCATTTGCATGTAAAAGAACACTTCCTTTCGTGTAAATGGGTAAACCTGAACTTAAGTAGCAAGGTAATTTTATAACTGTTTATACGAAATCAAACAGCATTTTTACGGTCGTCTAATCTTGTCCTTCTTTGATAGACCATTGCCTATTTTTTCCTGATCAGCACAGGCGCCTGTTTAATAGTTCTACCTTGTACAGTACAGAATATATGTATGGGCAGTTTTAGCTCCACTGGCTGAAGGCCAGGGAGCTATTGTCATGGCGTTGTCCGTCGTGCGTGCGTGCGTCCGTCCGTGCGTAAACTTTTCTTTAAACATCTTCTTCTCCTAAACCAATGGGCAGATTTTAATTCAACTTGCCAGAAATGTTCCTTGGGCCACCCTCTTCTTAAATTGTTAAAGAAATTTTGATTCACCCCAAAATATGGGCGCGGCAGGATGTGGCAAATTTACATTTGAAACCTTTAAAAATCATCTCCTCTCTCTGGCCGATTTAAATGAAACTTGGCATGGATGTTCCTTGAGTGACCCTCTACTACAATTGTTCTAGACATTTTGATTGACCCCCAAATATGTGCGCGGGAGGGCGGGGCTTATTTTCACTTTAAAATCTCCTCCCAAACCATTTGACCAATCTCAACAAGACTTGGCATGGATGTTCTTTGAGTGACCCTCTACTTAGATTGTTCAAGAAATTTTGTTTGACCCCCCAATTATGGGCGTGGCAGGGGGGGGGCTTATTTCCATTTTAAATCTTTAAAAATCTTCTCTTCTCAAACCATTTGGCCGATTTCATCGAAACTTGGCATGAATGTTCCTTGAGTGACCCTCTACTGAAATTGTTCAAGAATTTTTTTTTTACCCCAAAATATGGGCTTGGCAGGTCTGGGCTTTTTTCACTTTAAATTCTTCAAAAATCTTCTCCTCTCAAACCGTTTGGCCGATTATATTGAAACTTGGCATGAATGTTCCTAGAGTGACCCTCTACTTAAATTGTTCAAGAAATTTTGTTTGACCCTGAAATATGGACGTGGCAGGGGGGCTGGCTTTTTTTTACTCTAAAAAATTCTACTTTCAACTCATTTTACCGAATTTCAATGAAACTTAGTATCAATATTCCTTAGGTGACCCTTTACTTAAATTGTTCACGAAATTTTGATGGGCTTATAAATATGGGCGTGGTAAGGCGTGGCTAATTTTCACTTTGAAAACTTATAAAATCTTCTCCTCCCTATCGATTTGACTAATTTCAATGAATCTTGGTATGAATGTTCCATGGATGTCCCTTTACTTAAATTGTTCCTGAAAATGTGTTTAGAATAGTTTAGTTTTTGCAATGACCTAAATGTTGGTATTGTTGGTACAGGGTATTCGGGTTAGGGGTAATAAAATATTTTGGTAGAATTCGGGTCAGACCCAGTAAATCATCACAAAATAGTTGTAAAGAGAGCTCAAAATGCTGTCTTCAGTCAGAGTTAGCTTTATTTAGAAATAATATTTATTTATCACTTTTAAACATGTAAATGCAAAGAGATGTAAATATTGTGTAAGTTTACATGTGTATGAATATCTGAATAGGTACATTTTCTAGAACATTGATCAAACGGATTTAATGCATCTTATGAAGCTATAGAATTATTTCTTATTACTTCCCTTACATATTTGTATAGTCCAATTACCTAACAAAGTCATTTTGATGTACTGACAAAAAGTTATGAAAAACATTGTAGCTAAAATTAGTCTGTGTTGGAATTCAGATTAAACAAAACTAAATTTTCAGGTTATGGGAGAAATGTATCTATTTAACAATTTTGAGTTAAATAAGTGTGAAAGTGCTATTGTCATGGCGTTGTCTGTCGCGCGTGTTTCGTCAGTGCGTGCATCCGTCCGTCCGTGCGTAATTTTTTTCTTTAAACATCTTCGTCTGCCAAACCAATTTACCGATTTCAACAAAAATTGTTAGATATGTTCCTTGTGTAACCCTTCTTTTAAATTGTTCAATAGATTTCCAATGGTCCATAAATTCCGGTGTGGCTCACTTGAACACATCATCATATGATCTATTGTGATTAGCCTTTGTCCAACATCTGCAAGTAGTGTTCTGAAATTACAGACTTCAAATCTGGAGATTTTAAAGCCAGTGGAGAGATACAGGCAATCTTTGGCCTCTTGCTCTTGCTTAAATTACCAAGATCTAGAAACAAATGCCTGTGAATCAGTTATGATTAACATAAATACGTTGTTCTGTGAACTTTGGTAGAATTAATATCCGTATAACCGGCGGTGAACAGCCCTCTTTAAAATACAAACAATAATTTCTATGGATTTGTTTGATATTGCTCTGTATTTCCTCCGCTAGCAGTAAATTCCACACGATATCGTGTTTATTTCAGTATCGATATATCAAAACTAAAAAAGCAACAGCTGTCGTACCCACTCAACTATGCACACTAGCTCAAGCTAGGAAGTTTCAAATAATTAAACAGTTTTACATAGAAACGCCGAGTTATCTATAGACGGGAAAGCTATTTATAGACAGATTTTTCTTACTGTAAAAGACAACATTGAATATCCTCGTGTGGAAAACAATAAAAGATAACTCATATTTATGTTCGTTGACATTTATAAGACTTTTTCTGATCTTATTTCTGAGTATAGTAAAAAAAATCATTCATTTCTGAAGCTTTGTCAACGGGCCGCTACGTCGGAGGGCTTCTTTAACGTAAAATACTTATTTTACGACGATAAAGGGAATCTTCAACAAGTTTGTATTTATTCATATCGTCTGCAGTCGATATTGAAAATATGAACATTTATCACAAGCAATATATTTATTCAATCACACCAAAGAAATCATCTTCATTTGTCCGCAAGGAAAACTCAAAAGTCGATGGGACTGATTAAAGCCAATATAAGCATTTAATTTTATTAGTATTTGTTAAAAAAATATTCGGATGAGTTTTAATTTTTAAAATCTTTTTACGAAAATGTATTTCTCTGGTATTGTATGATAACAAGTATTATGTGTATTTTGAACGAGACACGCTGTTAAAGCTGATATTTTTCATTACGTCAAATTTGAATGGGGTATTCCAATAATTTCTGGCGATGTCAAAGTGGCCAGCTTTCCTGGAGCGCGACACATATTTCAATTCTATTAGCTATTACTAATGCGGAACACCTAAGGAACATTTCTGCCAAATTTGGTTCAAATTTGCCTATTGGTTTGGGAGGCGATGTCGTTTAAGAATCGTTCCAAATTTCTATATAAACCCCACTCCCATTGGGCCCTGCCCCTGGGTACCCGAGGGTCAAGAGTTTAGGAATTTTGAAAGAGGTCAATTTACTATTTTCAATGCAAAATATCAAGGCTCTACGCCTTTTTGGTCGGGAGGAGATGATTTTTAAAGATAACTTTAAAATTACAAATTGTTGCCTTTGCAACCAGCGTTTTAAGCAGATTTCAATTCGTTTAGCTATTTAAAAGGGGGGACCACCTACCGTTTCTTGTTCAAATTGGCCGAGTGGTTTGAGAGGAAATGTTCAAAATCGTTCTTTAAATCTAAATAAATCCCATCCTCCGAGGGTCATGATTTTGATTTAGCTATTTTTAAAGAGGTCAATATACTGATGTTTCATGCAAAATATTAAACGGATTTCAATTCCTTACGCTATTTTCAAATGGGACCACCTAAGGTACATTTCCGCTAAAATTTGTTTTAAATTGGCACAGTGGTTTGTTGTTTAAAGAAATTGTTGACGGACGCTGGACAAAAGGTGATTACAATAGAATGGTAAAGTAAAAGGGACATACTTGCATAAATACTGACTTTTTTTGTTGAATTTATTTGATAAGAAAAATAGGTGTATAATAAATGGAATGTTTTGTTACGATACCTATACAGCATCTTGTATTTACTTCTCGCTGCGGAGGAAAATATGATATTCTACTCGGCCTTCGGTCTCACGATGTATCAATTTTTTCCTCCGTAGCTCAAAGCAAATACAAGATGTTGTATCTCTATATTATTTCCTATTTATCTTATGCACCATGCCATGTAATGATCATACTTCACCTTTATCAATCGGTCCAGGATTCGATTCTATTCCTGCCATCAATAGGAGAGACCCAATGAAAATCAAAGCTCCAATGGATTTAAACCCATCTGTGAAATCTACAAGTACTTCAACGGTGCAAACACCTGTTCCACATCCATGGCAAAAGGTACCAATTCTCGAACGATACTGGTCAAGGTCTATTCCCATGCTGCTTTCTAATTGAATTAGCTGAAAAAAGTATTGAAAAAATAAATCTTGCTTGCATTAATTCAAAATCAACTTCAGGGGACTTCTATTTTCAAAGAAGTATTTCCTGTTTTCCATTTAGCATTGCTTTAAATAGTTGATCATCGAAATTAAAACTAGATTTAATTAATAGTAATGCGCAAGGGACATGAAATTTTGCCGAATGAGCTACCGTCAAGTAAAACAAGCATTCTGAAGTATTGCATAGCAATACCAAGTCCCCTACCGGCTTATATTTATATGTATGTATACAGTAAACCCTTCTAATGAGACCACTTGCGGTACTTTTTGAAAGTGGTCTCAATGGCGGAGTAGTCTTATTGCAGAGATTCAGTCGTATGGGGTTCCGGTCATATGTTTAGCTGTTTTCATGTAATTTGTCATTTGGCTAGTCAACCCTTGTATCAAGCAATTTCTTCATTATCCACAATGTTTTGTACCCAAAAAGACAAAATCATTTAAAATTCCGTCAAACTTAAAATTGTGTTCTGCAGCTGCGATAGAAATAGTTAAAATCTGTGACATGAAAAAAACATCGATACCTACCTTTAAAGGTAGGTATCGATGTTTTTTTTCATCTCATAGATTTTAATTATTTTTATTTCCTCTCATAAACTATTTGAAAACAATATGCCGAAAGTAGTTTTGCAAAAATATGAGGTCGCTTATCAGAAAAAAACAGGGTATTTCCTTACTAGCCTACGTAGGCTATTAACTTATTTTTAGATTAATCCGAGATAGTTACGAAGATTATAGGGCATTCACGTGGCGCGAATAACCGTTAGAACCTTGCATCTAGTTCAAATTATATCAAACCAACGTCATCGTTACGTCATCAGGAGTAATGTTCGCTAGCCGGTCTGTAAAGATCAGACCTTTCTTGTGACATTATTTAGGACGTTGGCTGTTTCGCTAGTAAATTTGTTACCTTCATTTGACTGGGTCATATGCAAATGAGGTCATCCGATGTCGACAGCCGAATTCCGTGATATCTAAAAATAACCTGGAATTCCGCTGAACCATTCCGATATAACTAGAAAAAGCCACTTTGGGTCTATTAGATAACCACCAAGACAATACCTGACATGACTTAAAGTATTAAATGTTAGTTTGAGTCTATTTTCGGCACTTGGTAATTTTTCTTATCTCGGTTTCAAAAATATCGATACATCCCTTTAAAGGTAGGTATCGATGTTTTTTTCATGTCACAGATTTTAAGTAATTTTATTTCCTCTCATAAACTATTTGAAAACAATATGCCGAAAAGTAGTTTTGCAAAAATATGAGGTTGCTTATCAGAAAAAAGCAGGGTATTTCCCTAATAGCCTACGTAGGCTATTAATCTATTTTTAGATTAATCCGAGACAGTTACGAAGATTATAGGGCATTCACGTGGCGCGAATAACCGTTAGAACCTTGCATCTAGTTCAAATTACATCAAACCGACGTCATCAGGAGGTATGTTCGCTAGCCGTTCTGTGACGATCAGTCCTTTCATGTGACATGATTTAGGACGTTGGCTGTTTCGCTAGTAAATTTGTAACCTTCATTTAACTTGGTCATATGCAAATGAGGTCATCCGATGTCGACAGTCGAATTCCGTGATATCTAAAAATAACCTGGAATTCCGCTGAACCTTTCTGATATAACCAGAAAAAAGCCACTTTAGGTCTATTAGATAACCATCAAGACAATACCTGACCTAACTTAAAGTATTAAATGTTCGTTTGAGTCTATTTTACGGCACTTGGTAATTTTTCTTATCTAGGTTTCAGAAACATCGATACCTCCCTTTAAGTCCTGAAATGTCGCGTCAACATAAATTAAGATGACTGAATTTGTAAAATTTAGAACCATCCGAACAAATAAAGTATAAACTTGTACCGACCGGTATCGCCGTCGACTTTAACAATGCTGGCAAAATCGGTTTACAACACCAATGAGCCTGCGAGATTTACGCAATTTGACCGGGATCAGAAGTATTCATTTTCGGTAAAACAATGCAACGAACGAAGGGATGTTATTCTCCCAAACTATCCTCTTTTTGCAATCGAAATGAGTAGGTGATCAAAGGGGCCGACGAGAGGTGTTCAGCTATTTCGGCTCGAGTTTCCGGAGTTGACACGCGTGTCTCGTGAAAAGTTAGACCCTTGTCGTTCTGTATATGATTTTAGCGGACATAGTCTCTGGGATTAAGTACAAAAACTTGTGAGAATTTTTCATATAACAGGTAAGCACTACCTTAAAGGTAGGTATCGATGTTTTTCTGATGTTGCAGATTTTAATTATTCTTATTCACTCTCATGTGCTATTTGAATACAATATTCTTTAAAGTAGTTTTGCGAAAATCAAAGGTCGCGTATCAGAGAAAAACAGCCTACGTAGGCTATTAATCTATTTTTAGATTAACACGAGATAGTTTGAAACAATAAAGGGTCATTCACGTGGTGCGAAGCATTTAGTTTGAATTACATCAAACCTACGTCATCGTTACGTCATCAGGAGTTATGTTCGCTAGCCGGTCTTTAACTCTGTAAAGATCTGTCCAAAACTGTCGTAAGTGTTGTTACGAATATAAACACTTACTGTAGTTAAGCGCTAACTATTTAATGTGACACGATTTAGGACAATGGTTGTTCCGCTAGTCAATGTTTCATCTTCCGTTGACTTTAGGTCATATGCAAATGAGGTCAAGCGATGTCGTCAACCAAATTCAGTGATATCTATAAATAACTTTGAATTCGGCTGAACCCTTCCTGTTTAGCCACAAAACGCCACTTTAAACCCAAAACACTACCATCAAGGCAATATCTAACTAAAATTTAAGTATTTTATGTTCGTTTGAGCGTATCTTTCGATACTTGGCAATTTTTTCTTGTCTGGGTTTCAAAAACACCGACACCTCCCTTTACAAATACAAACCTAGATTGCGTCGATATAGGAAGTTTGCCGGTTACGACAGATGTGGCATTTATCTATTTTTCACAAATCAAGTAGAACAATGTTAATCCGTTGAATTTTGTGGATGCTGCATCGTAGTCTTTCATAGATCTATTTTAAACAGTTTTCTTCTGTGGAAACGTTTGAATTACTAAAAAATACATCGCTGATATTGATCACTTATCATTTAAAGGTAGATATCGATGTTTTTGTTTCATTTCACATATTTTAATTGTTTTTAATCCCACTCATATACAATTTGAATACAATTTTCTGAAATGTAGTTTTGTGGAAATCAGAGGCCGGTTTTTCCCTAAAAGCCTACGTAGGCTATTAGTCTATTTTTACATTAAGCCGAGACAGTTGCAAACAATAAAAGGTCATTTACATTGTGCAAATAACCGTTTGAATCTCGCATTTAGTTTGAATTACATCATACTAACGTCATCAATACGTCATCAGGAGTTGTGTTCGCTAGCCGATCTTCAATTCTCGGATAATCCGAACAAGTGAATTCAAAACGAATTTTTCAGAAAATATTTTTATTTCAATGTCACGTTTCTCGCTATTTGATAATTGATAAATGCGATCGGCGTTTCTGGTGGTAGCATATGTATAGACTGAAGTTTTTACCAAACATCCTGACTAATAATTTCTTGATAATTTCCCGTTTTTAGGGCAATGAACGAACGTTGTCATAGATCTTTAGACTCAAAAAGAATGTGTTTTTGTTGTTGTTGGTTTTTTTTATCAACACCCTATTCTCTGTCTATGTCTATGCCTCAGCGGCGCTTGACAAAAAGTGAAAGGAAATCTTTGTTCAATAAATCTACCGGTAAAAATGTTTCTACGAATTTCAAAAAAATGATTTGGTTACTTTGCGTTTATTAGAGGCTTCAAGTTGAAGTTCATCTTTGGTTACTTCTCATCTCAACTTGCCAAGGATAATCAGTTAGTTGTAGCCCAAGACAATAATATGGCACATGTACAGGATGATATAAAATTCGTTTAGAGACTTCTAAACATGCTTTAGTTTGCTTTAAATTATTGAAAAATAAGGTAATGATTAGCGCAGTAATTTGTTTTTTTGTGATTCATCGTCCCGTGTTTGGTAACGTGATCTCAAGTGACATGTGGTAGTCGTGTGACCATAGATTGGCAACGTTTACAAATATGGCTCAGGTCGCAAAAGCATTTTTACAATAATCACGCCACCCAGTGCTTTAAAACATTCAAGAGCGATTAAGGGAGCTCGTAGGCATCAAGCAAACGCGGTTATTGTGGGATTTACAGCTTTTACTCAATAAAAATCAAATAGATGCAAAACAAAAGTAGAAGATTTTGAAAATTAGAATGTAAACATATCAACTTCCGGTTTCTTCTTATTTACTAAATAATTACGCTTTATTATGTCGTTAATTACAAGTTTAAATCAATAATAACACATCAAACCTTTAACAAATATTATCTAGCTTTCAGCTTGGTCCATTTTGCTTAAGATATTTTACGGTTCTAAAGCCGAATAACGAATAAGGAAATCGCGCGACTACAGGGCGCCGAAGATAATTTTATACTGGTTCTAAAGCCGAATAACTTTATCGCGCGACTACAGGGCGCCGAAGATAATTTGATTTTGCAAACAATAACGTTACAAAAACGTTAACGTCTTTTTTAGCTCACCTGAGCACGTAGTGCTCAAGTGAGCTATTGTGATCCCCTTTTGTCCGGCGTCCGTCCGTCGTGCGTCGTGTGTTGTGCGTCGTCCGTCAACAATTTCTTTAAACAACATCTCCTCCCAAACCACTGGGCCAATTTGAACCAAATTTGGCAGAAATGTTCCTTAGGTGGTCCCCTTCAAAAATAGCTAAAAGAATTGAAATCCGTTAAAAACTCTGGTTGCCATGGCAACAAAAGTGAAATTTTAAAAAAAATCTTTAAAAATCTTCTCCTCCTGACCCAGAAGGCGAAAATCCTTGATATTTTGCATGAAGCATCAGTACATTGACCTCTTTCAAAATAGCTAAAATCATGGTCCTCGGGTCTCCAGGGGCGGAGCCCCAGGGGGGTGGGGTTTATATAGAAATAAAGAACGATTTTTTAAACAACATCTCCTCCCAAACCACTGGGCCAATTTGAACCGAATTTGGCAGAAATGTTCCTTAGGTGGTCCCCTTCATAAATAGCTAAAAGAATTGAAATCCGTAAAAAAACTCTGGTTTCCATGGCAACAAAAGTGAAATTTTAAAAAAATCTTTAAAAATCTTCTCCTCCTGACCAAGAAGGCGTAGAGCCTTGATATTTGGCATGAAGCATCAGTATATTGACCTTTCAAAATAGCTAAAATAATGATCCTCGGGTCCCAAGGGGCGAAGCCCCAGGGGGGTGGGGTTTATATAGAAATAAAGAACGATTTTTTAAATGACATCTCCTCCAAAACCACTGGGCTGATTTGAACCAAATTCGGCAGAAATGTTCCTTAGGTGGTCCCCTTCAAAAATAGCTAAAAGAATTGAAATCCATTAAAAACTCTGGTTGCCATGGCAACAAAAGTAAAATTTTAATGTAATCTTTAAAAATCTTCTCCTCCTGACCCAGAAAGCGTAGAGCCTTGATATTTTGCATGAAACATCAGTTTATTGACCTCTTTCAAGATAGCTAAAATCATGATCCTCGGGTCCCCAGGGGGGGGAGCTCCAGTTTGGGGGGGGGGGGGTTAATATAGAAATAAAGAACGATTTTTAAATGACATCTTCTCCCAAACCACTGGGCCAATTTGAACCAAATTTTGCAGAAATGTTCCTTAGGTGGTCCCCCTTAAAATTAGCTAAAAGAATTGAAATCCATTTAAAACTCTGGTTGCCATGGCAACAAAAGTGAAATTTCAAAATAATCTTTAAGAATCTTCTCCTCCTGACCGAGAGGGCATAGAGCCTTGATATTTTGCATGAAGCATCAGTTTATTGATCTCTTACAAAATAGCTTAAATTATGATCCTCGGGTCTCCAGGGGCGGACCCAGGGGGGGGGGGGGTTATAGGCATGAAGCATCAGTTCACAGACTTCTTTCTTATTTCTGAAATTATAACCCATTGAAAAGTTTTTTCCCTCTTTCAAATCAGCACTAAAGCCTTGGAATTTGTAATTTAGACTTTTGGATCCCCAGGTTCATAGTCTTTATATGTAATTGTGGCCCACTTGTTTCATAATCCTAACCTTAACAGGAAATTAGACTGTTGAAAGGAAAAGAGCCTTTATCTCAGGTGAGCGCCCCAGGGCCAACGGCCCTCTTGTTTTTTTTTAATTTTACTTACAACTCTTTAAATATTCTTTTTTCCCAAGTCTAAACCGGTATTTCAAATCGATCACCCGTGTATTACAAACTGCGATTTTCGAGGCTTTGCCTTTTTCATATTATTTAAAACTGTGACCCACCACAACTTAAGGTTTGTGTACATAAAACTATGACGTCATTATTTATATGAGGTCAATGATGACGTTTTGAGTTTCGCTAGTCATGCAAACAACTAGCTAGGTCACGGAGATTAACGAAGTCGTCCGTAAAATTTAGTCATCATAGCATGGGATGCCGAAGATAAGCGAAAATAACCGGTAAAGAATCAGGTGAATTCGACTCGATTCAAAATATAAACAATCACCAGTTAAAAATGATAAGAAAAAACGCAAAATACTCTTTCCAGAAAACTTAGCTCATACACCCTTCTGTATATTTGTATATTGTTTGCTATAGCGTAAAAATATAAAATACACGACACGTTGTTCAAATGTTTTTTCCTTCCTCGGAGGAAAGATATGACTTAAACGGTAGATTAGGCACGAATAAAGAAAATTAATCGTAAAAATATAGTAGCGGCCCTTGAACAGATTATTGATCAAAACTTATGTTTCCAATTTCCAACGTTCTATATGTAATGCTTTCAGACATTTGAAAGAAGGAAATTTTGATAATTTTGTAATAAAAATGATTGTTCATAACTCAGAGAAAAAGAAGAAAAGAGGTAAATAAAAGTCGCGTAACGAGACGCCAAATTAGTGAAGTTCAACTCGACGCGACCATAGTGCAGTATGCAGAGCGTCGGACTCCTAAATAAGGATATCAGGTTCAATCCCCGGTCGCGGCAAATATCCTCTCTGACATATGTCTCCAACCAATGGGTGAATAACCGTAAGCCTAAGTGAGATGAGCAGCTGGAGGCTCGAAAGGATGTATTGGTAGTACTGGTGTAAGAAATATCCGGAATCCATGACAAGGTGCCTTTACCCAAAAACTAAATGCCTCACCGAATAATTCCGATGATATCAAGTAGGGCAAATTATCTGAGTCATGGCTAAACAAAAACGTTTCTTCAGATAGCATTCTTATTCCATCCTATCATGCCCCGGAGAGAAAGGATCGTGAAAACGACTCGTACGGAGGAGTAATAGTTTACATTAAGAATAATATATCATATGTAAGGCGATTTTATTTGGAATTTGATACATTAGAATGTGTTTGGATCCATGCTAGACTGCAAAATATTAAGAACATTTTGAATGGTGTATTTTACAGACCACTTAATTTGCAGTCTGATTATCATTCTTTGATCGCAAACTCCATTAGTCTCGCTTTCGATACCAATGTGAAGGATATTATAATAACAGGGATTTTGATTTGAATCAGTTAAATACATGCCATTATAATAAAGTTAACTCTATTTGTACGGAGTTTAATCTTTCCATTTGTATTGACGGACCCACCTACTTTACAGAACACCCTTCTTTAATAATTTATCTTCTCTTGGTATCCATTAAAAATCAGTTCTCATATCGGGAGTAGGTGAATCTTGTCTAGATAGCCAAGTTCAATATCGCGCCCTGAGTAGAGAAATGACAGAAGATTAATTGAACAATTTTTTTTTCGGTTAATCGAACGAATGTTCTACACGACTAAAACATGCTAATCTGCCGCATATAGCCGCGATTTGAGCACCTCAAAATCTGCTGCAAGTTTTCCCCTGAAATAGACCTGGATCGCTAAAGCAGATCTCCATCTAGGTCTCTAGCTATGTGTAGTATCTGGGAAAAATCGGGTTTTTTTGAGATATTGAAGTTTGAAAGTGACTTCGGCAAGTTTACCTATACCGGATGGGATAAAGTTGTCGAGTGAGTTATTAGGTTAAAATAGATCCGTGATTAAAATAACACGCAACTTAAAAAGAGATATTTTGTAGATATAATATAATGAATATCCTTCAAATATTAAATGAATTAGAAATTTGATACGGTTACATCGGACTGAATCACATTTAATACTCTGACCTTGAAGATGCGCAAGCAGAAAAAGGCGGGTCAAAATTTCGTCACGCTAGCGTTCCGCCACTTTCTGTTGACAAATTTTGAAAACTGATTTATTTCGCTAAATTTGGTAAGATTTCTTAACTTATTCATTGTAATAACTTTCGAAACATGTCCAGGAAGCAGGAAAATTGCCCTTATCCATGCCTGGTTGATAAATTCCATCCGATACGGCCGAGTATTGCCAGCTGTTTCAATTTCTCCGCTTCATTTTTCCACGTTCACAAATTTCAATCATGAAAGAAAATAGCTGACTCATGCGATGCTGTATGATAATGTTTTTTTTTTATTGTGAACAGTTTCTCTTCCGCTGCATCGCACGTTACTTTCATCCTCCTATTTTTTCTTGACCTAATCCTAAATTTCCAGTCTAAAATGCACATTACTGTACACAATCTTGAAATTGATTACTAGTGGCAGATCCAGTGCGGATTGAGAAGGGTTCAAACAAATCTGCCCTCTGTAGGGTAATAATTTCATTTGGGGGGGGGGGGGGGGGTCAAACAAAATTAGATTAAAGCAGGAAAACTAGATTCTAACCCCATCCTATTAGTAAGTTTGAATCCATTTACAGAAAACACACATTGAAAGGATGGTTTATTCTAATTGATATTCATTGGGAGCTACAGAACCACAACCCCCTGTATGTGTTTACTTCTTAAACAATATTGCCTATAATGGACTCTGTAAAGTTCAATTCAGGCGGGGGTTCGGGGCGCAGCCCCCGACATGTTTTATATGATCCCGTAAATAGTATAAGTCATGAAAACACTGAAAATCAAATCTTTTTTTTAGTTAGAATAGTACAATTGAGTTATCGTTTATACCTAATTTCCATTGCAAGCAGGGGTTCGGGGGCACAGCCCCTGATATGTTTTATATGTTCCCGTAAATAGTTCAAGTCATGAAAACACTGAAAATCAAATCTTTTTTTTAGTTAGAATAGTACAATTGAGTTATTGTTTATACCTAATTTCCATTGCAAGCAGGGGTTTGGGGGCGCAGCCCCCAACATGTTTTTATCTTTTGCTACTTATGTTATAAGAGATGAAATACTGAAAACAAAGTTGTTTTGAGACACCTCATAGTGCAGTTGTAAGCGCATCGACCTATAATTCAAGGGGTCCTGGGTTCAATCTTGATGGCAGCACACTTCCTTTCCCACATTTGTCTCCCACCAATGGGTTGATAATTGTAGACCTATGCGGGATGAGCAGCTGGAGGCTCAGAAAGGATGTCATGGTAGTACTACTGAGATAAATATCAGGATTTGCTGTTAACAGTTTAGGCTAACCAGATATGATAAATCTTTTGTTAGAGCACTTGACTTCAAATCTCAAGATCATGGGTTCGAGCCCTGGGCCGACCATATCAAATAACAAACTCATTGTCCCATATGACGATGCTATCAATTGAACATGTAAAAGAATCAGGTGAAGCTCTCAGCATTTTCTTCCTGTATCAAATTGTATCAGTTTTTCAAGGTCATATTTATATTGCTTGTGGTGAGAATTTAACCATCGTACATAATGTTAAATGATAAGTTATTATAACACTGTCTTGTTTCTCAAGTGTAAACAGTATTATTCAGGTGGTAAGGTCTTTCTTTTGACAAAAATCGTTAGCTATCATTCAAGCTCAGGTTACTGACAAGCCAAGGTTACTGACAAGCCCCTTCGGGCACATATGCGCCGCTCTGCGAAGCTCTTGTTTTCTTTTGCCCTGGCTATTGACTGATTTTAAATGGCGTAATTTTGCAAAATTAATGACTCGTAGCATGAATTAAAAAAGCAAAATGGTTAGCGTGAATAAGCTGTAATTACGACATTAAAATCTCCAAACAAACAAAAAAGTTTAAAAATGGCGGCCAATGTCAGAGTACAAAACTCATTTCATTTCTGAATGAAAGATTTCATTAGTCGACTGATTATATGATACACCACTGCAATTGTCGTAAAACGGACTTATACCCCCACCAGCACAGTTGTATGAAGTTTCACTGTTGTTGACGATCTGTAGTTACGAAGTTTTACAATGTAATAAAAAGTGGAATAGTTTGTTGGCCACCTTCACATCGTACAGAAATGAGAGTAAATTAATTTGTGTTTATAGAATGAGGCATACAATGCTATTCTGAAAACCAAAATGGACAAAGGGACCTTAATGACAATTTCTTTGTTTACACTGTAGGCTTCATGAAACTAGGTCAAAATGTTTGTTTAGTCATAAGGATGAACCCTAGCAAAAATGCGAATGTCCCATCGTGATAATAGATTACACGGGAAAAGCAGTGTTTTTGCAGTTTTTGGTGCAGTTAAAATTCCTCGAAGATCATCTTGGCCACTTCAGAGATTCCTGGGGACTTTGATTTCTGTTAATAAATCAAGTGACATTATTAAATTTCCCAATGAAATTGTTGGAACGTTAAACGATTTTGTAAGTTCCTGAATTATCATTTACAGCATCCAGTGGGCGTCACAAGTTTTATATAAGGGCCCTCTAATTTCCAAAAGGGCCCTCTAAAATTTGAAGAAGGGGCCCTTTAGAGCCCAGTCCATGTAAAGTCTGGAGAGAAAACTGAAAATGGGTCGTAATGACCACAATCTTGGTGACAATGTTTGTCTTGTCACAAGCATGAAACCTATCAAAAATCAAAGAATGTTCCATTGGAAAAGGGGCTTTAATGAAAATTCATTTGCTGGCACTCTACGGGCCACAATTATGGCTAGACCATTATGCAACTTGGTCAGAATGTTTGTCTGGTCAGATATTTGTCTTGTCAGAAGGATTAAACCAATTGAAAATGGAAATATTCCAGTGGTATACAAGGTAAAAGGGGCCTTAATGACAGGATATCTTGTCTTTGTCAATTACAAATACGGATTTGAATTCTTCTGAAAGGTATGTTACTAAACCCTTTCCTGAAAATTTAAAGTGGATTTTATTTGAAAAAAAAAACAACGTTCAGTAGGGTAGAAAATATTGTGAAAAAAACATTGTGAAAAAAGAAGAAATTGCTTGTAACAAGCAATTTCTTCTTTTTTCACAATGTTTTTATGAATTATGATATACAGGGACGTAAAAACCAGGGATTAACCAGGAAAGGGTTAAGATACAATCTTAGATCAATATATTCAAGTTATAGCAGTATGGTGAACAGAGGTTCAGTAGATTTTAATGTTTGATTTCATGTTCTCAGCTCAGTTGATAAACTGAGGCGAGTGATTTACACCTATCTTGGCTCTCTTGTTGTGTTTACATAACTCTTTCTACATTTATGGATGGATTAACCATGTGTTAAGGCTAAATTTTGCAGTTTACGATAAAAAAACTCTCAACCTTTCAGAGCGAGAACAGTTCAGCTTCACCAGAAAAGCGGTTTTTCACCTAAAACCATTTTCAAGATTTTCTCCAAAAGGGGCACTGACCCCTTCCCCCTAAATTCAGATAAATACTGTGAAGACTGATTTACGTGAATTTCTTGCCTGAAAAACTGTAGGACAAACAATGTTCAGAATAACCTGGTACTGCAATGCATTAAGACTTAAGTTGATCTATTCTTTACTTTCCATTTTAGATTACATGATGGAAACTCTAAGAAAGAGAGGGCGGCCTAGGAAAGGAAAACTAGGTCTTCCCTATAAGAAACAAAAGCTTGGTCCTGTTCAAGAAACAACAGTGGTGAGTGGTCATAAGAATTTATTGAATTTCTTATTGGGCAACTGCAATGCTATAATTGCAAAGAGCTGAATGTAGGGGCAAGATAGCGGGATTCACACGTAAGAATATTTCGTGCCAAGAATATTTCATGCCGCAAAAATCAGAAAGTTGTACAGCACAGGTCACACAGTTTAGCAGTTTGAAGGAATATTCACTATAATTATCTAGCAGTGCCTTTGACTTAAATTCATTTAAAGATCTCTGAAAAGACCACTGTTATTCAAAATCTATACCCCCCCCCCCATCAATTTGTTATTAAAATCCCCAGGTACCACTATAAAGGGATGCTTCAACAACTACAGGTCATGTGTAGGATTTCTAAGGCTTCTCCATTACTAATCATATTTTGTGAAAAGGAAACTCTTCTTAATTATAGAATTGTCATTTTGAATTATTTGGACGATTTGGGGGAAGTAGAAAAGCCTGTCATAGCCATGTTCGTTTCCAACTTGATTAGAGAGATATTTAGTCTAAGTGACCTAGAAGCTGTTGAAAAACTTTATTTTTCAACATCTGTGGTGTTTCTGGGGGGTATTATTTGATAACAACATCAGTTTCCATCAAACAAATAGCAGGATTTGAAAGAACTTGTAGCATTTTTAGCTCGGCTGTTTTCGGAGAAAACCCGAGGTATTCCTATAGCCTTGGTGTTGTTGTCGTTCTAAAACTTTGACATTTTGTGATATCTCTGGTTCTACTAAAGGCATTCACTTGAAACTTGGCACACTTGTTCACTATCAAAACAGCAACCTATACTATCAAGGGGGATAACTCTATATGCATTCTGTGCATTTATCCACTATCCAGCACCCAATAGCCAAGCGTAGGTACCCATAGACAGTGCTCTTGTTTGATAAAGACTAATTTAATTTTCAGTTTCATCTATCAAAAACAGGCGTTCTGTTTGGTCTAAAAAATATTCATAACTCTAAGAACAAAATTTTGAACTGGCATCGATTTTGTATGCTTCCGCACAAATACTCCCATACAAAAAGGTATCAAAATGTGTAAAGTTTTTTGCTTTTTTCGCGCAATGCTATTGAATTATAAGAAATGAAAAGAATTTTTTTTTGTTTTCATGGAGGTATGAACCATAAAACCTAACCACACAATGTATGAATCTGCTTTGCGTATTCATACAGTGTGATTAGTTTTTTTCGGTTCATACCTCCATGAAAACAAAAAGTATTCTCTTCATCTCTTAAAAGAAATTGCTACTTGAAGGCGCTCAGAAGTTATTGGGAGATTTAAACTTCATGGGTACTAGTGTTAAGTCAATTAGAGTTTTCATTAACCCTTGTCATGCTGAATTTAATCCTTGCAAGGAATTGTATTGAAATAAAAGGGCTGAAAGCACTGGAAGCACTAGTTATTGGTCAATATTTCTTGTACCAATTTATTTCATAATCAATTCAGGCTTGAACAGGACAAACAGGAGATGTAGATTTAGATCAGACTGCACATATGTGCAGTCTGATCTTTGTCTCTACCTCCTGCCCAAACAGGAATATTCCAGGTTCAGCATGACAAGGGTTTACAGGATCTTAAATTGGTTAAGGTATTATCATTCCAGAAACCCTTTAGAAGATTTTTTTCTAATACCAGAAGAGGTAAGACAAATGTATATTGGTGGGAATTCTGTTTGATACATTTAAATGGAATATCCCTTACATTATGGTGAATGTTTGGAACCTGATTGCTATTCCCCCACTGTTTCGTTGAGGGGATTTAGTAAAGCTCTCCTTCTGTCATTCCATCATTCCGTCCTTCCGTAACTAAACTTGCCCGGATCATATTTCCAAAAGTATTGATGTTGTCAGCTTCAAACTGGGCGGATAGATGCCATTGAGAAAAAGAGCAGTGCACAAGAACAGCAACTCCTGCAAACTTACTGTTTGAGGTATTACCCTTTGTTAGGTCACCTGACCGTAGGTCATAGTGACCTATTGCAATCGGGTTTTGTCATCTTAAGAACCCTTGGATGGATTTCAACCAAACTTGGCAGGTAGCATCATTATGGGAAGGTGCTTCAGATTTTTTCACGTCATGGAGTTAACTCCCCTTGGGGCCCCTTAAAGGTCAAATTCAAAGAAATTTTTATTTTGCCTTTTCATTCATTATTTTTCATGTATATGGTGTTAATTAAACACACAAACAATATTTTCGCGATTGCAGGCCGTGCACATGTACAAAAACCAATTCGAAATGTCAAAATTTAATACTGCCCCAAAACAGCGCATCGCTTACTTCCCCTGAACATTCCCCAAACCGCTTATCTCCCCTGCATTTGTGACGTCATAGTGGAAGCTGTCAAATGGTTGCTGTACTAAATACAGGCGATAATACGTAAAAATCGATTTTAAAGAAGAATAATGACGATCTGTGCCGCTTACGGTTGTAATGTTGAATTGGGAACTCAGAAGATCAGTATTTTTACGTTTCCGATTGATTTTAAAAGAAAAAAGTTGTGGATTCATAAACTGAACCGTGATCGGACAGCAATGACAAATTTTGAGCCACCGAGTCATGCAAAGCTTTGTGTTGGACACTTTAATTTCAAGTTTTTGATCAGCCCGAAACTAGCAAATGACGTTGGTTTTAAGAACTTTCGACTCCGATTGAAACCTGACGCCGTGCCAACAATCTTGATCTCGGAGAACCGACGGGAAGAAGAATCGACATGCCGACCATCAGCTAGGGCAATTTCGAGGAAGAAGCTGCAACAGCGGTTTGATCAATTTGGTGAACAAACTGATATCTCGGCCATATATTGTGGGGGTTGGGATTATATAAAAAATGAACGAATCTCATTATGAACCGATTTTTCATAAGACAGCAGAACTGAAAGCGTTCCCATTTTTTTTTCATCTCGGATATTGTCCTACCAATATATTGACCAAACGAGACTTTCAATAGAGGAATATACCAGTCAAATAATACATTCAGCCATCACCTGAGCTTATCAACTCCTACATTGGTTGCCATTTTTGTTTACCTTTATTTTTGATTTTTGATTATTTTTTATTTGGCGGCTTAAACATGGTAACTACAGCCTTTTCAAGCTGTAGTTACCACATTTAGGTCATCAACCAACCATTTTACTTTTTTGTAACATGCTGCTTGGCATAAATTTTGTTAAAAATCAAAGCGGAACTTCCTGTCGGAGTTCATGGGCGGAGACTATGAAGTAAAGGGCGGGCCAGCCATTGGTCAATTTTGACATATTCATGAAAACTGTGTGGCAAAGGAGAACTTACTAACTATAAGTCATCTCCCCTTATTCTCACCATTTTCTCCTCTAGTCATACTCTCATTTTTCATTGATCCCATTCCAAAATGACATAATTTTAGACTAGTCCAAATTGAGAGGTGCTTTGAATTTAATTGCTGTTATCAACTACTTAGACCTGTGTTTATTATTGATATGAATATATTTCCCTCATAAACATACTAGAATTCTAACATAGTTTCAAAATGTTCCTTTTACAAGGTTGTTAGAAGGTATTTCCTTTTTTTTATTACCAAAAAATCTATTCAGACACATTAAGGGGTCGACACTAACAGTGTTCCGGGATCCCTTAAAATTGGAAGGGACCCTAGCAATTCCAGGCTAGAGATTCCATTAGAATCCTTCAATATTTCTCCAGTACAATAGATCTTAAGGTATCAACTAATGGTCCTGATTTTTTGTTTGCTTGCCTTTGTAGAAAACATTGTAGATAATGAAGAAATTGCTTGTATCAAGCGATTTCTTCATTTTCCACAATCTTTTTTTAAGTTGTTTTTTTAAAGTTGGGCTTAGATGGACAGGTTTGCGTATGAATGAGTTATTACTGGGCAAAGAATTAAAAAAAAAAAAAAAAGGTGTTTTTTCATTTAAAGAGGTTGCAGATGACAACTTAATTTGTGCAAAATTTGAATAATTATCGTAAATAGGCTTCAAAAATGTGAGAAAATTTGCTATTGCTAGTCACAAGCAATTTCTCCTTTCCCCGAATATTTGTCACAACTTTCTCCTCCTGTGAGTAAAAATAGAGGATTTAGTTGTAATGAGTCAAAAGGAGGTACAGATAATTGAACAGAAAATAGTGGCTATGATTATGTTCAATTTTTTAAAAGATCACAATAGTCACTAGTGGAAAGACAAGCTACAGATTGCCTGGTAAAGGGTAAACTTAGGCTATGGTCATGTCTTAATTAGTAGACAATATTTTTTTTTTTTTTTTTTTTTTTTTTTTATAGACAATATTTTTATTGACTTAAACTATACAGTTTCTCGTCACAACAAATTACAACAAAAATACAATTTATAATGTCACAAAAGCAAAAAAACATATATAACAACTAAACCTGGTAATCAAATGATCTCAGACTTAATATATTCATTGAATAAATTGAATTGGAAGAGAAGCAATTTTCATCTTGATAATGACTGGACTGTTAAATATCCTAACTACTAATACTTTCGGTACTTATTCGTTTTGGATGTTATTAATAGATAAAGATCGTCGTGCAAATGCTTCTTTGATAAATTTTGCAAGTTTAAATAAAGTATCCTTTTTATTACTCCTAAGCAATAGTGTCATTTTATGTACATTTGGACGCAAATAGAATTTCTTATCAATATAGACTCGCCGTATGTCAGCGTATGCCGAACAAGTGAGAAGGAAGTGAAATTCGTCCTCAATATCATTGTTTTTACATAATTCACATAATCGCTGATTCCTTTCAGTTCTGTGATTGCCATATCTACCTGTCTCAATTCTGAGAGAATGAGATGATAGACGCAATTTGGAAATATAATTAAACCATTTAAAAGGTAATAAGTTCAAATAATTCTCTATTCCGTTTTCTGTTTTTAAATATTTGTAACTAGCTAAAACCGAACTATTATTAATATATGCGTGCATGCTTTGATGAAATTCATCTATAATACGAGATTTAAAGACCTTGTAGAAATTTTTATGGTTAACACAATACGGATTGGCCCATACGTATCCAAATCCGTGTCTATTTAACATCTCTTTAACATTGTAGCACCAGTTCTTAGTACCACTATCTATATTTCGTTTTAAGGTTTCGTATAAGGTATTTATGAGTATATTATCTGAAGATAAAACTTTACCCCAGTATTTAATGATACTAGCATAATTTCTTATATAGAGTGGATATCTGCCTAGCTCGAAGTATACAGCAAAATTACACGTAGACGTTTTCACTCCAAGAATTCTTTTCAAAAACTTTAAGTGAATTCTTTCAATATCTTTTGTTTTAGAGAAACCAGAGATTAATTAGTGCTTTAAACAATACAGGAAATGATTACATAATATATGCATATCCCATCCTTTCATGTTAGACAAACTAGTGATGTATATGACACCCTTGATTTTCACCCGTGATCTATGTTTATTCCAAGGACTGTATAACTCCTTTGTTAAGTCCCTTATTATTCTATTGCAACTTATTATGACTTTGGAAATAAGCTAAGATGGAACTTGAAAAGGTCATAATTTATGTCATGTATGAATTAATCTTAACTTGTTTATAACATGACAGAAAACATTTCCTTGGAAGAAAAAATTGTGGGAAATGAAGAAATTGGTTGCAACAAGAAATTTCCAAATTTTCAACAATTTTAATCAAAGCCTTTTCTTGAGGTGTGTCATAAAATGGTTTATAATGGATTTAAAGAATTGAAAGGTTGACAACCAGAATTTTCTTTCTTTCCATGATTGTTTTTGAATTATTATTTCTACGGTACACTTAAATTTTGCCCGTATTCAAATTACACATGACTTTCCTTTCTTTGTACATGCATTTAACCCATTACCATACAATTCTTATTTTGAATATGAAAATATTATAAAATGGAAACGAGAGTGGGAAAAGGAGAGATTTCTTGTTATTAGAGATTTGCCCTTGTCTCACAATGGTTTCTACCGTATTTGGTACCCAAATTTTCATTCAAAACACTAAGAATTGTCACCTGTAATCTTGATTTTGACCCAGTCTCATTTTTTTCTTTTATTGTATGGTAGTGGGTTATGCAAATAAATTGTAGAATAACATTGCATAAAATTCAAGCAACACAGAATAAAACATATGAAGGTTGTAGATATTATTTAATTCAAAGTACCGTCTTATCAGTATATCTTGCCATTTGATTATAGTTGTTTTAGCTCGGCTATTTTCAAAGAAAACCCGAGGTGTTGGGATTGCCTTGGTGTCATTGTCGTCGTGCGAAAACCTAGACATTTGTGATATCTCTGGTTCTACTAAAGGCGAAATAGCTTATTAAAAGTAATTTCTTCTTTTTCCACAATGTTTTCTCTAGTATTAAATCACAGTGACGTAAAATCCCATGCTTTTACAGGAAAGGATTAAAGGATTTACAGGACTTTTTTACACCTGTTTTAACAGATGCCTATAAAGACTACCCTCCCAATAGTATAATAGTTTGCATGCTCATGTTGATACTGACAGGATTCCACTGCATCAGGGGTTTTAACTCATTGTGCATAGATAACAAAATTTTACACTAGTCGGAAATTGAAAATTGACAAAGCCTGCTTAAACAGGGGTGGGGTCGACACAAAGGCTAGAAACATTGAGAGAAAAGAACAAATTATTTGTCATAAACAATTTCTGCTTTTCCTGCGAAGTTTCCATATTTCTTTAGTGTTTCAAAAAGCTAGGGTTTGTGACAATGGGTTAATACTAAAATTGACAGGTCTAGAACTTGAACAGCAGGCAAAATTTAAGTATGTTAAAATTGAAAAGTAAGTGTAAATTATGTATGAAGTTTTAAGAGAAAATGTCATGAACAATGAATACTTTTCTCTGTATAGTTTCTACAGCTTAGTTTTCTTCAGAGCATGAAAATAAGGGATAAGCGCTTTTTCTCAATGTCAAAATAAGATCATAAAGTTAACTACTGAGGGTATTTGAATCCGCAATAGTCCTCAGAGGGAATCATGTCTCTGATAGCAGTCACCACATGTCAAGGAATCACTTTCCTCACTCCTTTCCCAATCGTCTAGAGGCCAGGTGTCTGTGTAACCTAGAATGAAAAAAATGTAAAAAGATCTTAGCTTTTTTTGATGACAACAGAGTTGGGAATGGTCCAAATTCAAAAAGTAGCAGATGACAATATAAAGTTGATGATCTTTACAGGCTACATACGACAGAATTAAGTAACAAGCATTTTCTTCTTTTTCTACAGTGTTTCCAAGATGGTTGGTTGGTGATCTAAATTGTAACTACAGACTGAATTAGCTGCAGTTACAATGTCTAGGTCCACAAACCAAGAAAAATGCCTAAAAGGTGTCCAAAATTGCAGTCCAAAGTTCACTTTTGGTCTAAATAAATGAATTGATTGTAAAAAAAAATTCTTTGACAGCTGACAATTGGTAAATAACTGAATTTTAAGAGTTTAAGTGTTGAATGGGGTAGTAAACTTTGTATTAGGACAAATTGCATGTTACAAGCAGTTACTCCTTTTCCCACTATTTTTTTTTTGCAAACTACATTGCTTCAGTAAGTCAGAACATTGGATTGTGTGGTAATGGGGTAAGTTTCCTTGCCTTAACCCTTTTCTGTTCAATCCCTGATTTTACATCCCTGTAATTTATGAATAGGAAACATTGTAGAAAAAGAAGAAATTGCTTGTATCAAACAATTTCTTCTTTTTCCACAATATTTAAAATCCTACTGAATGCTTACTTTCAACTAGAATCCACTTTGAATTTTCGTCTGCAAGTCCTTTGAATTTGGACGGGTCTAAATTTTTACAAAACAGGAAAGGATTATAAACAATGTAGGTCATTTATGAAAATTAATTTAGCATTATAAAAAACAGTGTAAAAGAAAATATTTTACTTACTCATGAATTCTTTGGTTTTCCTCAAGTGGGCCTGTCTGTAACGAATGGTCATAGTAGGTAGCTTCCAATACATGAATGTTCAGACAATTCATCTGGAATGCAATGTGATCTGTTATGCATGTCAATCCTGCTTCATCTATACTGTTTGTTGTCTTGCAGCACTTGGATTCTGTCACAGTTGGCATATTCACACAAATCTTGCACAGGCACCTGTGAAAATTGAATTATTTATTATAATTTTCATATTTGAGAATGATTTACTGTCCATATTTACAGAGAGTAAACAAACGTTAATGTATTTTTTCTGATGGGGGCACCATTGTAAACCATATACCAAGAACTGTTTTCAAACATTGGATAATGTAGTGCTGATTTCAAGCAACCAAAACCATTTGAGCCAGTGTTTGACATTTGCATATAATCCTGTCTGATCAGACTTCACTTTGCACCTAGAAGATAGCTACAGACTGAAAGTTTCTTATGACAGCCAGATAATCATCTAATGCACTATTTGGACAACAAGACTGGAAATGTCAAGCACATAATTTCTTATTCTCGTATTAAATTTACAAACGAGATGTTTGATTGTAACTTTTTGGTAGAAGAAAATTCAGAGGAGTTTTTGTTACTGTGTTAATAGTCCCCGGATAATTCAAAAGGGGTCTCACTCGCAAATGTCACTTCATTGGGATCTTCATTTAAATTCGTTGTTCAAGTCAGATTAAAACGTTCAAAAAGGGAGTAAATTAAATTTGTTACGATTCTAATGTTTATAAAGGGCAATATTCGCCGCAAATATTGATCACTCACCATGTTGACACCTCAGGAACATTATCGTCAAAATCGGGGCAAAAAGAAGACGAAGAATTATTATCATCACTATCCTCCGATTCCGTAGCAATTGCCCTTCAAACTGGTTAGTACACATATGGCCTTAAAGTACCAGAAACACCCATTTCTTCTTCGGGAATATCGCTCAAAACGCTGTCATACTCTACGTCCATTTTTAATCAACTTCCACTATGACGTCACAATTCAGGGGAGTTAAGCATATGTATCCAATAGGTAAGGGACGTAAGCGATGCCGTAAAAACGAAAAGGTAAAAATAAAAACTCCAATAAAGAGTTTTTGAAACAATCTCAAGAAAAATCAATGAGTATCAATGCACATGTTTATTAATGGAATTTTGAAAATTTGAATTATGTTACCCCTATGGATTTGCCCTTTAAGGGGCCAAAAAGGGTACATAATCTTCTTGTCATGAACTGGCTGTCAGATAAGATACACATTTGGTATTTAGAGTCTTTAGGGCAAGGACTATCTAGTTTGTACAAGAGAAAAAAATCGGTCAAGAAATGGTCGTGCGGGGGGGGGAGGTGGGGGGGCAAGCCATTTTCTTATTTTCCAACAATAAAATTTGTGTATAAAATCACAGGGAAGTAAAACTAGGGTTAGAACACGAAGGGTTAAAACACCTTTAGAAATTGGTGTCCACTCCATCCTCTGTAATGTATCTATATACTTCAAACACAAATTAGTACCAGAAACCTGATCCTAAATTTCAGTCTAAAATCCATACAACTACCCAATCATGATACCATGCCACCCCATCCCACCTGTATTTGTTTAACCTATTCCCACACAACAAAATTTTAGACTTGGTCAAAATTGAAGGAATTGCAGACAACAATTTAAAACTTATCAAATTTAGGATTGATCTTACTTTTTGGGTTTGAATACATTGTAGATAATGAAGAAATTGCATTTAACAGTTTCTTCATTTTCCTCAATGTGGATAATGAAGAAATTGCATTTAACAGTTTCTTCATTTTCCTCAATGTTTTCAAAAGCATTAATTCATGGGCGCATGTAAAAGTGTCATTGAGTGGGAATGGGCTAATAAATTGTATATTATAAAATCATTGCTGATATTGCGCCCTGTTATGTGGTATTGGAGGCGGGGGTTCGAGGGCGCCATCCCCGACATTCTTTTTATCTTTTACTGTTAATAGTGCAAGTCATTCAGAGTAAAAGACAAGTGTTATTTTGTTGTTATAGTTTAGGTATAATATCTGTTGCAAGCAGGGGTTTCGGGGGCACAGCCCCCGACATGTTTTTAAATCATCTTTCTTGAATGGCAGATTTTTTCAAATGGTCTTACTAGGGAGAACTGTTTTAACCCATTCCAACACGGAAAAAATTTAGACCAGTCCAAAGTCAAAGAAGTTGACAATTTAAAGTTTGAGAAACCATTTGAATCATTGTCTTTTAGGTTTGAATACATTGTCGATAATGAAGAAATTGCTTGTAATGAAAATCAATTGGGAAAACATTGTGTAAAATGTTGGGATCATTCTGGTTCAGCACTTTTATGAGAGAAAAGGTTCCATCTGTTAACTCTTGAAGGGTGCCCATTCACACACTGCAGTACATAATTTACATACAATTACATCGGTTCACGTACAAATCTTACACAAAGACGTGCATGAACTTAAAGAAAAATAAATGAATGTAAAAACAAAAATGTGTGCGTGCATTTTAAATTAATAGCGATTAAAACTAGAAACTCTATGTGGTATTTTTTCCTAAAAAACAAAAAAAAATGCAAGCAATGAAGAACACAATTAGATCGGGAGCAAGTGACTTCCCTTACATGGGACAGGAAACATTCTTTCTGGTCTGTTTTCATCTATATAGAGAATGGGGAACCAGCAGTTGGAAAAGTTCGTATAATGGGGATCCTGATGGCCACACCAGTTTGTTTTAAAATAAGTCCAAAGTTGCGCTATTTTTCAAACAAAATGCAAGATATTTATGTGTTGTTGGCATTAAACTGACAAGATTTCATACTATAGAATTTGATTTTATAAATTAGTTTCTCTTTTGAGTTCCGTTGTACATGTAAGTTTGGCGTGACAAAATAGACCCGTTTATTTGGATGTTGTAGTGTTGTTTAAGCTATGTTAATTGCTGTCTGCAAAATGTCGTAGCAAAAAACTATTCTATTTCTCCACAAATGGTGACTTTTGGACAGTAATGAGGCCATTTATTATTTTCTGTACCAGAATCGTTTTAATACCAGAGTTTGAGCTAACAATGAGCTGACATGCCCTGTATGGCCTGCTCCAAAATGCCATTCCCCACCCTCATAATGAACTTGTTAGAGTTATTTAGCCATTGCTCTCATATCCCATTCAGCCCCTTCAAAGTCCAATGATTAAGAGAAAGCGATTTGTCAAGTCAGCTTTTGAAAAAAGTTTGCTATCCTTCGCTCTTAATTTAATTGACACTTGCACATGATGTGTGGCACTTATTTACTGACTATTAACAAATCATATAACAAAAATATTTTCATTTGGTAAAGGGTTCAGATTCGTATGGTATACTCTTAACTTTGAAAGTAAAGGGTACACTCTACCCCCAGATTTTTCTTTGTACCCCCATTTCAAAACCTAAGGGGTACATGTACCCCAAAAATGAAAACCCAGTGGGCATGCTGCCTTGTCATGTTGAATCCGGAATATTCCGGTTTTGGCAGGAGGTATAGACAAAGATCAGACTGCACATAAGTGCAGTCTGATCTTAGTCTTCACCTCCTGTCTGTCCTTTTAAAACCAGTATTATTCATGAAATTAATTTACAAAAGAAGTATTGACAACTGAACAACAAGTACTACCAGTGCTTTCAGCGTTTTGAATTCTATACAATTCTGAAAAGGATTTTATTCAGCATGACAAGGGTAAAGAAATTATAAGAGATTTCAAATTCTGAGATTTTTTTCAGAAATGTTACTTTTCAAGCAACAAATGCAAAACCTCTTTAACGGTGGCTTACATCATATTTTCCTGATAATTTTATAAAATGATATAATTTTTATTAAGCAGGGCATGATGGTTTCTCTCTCACTGGAAAGCATGCATTCTTTTTCTTGTGAACAAAAAAGTGTATAAATTGACACAAGACTTAATTTACCATAACAATAAAGGTATTGATATGCAAAGAAAAGTTCATAAAACTGAAGATTTATGAATTGAAGCGCGAAAACATTGTCCAAAATCTGTTAAAAGCCATCTCTCAAAAAAACTTATCCAATCACTACTTTCTATGAAATAAGAGAAAACAATGTTGGAAAATGAAAAATTGACATTCATAATACTAGCCGCATCAATACCTTTGGGTGAAGATAGGGCTGCTATTGCTGTTTTGTGACCAAAAGATGAAATGTGACATTGAAGTGTTGTACGAAAATTTTCAATTTTGATAGTTATTTCATTTGACATCTTTAAATCTCGACAATGATGACTGCATTTTGATTTTTTGAACTTTGCACACTATCAAAGTGCAACCACCCTAGCTGCCATATTCTGAAAGAGATCTACGATATCGCAGCTACAACCTCCATTGTAACTGAAGCCATTTTTCGTTCACTTGACTAGTTTATCATGGGGATTTTTTGTTATGTTTGGAATAGACTGACATCGAGGAAAATTGTCTGCCAAAAAATGGTATGCGAGAATTTGGTTCAATCGAGATATAGCAATACGATTTTCTGAATTTAGATGAGAGAATCTCGCTATTTTGAGGCCAAAAATGATCCCTGGAATGAAAAAACTGCTTGTAAGAAGCACTTTTATTTTACACAATATTTTGTACCTAGAAAGTTGAAAAATCTAAAATTACATCAACTTCAAATTGTCGTCTGCAACTCCTTTCAATTTGGACCAGTCTGATATTTTGCTGTCTGGTAATGGGTTAAACCCGAAATTCTATCAATATTTTAACCCATTACCACATAAGTGTTTTTATGCTATATTTAGAATTAAAAGTTAAAAACATTGTGAAAGGAGAAATAGCTTGTAACAAGCATTTTTTTTCATCTCATGATGTATTATGCACTATCTGGCACTTATTTTTGAAATAGTCAAATCTTTGAATTTTCTTTTAACCCTTTCCTGTTAAATTCCTTCTTTTGTGTTTTTATTTTTGGGAAAACATTGTGAAAAAGAAGAAATTGCTTGTAACAAGCAATTTCCTTCCACATTATTTTCTACCCTACAGAATGGTATTTTTTCAAATAAAATCAACTTTGAATATTCGTCTGTAAAACCTTTGAATTTAGAACAGTCTGAAATTTTGAAAAACAGGAAAAGATTAATGCTGAGTTGCAGACACTTGAGTTCCTGGTAGTCTTAAAAGCCACTCATCGTGCCCTCTCTTTCATATTGCCAACTGAAAGCCATATCTGCCCTACGAGGAAGAAAAAGTAGTTTAAACAATCTATCGCTTATTTTGTCACTAAAGCAAACATGTGCCTTCTAAATATCAATATACAAAAAAGGGGATTAGGGAAGTTCTCTGGAAAGAGTATTTTGTGTTTTTCTTTTCAATTTCAATTCATGTTTGTTTATATTTTGAGATAGAGTCGAATGCACCAGGTCCTTCACCGGAAGTTTTTAAAAAGCTTCCACAATGACTGATATAATGCACAGGTGCTAATGACTAAACTATACGGACGATTTCGTTAATCTTCATGACCTAGCTATTTGTTTGAATGACTAGCGAAAGTTAAAACGTCATCACTGACGTCATAGATTTATGTTAACAAACCTTAAATTGTGGTGGGTCACAATTTGGAAATACAGAAACTTCTTTCATGCATTTTAGGCTTACTGGGAAGAGTTATGTTGATCTCATTATTTCAATCATGCTTTTGAGGCTGGAGAATGATTTTCTTATGAATTTTTTAATGAGTTTTGGGGTAGATATGGCTTTAACCCTTTGAAAAGCGTGGATGTTTTGTGACTGGAGTACTCTCAACACCAAGCTAGGAATTGATAATCCTATAAATCTGTTTACCACTTCCTACTTAAGGATGGGGAGGCGGTCATCCGGCTATGCATGATGTCTTGCATCATCTGGCAGTGTTATCGACTTTTTTAATGTCGAAAGTTTTTTTGTTATGAATCGAAGATTTTCTAAATCAAAATAAGTCACAGGGAAAAAACTATCAATTTGAACTTGGGGGCCCAGGCTACAAAAATACAACATTTAACATAGGTATGGGCATTTTCTCCAAAAATTCAGGGGTCCAGCCCAAAATTTAGGGGCCATTGACAACTGGGCCCCTGTTAGTCTTTTTCCCAGAGTCAGTGCTCTCAATAAGTAGACTTTGAGTTACAGGGCATACAGACGTAAATTAAAGAAGAATGATTACCAAAATAATGTGTTTGCCCAAAACTGGAAAATGATAGTGCTTACACAGGAGGAGTTTTGTGGGAAAAAGAGAAATTAATTAAAAAAATAATCTATAGGCCACAGTTTTTGCTCAAATGTCTTGAAACTTTGTCAGAAGGTTTGTCTTGTGATACCCTGGTCAAGTACAATATTGTGTGCACTCTAGAGGTAACATTTGAGGCTAAAAACAACTGATGCTTGGTCATAACTTTTGTGTCCATGATATTTCGGCCAATTTCAAATTTTGGTCACATGGGTTCAAAAACTAGGTCACTAGGTCAAATCCTAGGAATAATCTTGTGTGCACTCTAGAGGCCATGTTTTAGGCTCAAATCAAATGATATTTGGTCATAATGTTTGTGCCTCGATATCTCGGCCAATTTCAAATTTTGGTCACATGTGGTCAAAAACCAGATCACTAGTTCAAAACTTTTGAAATATCTCGTTTTAAACTCTCGAGACCCAATTTTCATCTCATCTGAATTGATGCTTGGTCAGAATGTTTTGGTCCATGATATTTCGGCCAAGTTAGACTTTGATTGACATTGCATCAAAAACTAGGTCACTAGGCCAAATTTTAGAAATACTTTACACTCCGGAGGGGCCGCGGCCATGGTGCAGTGGTAGGCTTAGGATTTCCTAGTCAAGGGGTCCATGGTTTGATCCCTGGATGTGACAATTATCCTTTCCAACATTTGTCTCTCATTAATTTGTGGATAATCATAAATGTAAGTGGCGGCTAGGAAAGGCTGTAGTGGTAATACTGGTATGAGAAATACCAGGAATACTTGGTTAGATGCTTATGATATGACTGAAATGCTGTCAAAAGTGGCGTTAAACTACATTCAATCATTTACACTCTAGAGGCCACAGTTTTGGCCTAATTGGTTTGATATTTGGTCAGAATGTCTGTTTTCAAAATATCTGAACCATGTTCAAATTTGTGTCACTTTTGATCAGACGCTAGGTCAAATCTAAAATAAACCTTGTTTTTACTCTAAAGTCCACATTTTTGAAGGGATATTTATTCAGAATGTTTTTCCCTATAAAAATGATAATCAAATTTGACATTAGATCACATGGATGGTTCAGCGCGAAACACTTGTAACTGCCTATAAACAAATAGGCAGTTACAACTGTCTCACGCTGAACCATCGACATGGGGTCAAAAAATAGGTCACAAGGTCTAACATAAAGAAATCTTTCTTATTTAATTGCTACTTTTCTTGCAAAAAATACCTTGAAACTTTGTAAGAATGTTTGTTTTTGATTTTTTAGACAAGATTCGATAAAAGGTTACTTTTGGCTCAAATAATGTCTCTTGTGCTACTTTACTTCCATAGTCATCGACTCAAGTTGGCTCTTTAGGGCCAATGGCCCACAAGTAGACATAAAAATTGAGAGACTATAAGAAAAGGATGGAAAATAATATACTGCAGACTTTATCTATTTTCATATCATTATTTTTAAAGGAGAGAGGAGGGTATGGTCGCGAATAAAAAAACAATTTTTTGATTTTGTGAAAATTTCCTGAAATTGAAACTTGGAACTTTAAGAATTCCTGAACCTATTCCTTATTGAGAGCACTGAAAGTCGATCACTTTTAGTTTGTTCAAAATGGATTAACCAATTCCCACAAAATGAGGCTCTTAGATTAACCCCAAGAAAAAAGAATGGGAAAAGTTAAACATTGTGTGAGATGAAGAATTTGCTTGTCACAAGCATTTTCTTCATTTTCAACAATGTTTTCTACCCAGAAAGTTGAAAAAATTATGAATTTCATTAACTTCATCTGAAAGTCCTTTCAATTTGAACAAGTCTAAAATTTAGCCGCCTGGTAATGGGTTAAGCTGATGTTGCAAAATATTGAAGCAATCAAAACCAAATAAAGTTTATATTCTTGTTCAAATCATGTATGGGGGTTCGATTCCCTCTCCAGACGTTATAAATTGCTGGTGCATAAAGGGACAAATTGTCTGGTGGTCCCACATGATTTTAAATTTACAAAAAATCTGATACCTTATTATTAACCCTTGTCATGCTGTATTAATTACCTTCTGAACTACTGTAAAATCAAAGGGCTGAAAGCACTGATAGAACTTATTCTTCAAAAATCAAATATTTCTTTTACAAATCAATTTCATAAACAACTCTAGAAGGAAAAGTACGAGCAGGAGGTGTAGAACAAGATCAGACTGCACTTATGTGCAGGCTAATCTTGGTCTACAACTCCTTTCAAAACCGGAATATTCCGGGTTCAGCATGACAAGGGTTAAGAAAATAAACTATAAAGAATGAATGACGGTGATTGCAGCTGGTATAATTGCAATGAATTTTATATTCACAAGTTTCACAAATAAATCATATGGTGAATAGAAGTGATTGATTAATGTCCTGGTTGCAATGACCTTGCACCAAGATCGTATATTTTCTAGTTTTACACTAAGTGATACAATAAATTAATATGCATTGGCAGATTTCACGGTTCAAGTCATGCAACAAGGTCAAGGTCTTTTGTCAAGGTCAAACTTCTGCAAATAGCTTTTTAAAAAACTTAATATTTACAATTTCAAGCCTTTTCAAGATTTAGTACTCATATTTGGCATGATGATAGATCTCATTGATACACCGATAACTAAGGTCAAGGTCATCAAAGTCACTTATCAAGGTTTCATTTCCAAAAAACACTGTTATGGGTCATAGTGTTTCACAAGCACATCTTGCTTTCTCTAGTTATTCAGTTTACCATTATGCGGCTGCTTCAAAGGTTGATTTTGGAAGTGCAAAAGTACCAACACTTTTTTTTTAACTTCAAGATTTTTGAAAAGCAAGTCATTACAACTTATTATTCATATCTCATCAGGCTGCTTATACCCTTTTAAATTTCAACTTTGATTCGATAAAATGAAAGTCTTTCTAAACATTGAATTTATCGTATACTTCACAGGGCATAAATTGTCACTTGTTTTCAAACAAAATCCATTAAAATCACAATATTGGTAATTACTGTTATAAGTTATAACCAATTAACATCCTTCAATCACTGAGTATTTAGTTCTTGCTTTTTCAACTATAAACCTGTATCATCTGCATTAATGTGACCGCAGACACATATTATCACTGTTGGTCTGTAGCTGCATGGGAAAATTATGGCATTTATTTATTTGTATTTTGTATTCCTCCTTATAGTATGTTCCCTCCTTAGCAGTGGAACTTGACAAACATTTTTCTTTACCTAACCCATTCCCAGACGGAAAAATTATAGACTGGTCCAAATTGAAAGGAGTTGCAGACGACAATTTAAAGCATGCAATTTCAGATTCTTTCTACTTACTTAGCAGAAAACATTGTGGAAAATGAAGAAATTGCTTGTAACAGCATTTTCTTCATTTTCCACAATGTTTTCCCAAATGTTTTTCTTTAGGGGCGTCCAAAAGCGTCACTGTGTGGGAATGGGTTAAAGGGAGGTATCTGAAACCTAGATAAGAAAAAATTACCAAGTGCCGAAAATAGACTCAAACGAACATTAATAATTTAAGTTAGGTCGGGTATTGTCTTGGTGGTAATCCAATAGACCTAAAGTGGCTTTTAGCGGTTATATCCGAAAGGTTCAGCGGAATTCCAGGTTAGTCTTAGATATCACGGAATTTGGCTGACGACATCGAATGACCTCATTTACGTATGACCCTAAGTCTAATGAAGGTAACAAATTTACTAGCTAAACAGCCAACGTCCTAAATCATGTCACATTTAATGGTCAGCGCAAAACTACGGTAAGTGTTCAGATTCATAATAACGCTTACGACAGCTTTGGACTGATCTTTACAGACCGGCTAGCGAACATAACTCCTGATGTAACAATGACGTTTGTTTGATGCAATTTAAACAAAATGCAAGGTTCCAACGGTTATTCGCGCCACTTGAATTCCTATATTCTTTGCAACTGTCTCGGATTAATCTAAAAATAGATTAATGGCCTACGTAGGCTATTAGGGAAATACCCTGTTTTTTTCTGATAAGCGACCTCAGATTTTTGCAGTATATTGTATTCAAATAGTATGTGAGAGGAAATAAAAATAATTAAAATCTTTGACATGAAAAAAACATTGATACCTACATTTAAAATATTATTTCATCTAAACAATCATATTGTAAATGACCCTAGAATTTAAGGGAAGAAGAAGAAAAGGTTTGACTTTATAAGAATATAGGGTGCTAAAGAAAAGCTCCCCGGGAGCCTTAACCCTTGAGCAGATGACCAAATTTTAAACTGTTCCAAATTCAAAGAAGTTGCAGACAACATTCTAACCCTTGTCATGCTGTATTAATTACCTTTCTGAAATGCTCCCAAATTGAAGGGATGAAAGCACTGATAGAACTTGTTGTTCAAAAATCAATATTTCTTTAAGAAATCAACTTCATAAACAACTCTGGAAGGAAAATTACAAGCAGGAGGTGTAGATTAAGATCAGCCTGCACATAAGTGCAGTCTGATCTAAGTCTACACCTCCTGGCAAAACCGGAATATTCCGGGTTCAGTATGACAAGGGTTAAAGTTGATGAAATTTTATAAATATTTGTCTAATATAGTAGAAAACTAGAAATTAGGATAGCATCTTGGACTATGAAGAAATTATGCTTCAGTAATTTCTTCATTGTGCACAATATTTTCCAAAGCTTTTTGACGAGGGGCATCAAAAAGTGCTACTGTGGGAATGGGTACTACCAGACAATAAGTTCAGACTTGGTCCTAAATTAATGATGACGCCAATGTCAAATTGATAGAATTTCAAATATATTTGTAATTCCAACTATAGAAAACAATGTAGAAAATGAAAAAAGTACCCCTTACAAGCATTTTCTACATTTTCCACATTGTTTTATTGAACTCTTTTGAATGGCATAAAAAACTAAATTGTGGGGGAATGGGTGTATTCTTTTTTCTTTAAAATTATTCAGTCAATTCATTTGCAGGGCTGAGGCTAATCTTGGTCATAAGTGTGTTTGCCCACCTGCATTTTTGTTTACTTTAATCTTTATTAAATTTAAGTTCCATAATTGTCATTGAATTATAGATAGAATGGGGGCGAAATTTCACAGATTATTCGTCATCAAGTGATCTTTCCAAAATTGTTGGAGTTATTTTTTTTTCCATCACAGAAAACTATCTTGTTAACTTCTCTGCTGGTTAACCCTTCCTGTTTTGCAAAAATTAGACCTGTCCAAAATCAAAGGTTTTGCAGACGAAAATCTAAAGTCAATTTAATTAGAAAAATAATCATTCAGTAGGGTAGAAAATATTCAGGAAAAAGAACAAATTGCTTGTTACAAGCAATTTTTCTTTCTTTACATTGTTTTCTCAGTTATAAAATCACAGGAACGTAAAAACCAGGGATTAAACAGGAAAGGGTTAACTCATAATGCTGGGATCATGAATTTGAACCCCATTTCAGCAAACATTCTTTCTGACATATTATGACAGTCATCCCGCAAAACACTCTTACCAGTGGGTAAATGATAAATAGTGCCCCTAAGTGGTATGAACATGTGGTGGCTCAGATTGATTCCAGGTGTGGTAAATGACAAGAATCCATGTTTGGTTCACCAGCATCTGTGATATAACTGAGGTGTGTTCTTTTCATCCAGATGAAAAATCTTGCTACATAAGATTTTTGAAGCTTCTATAAAGAACAATTTTTGTTATTTTGATTGAAAACATTTGACGTCTCCATGGCTACTTGTTAAAGCCAATGTTAAGTATGCTTTAATTCCTCAATTAAATTCTTAACCCTTGTCATGCTGTATAAATAACCTTACTGAATTGCTGTAAAATCAAAGGGATGAAAGCACTGATAGAACTTGTTATTCATAAATCAATATTTCTTTTAGAAATCAATTTCATAAACATCTCTGGAAGGAAAATTACAAGCAGGAGGTGTAGACCAAGATCAGACTGCACTTTTGTGTAGGCTGATCTTGGTCTACACCTCCTGCCAAAACCGAAATATTCTGGGTTTCAGCATGACAAGGGTTAATCTTAAAAAAATTGAATGCTTTATCATTAAAATCTAAATAAGAGTCTTAAGTATCTCAATGAGAAGAACATACCTCTGAAATACTGTTCAAGAGGCTTTAAACCTCATGAAAACAATCAATCTTACTTATCCTGATATGATGATTGATTTGGATTAAATTTATATAATCAACTGGCCTTTTGGAACAGTCTTTAGCTACAAAGGCCTAAGCAAAGCAAGCTATCGTCATTGCAAAGTGTCTGTTGGGTGTCTGTGCATCCGTCAATGCCTTTTTCCCTTAGTACTTTAATATTTTCTCAAATCTTCTCCTCATAAACTCCTTATCAGATCTCAACCAAACTTTACAGGATGGTTCCCTAGATGGCCCTCTTTCAGATTACTTCAAATATTAATAATATTCCGTGAAGAACTCTGGTTGCCATGGAAACAGAGAGAAAATCTTACAAACATCTTCTCCTCCCAAACGGAAAGGCTTAGAGCTTTGTAATTTGGCATGTGACATTGCCTAATGACCCTCTACCAAAAACCTTCAAATAATTGCTCTTTTGAAAAGACAAACAGGGGCCCAGTTTCCCATGGCCGCTAACTTAATTTTGGGCTGGTCCCATGAATGTTTAGAGAAAACGCCCATACCACTTATGTTTAATATTAAATATTTTGTTATCTGGGTCCTTAGATTAAAATTGTAAGTCTTTTTCCCTGCCTAACTTGTGTCATCCCCAATTTTACATAGAAATAAAAAAGGAATCTTGAACAATCTCCTACTCCAAACCAAATAGAGCTTTGATATTTAGCATGAAACATGGCATAATGGCCCTCTTTCCAAATACTTTAAAATCTAGCTCTTACTGGAAAATTAGCCCTATATTGTACCATCCCTGTTTTACAAGGAAATAAAGAAAGAAAGCCTTAAAAAATCTACTGTTCCTAAACTAAATGTCCTAGGGCTTTGATATTTGGCATGTGACATAGCCTAATGGTCCCTTACTGGAATACTTAAAAATATTGATCTTACTTGAAAATTAGCCCTTTATTATACCATACTTAAATTACAAAGAAATAAAGAAGGAAGTCTTGAAAAATATTCTTTTCCCAAACCGAAAGGCCGATTGGTCAACTTTCGCTTTATGACTGTCATTTACCCTAATTGACGGTTCCTCAACAAGGCCAACTGAGCTCCGAAAGAAAGTTTCACTTGGATTTAAAACAGCCTTATTTTGCAAAAGTTATGGCCAGTAACTTGTAAACAGATAGATAGATTGATTGTTTGGTGACCTAAGTTGTAGTTATGTCGTTTAAGTTGCCAAATCAACAATAATGCTTCACATAAATGGCAGCCATGGTGACATGGCCTAATGGTCGTCTACCAAAATACTTCAAATATTGGTCTTACTTGACAATAAGCCCTAAATTGTGCCATACTTATATATAAGGAAGGAAGTCTTGAAAAATCTCCTAATCCCAAACGGAAAGGCCTAGAGCTTTAATATTTGGCATGTGATTGTGACATCACCTAATGGTCCTCTATCATAGAATTTCAAATGGTTGCTCCTAGCTTGAAAATTAGCCCTATCAATGAATAAGGAAATCGCCCTCTTCCAAAATAGTCATTTGGTATTGTAAACTACAATCTGTTGGTAGACATATTTCAGCCATTGGAGTGACACAGGCCCTTTCGAGCCTCCTGTTTGGATACGAATTGCCTTATCCTCTCCTACATTGGTAAACTCGAAGTGATTGAAATTCTAATAATAATTGTTAGGAGAATAACTTGTAAAAATAGGAAAGATATTGCTTGGTGTAATTTAGGTTGCAATCCATTCCATTTCAATTGATATGGCGTGATGGAGTTCGAATTCAGAATGTCAACAATTACAAACTGCTTTCATTCTGATATATGAATAATGAATTCAATTAATCTTCTCTTATTTCTCTCCCGTGACACCCTTCAGGTGTCGCCTATCTAGTATGGAGTCTTTAATTTTATAAAGCTTAATAAGGACAATATGAAGGTATGACGTGGGTAATCATAACAAAGTACGATTGGATTTTTCGACTTTTGATTTAAATACATTAAGAAATGACATTTAATATATACATAGCGCAGTTGGTAGCGCATCTGAATGTTAATCTAGAGGTCCCGGGTTCGATCCCCGACGGCGGCACTCATCCTTTCCGACTATTTGTCTCTCACCAATGGGTCGACAATCGTAGATCTATGTGGGATAGCAGCTGGGGGGCTAGGAAAGGATGTAATGGTAGTACTGGTGTGAGAAATACCAGGATTCCATTGTTAGGTGCTCCAGCCGCCGCCATATAACTTAAAGATTTTGAAAGCGGCGTAAAACCCCATTCAAACAAACAAACAAAATTGATTTATACGTTAACAATTTTACAAATGAAATCATTCAAACAGCCAAACAGTTCATACCAAATAAAGTTATTAAAGTTAAGCCTCATGAACCTGCTTGGCTGACAAACGAAGTTAAACACAGAATTAGACAGATAAAAAGATGGTACAAAAAGGCTAGGAAATCTAATAACGATCACAAAATACTTAGAAAAGAAAGTATTTCCCTTATACGCGAAAGAAAAGACGAACACATGAACAATTTAGCATCTAAATTAAATTCAAGATTGCAAACATCTCGCGACTGTCGAAAAACAATCAAGCAATTTCTTAATCCTTCACAAATACCAATTTCGGAAATACCATCCTAATTTGATGAATCCAGCAACAATTAACTTTTGACGAAATCGAAAAAGCAAATGCATTAAATACCTTTTTTGAAGCAAATCTAGCGATTCCCCTATCTAAACCCCTATTTTATCTTTTTAATGTTTCCTCGAGTCTAAGTGTTTAGCCATTATCATAGAACTTTTCAAAAGTTTGTCCGATTTTTAAACGTTGCGATCCAGCGATACCATCAAATAGCCTCTTCTTTATACAATGGGGAAAGCTTTTGAAAAATAGTCAAGATAGTGGAAATTAATTTAGAATGATATTTTTTGACATAACGAAAGCATTTGATATGGTTTGGCATAGAGGCATTATTTACAAATTGCATAATGAAGGCATTAAAGGACGACTGCTATGCTGGTTTACTGATAACTTAGCTGAAAGATATCAAAAGGTCGTCTTTAAAGGGAGGTATCGATGTTTCTGAAACCTAGATAAGAAATATTACCAAGTGCCGAAAAAAAACTCAAAACGAACATTTAATACTTTAAGTTAGGTGAGATATTGTCTTGGTGGTTATCTAATAGAGCTAAAGTGGCCTTTTCTGGTTATATCGGAAAGGTTCAGCGGAATTCCAAGTTATTTTTAGATATCACGGAATTCGGCTGTCGACATCGGATGACCTCATTTGCATATAACCCAGTCAAATGAAGGTAACAAATTTACTAGCGAAATAGCCAACGTCCTAATTCATGTCACATGAAAGGACTGATCTTTACAGACCGACTAGCGAACATTACTCCTGATGACGTAACGATGACGTTGGTTTGATGTAATTTGAACTAAATGCAAGGTTCTAACGGTTATTCGCGCCACGTGAATGCCCTATAATCTTCGTAAATGTCTCGGATTAATCTAAAAATAGATTAATAGCCTAAGTAGGCTATTAGGGAAATACCCTGCTTTTTTCTTAAAAGCGACCTCATATTTTTGCAAAGCTACTTTGCGGCATATTGTTTTCAAATGGTTTATCAGAGGAAATAGAAATAATTAAAATCTGTGACATGAAAAAAACATCGATACCTACCTTTAATAGTAGCTATGCCTAACTCAGAGTTCTAAAAGCGTGTGTCCGCCAAGGGTCGATATTAGGTCCATAATCATTTAAGTCTATATTAACGACATAGTCGATAATCTATAATCTAATATTAACCCTTTTGCTGATGACACAAGCTTATCATTAGAAATAGACGATCCTGATTTATGCGAATGAAATTATAATCAAATATATACAAAGAGGATGCATTGGCACAAAATGGATAGTTAAATTCAATCCATCGAAAGCTGAATCACTGTAATAAACCTTAAAGGTAACAGACCTCAACGCCCTTATTTATACGCGTCTTCTACAAAATTCCGATGGTGGCAACCAATATACATTTAGGTTTATTCTTATCAGCCGATAGATCACGGAATTGCCAAGAAATTCTTTTGAAAAAAGCATGGAAAAGAAACACAATTATTCGTAGTCTTAACAAGAGCACCGCCCACGGGTGCCAACGCTCGGCTGCAGTCGATGGATAATGCAAAAGTTCTAAGTCGAAAATGGGGCATACCTTTTACAAAACGCTTTTAGAGTTATCCCCCTTGATAGTCTAGATAGCTCATCATTGTGATGGTCAATACACATGTCAAGTTTCATGAGCATATCTTCAATAACAACAGAGATATGACCAAGGTTAAATTTGTCACGCCAACGTCAACGCGAACGACACCAAGGTGATCACAATATCATCTTGATAGAAAATTTCTTTAAACTATCTACTTTTCATTTTTTCGTCCTATCATAGAATATGCAGATGTAGTTTGAGACAATTGCTCAGGTAATTTGAAAGATGAACTCAATAAAATCCAAGCAGAAGCTTCAAGAATAGTAACAGGCTGTACAAAGCTACTTTCACTCGCTGATCTCGATAACGAGTCAGGATAGGAACCTCTAGGTGAACGAAGGCGTAAACATATACTTATATTATACTGTTAAACGGTTGAGGGAATTACTTCCGTAAATTTAAGTTCGTTTGATCCCAAATCAGTAGAAAGCACTTCCTCATATAGTCTTCGAGGATCTCGAAACCACAGAGTGCCAATTTGTAAGACAGAACTTTATAAAAGGTTATTTCTCCCGACATTTACCGAAGACAGGAACAAATTACCTATCGAACTACGAGAACAAGATTCATTGTCATACTTTAGAAATTATCTTAATCGTTAAAAGCTCGGCCCAAATAAGTTTAACTTTATTGGACATGTTATACACACTAAAAAGGAAATAAATGCAGCTCTTTGAAGCATTATTTATTCATAAAAAACTTTGTTGATTATCCTGTTTGTTCCTGTGGTAGTATTGAGACTAGCGAATACCCTTTTTTGAACGCTGTAAGTACACTACTATTAGGGACCGACTTTTCGATTTATTATAGGTTTCGGCAATATCGACATTAGTGTTTTTTTATGGGAAAGATAACCTGACAATTGGTGAAAACACAACTATTTACTACGAAGATCAGTATTACATCAGAGCTAGTAAACGATTTACTTAGAAATTTATACCATGCAGTAAAATAAACTAGCGTATGTCACTTTGACTTACTCTCAAGAGTATATGGTTTGTTGTTGTTGTGATTGTTGCAGTTGCTTAAATCGTTTTCATAAGAACCAGAAAGGTATAAGGATAACAAAGATCAGCCTCTAAATCCACCTATTTTCAGTACATATACCTCCTAATTTAGGCCAAGATTACTTTTCTTCAAACTTTAATTGCATTCACGAAAACACATTACTTTTCTCAAGTTCTGTAACCATTTATATCTATATGTGTACACATCTTTGGCCACCAACAAGGAAAAGAACTCTACAAGCTCAGCTTTCGTTCTAATCCTTTTCGCGAGTTGATATTGAGAATATTCAATTTATTATGTACAATTGTAATATTATGCAAATAAACTATGTTTAAACCAAGTAGGGCTTTAGGAATTTACTACTTTCAATTTAATATATACCGAATCAAGTTTCTTTGAATGGGGTTAAACGCCGCTTTTAACATTTGTTAGCTCACTCGAGCACGAAGTGCCCATGGTGAGGTTTTATGATCGCCCTTAGTCCGTCGTCTTACAACAATCTAACAATGACATCTCCTCCCAAACCGCTGGGCGGATTTCAACCAAATTTGGCAGAAACGTTCCTTGGGTAGTCCCCTTTAAAAATTGCTAAAAGAATTGAAATCTGTTAAAAACTCTGGTTGCCATGGCAACAAAATAGGAATTTTAATAAAAACTTTGAAAATTATCTCCTTCTGACCACGAAGGCGAAGAGCCTTAATACTTGGCATGAACCATCATAACAATGACCTCTTTCAGAATTGCGAAAATCACCCCCCTGGTGCGGAAGCCCAAGAGGGGGGGGGTATATAGAAATAAAGAAGGGTTTTTAAAACGACAACCTCCTCTCAAACCTTTAGGTGGATTTCAACCAAACTTGGCAAAAATGTTCCTTGGGTGGTGCCCATTATAATTGCTTAAAGAATTGAAATCCGTGAAAAACTGTGGTTGCGATGGTAACCAAACTGAAATTTTATGATAATCTTTAAAACTTTCTCCTCCTGACCAAGAAAGCATAGAGCCTTGATATTTGGCATGAAGCATTAGTACATTGACATCTTTAAGTATTGCTAAAATCATCATCCCTAGGTCCCCAGGGGCGGAGCACCAGGGGGACTTATAAAGAAAAAAAACCCGGACTTTTAAAACGACATTTCCTCCGAAATCACTGGCCGGATTTCAACCAAATTTGGCCGAAATGTTCCTTGGGTGGTGTCTTTCTTAAATTACTAAAAGAATTGAAATCCGTGGAAAACTCTGTCTGCCATGGTAACAAAACTGAAATTTTAATAGAATTTTTAAAATTTTAAAATTATCTCCTTCTTACCCAGGGGGCCTAGAGTCTTGATTTTTTTGCATGAAGCATCAGTACATTGACCTCTTTCAGAATTGCAAAATTCATCAACCTCGGGCCCAAAGGGGGAGGGGGGGGGGGCTTATATGGAAAAAAGGATTTTTAAAACGACATCTCTTCACAAACCACTTGGCCGTTTCAAACAAAGAATTTTAATCAGTTGAAAACTCTGGTTGCTATGAAAACATGATTTAAATTGAAAATGGAATAAATATAAAAAATACCTCCTGACCCAGAGGTTGAAGAATTTTGCATGAAGCATCAGTACATTGACCTCTTTCAAAATTGATAAAATTTCAGAGCCACGGGTTGATTAGGTAAAAAAAAATAAACAAGAGCCGTCAATGACGGCTCTGCTCCCCGAATAAGTGCTTGATACTTAAGTATGCTTTAAATCAACAGTCAAAATGTACTAAAAACAGTTTACCATGACATTTGTATGTAGGTATTCCCAGGGCTGTGGAGAAAAAGTTAAGGACCAATCACTGGGAGAAATGTAAAGATATCACATCAAGCGCCTTTTAAAAGACATGTTTATTGTACATATATTTCCTTCCAGTGTATGTCACTAGTGAATTGATATAACAGTAGCTCATTCTTATGCGAATGACCTTGACCTTAAATGATGACCTTGAACTTGGTACCAACAGAACGGGTTTTTCACAAGCAATGCACATGTGAAATTGAAGACTTCATCTGTAACCAATCAAAATTTATTGCCAATTTTAGTTTTTTCGGGGAAAAAAGACAGTTAACGTAAAGGTAATAACATTAAGGCAAATTTTCCCATGACGCATTTTTTCAAACGAAAATTCCCGTTAGTTTAAGTTCACGGGTTTTGATTTGCTACTCAAATATGAAATTTCTAGAAATTCTAACAATTAGTCTTGGAGAAATTGGCAAAAAACTAGTTTTTACATTAAGGCCCATTTTTCCATGACGCAGCCTTGAAATAAGAAGAATCAAAAGACGGGTCTTGGAAATTTCCAAGGAAGATTATATATGGAGTTTCGTCAAATTAGGCCCAGGGGTTGCTGAGATATGACATCGGACGGACGGACGCACAGGCCGGCAACTATATGCTCCCCCCGAATTTTTTTTCGGGGAGCATAAAAAGACAACCCTTTTAAAACTATTTGGCAAATTTTGCAGAAGAAAGTTAGTTTGCCCCCCTTTGACCTAGTATAAAGGTAAAAATCTCAAATAAAGCTTCTAGAGTGCCTACAAATTATTCCGAGATTTGACTTAGTGATCTAGTTATCTTTTACCTCAAGTGAATCAATATCGAACTCGACTGAGATATAATGACGACAAACATTCTGACCAAATATGGCATATGCAAAAAGCATATCTAGAGAACCTCGCACAAGGTTTTTCGAAGACCAAGTGATCTATGTTATGACCGCTTATGTTTGTTTGAATGGGGTTTTACGCCGCTTTCAACAATCTTTCAGTTATATCGCGGAGGCTGGAGCACCTAACAAAGGATTCCTGGTATTTCTCACACCAGTACTACCATTACATCCTTTCCTAGACTCCAGCTGCTATCTAACATGGGTCTACGATTATCGACCGATTGGTCAGAGACAAACAGTCGGAAAGGATGATTACTTTTTGACCTCTCATAATCCAATATCAAACTCGACAAAGATATCATTTAGGCAGACATTCTTTCCAAATATTAATATCATTTAGGCAGACATTCTTTCCAAATATTAAGTCATTTAATGGGAAATTTTAACCTCGTAAGTTCACGCAAGGAATTTTACTTATTGATCTTTTATATTGCACATGACTCAAAACTGAAATTGCTAGAGGTTTCATGCAGAAAGAATGTGTTAAACAAATTTCAAGACATTGGAGGCAAAAAACATTAGGAGTCAAAAATATTGCCACTTGGGTGCATATAACAGCCGATGCCGAGCGAACATTTCCGGTGAAGAGTCGGGTGCACTTGACTCGATCTCAAAATGTAAACAAATACGAATTGAAATTGATATTAATAACAAAACGACCACTGCCACCACCACAACAACAAAAACCCACTCACATACACACGAAAAAACCGTTTACGAATAACTCATTAATATCCTCTTTTTGCAATTTGGCTCTTGTTTGCTTTAGTGACAAAATAAACGACAATGGAAAACATTGTCGACATCTAACAAATCGTTTGTAACAAGCATTTTCTTCATTGTCAACAATGTTTTCCAAAGATTTTTTTGAGATGCTTAAAGAACAAGCATTGAGTGGGAACGGGTTAGACAGCATTCTTTTGAAGGAGTTCTGTACAACTGAAGCTAAGTCATAAGTTAATTCATGTGGCTTTTCAAAGTAGTGCGGATAGTGAAGACTCTGATCTGACTCATTTTGAATACAACATGCTCAAGTGAGCTAAAAATAATTGAGAAATGAACTAGCAGGCAGAGTTTGTAGTATTCCTGAAGTACATAAGACCTACTTTTTATGGCATAGACATTCAATGGAATTTGTGGATAAGCCTCCAGTGGCAGTTTGCACTCGTTGAACTCAGAGAAGACTTCAAAATTGTGTCTGTTGTCGATATTTTTCTCATGTCACAGCTTTTAATTTTCTTTATTTCCTCTCATATATTATTTGAATATGATATTCTGAAATGTAGTTCTACGAAAATCAAAGGTCGCTTATCAGAGAAAAACAGGGTATTTCCCTAATAGCCTTCGTATGCTATTAATCTATCTTTTGATTAAGCCGAGACAGTTGCAAAGAATATGGGGCTATTCACATGATGCGAAAAATCGTTGGTATCTCGCATTTAGTTTGAATTACATCAAACCAACGTCATCGTTACGTCATCATGAGTTATGTTCGCTAACCGGTCTTTAATTTTGTAAAGATCAGTCAAAAACTGTCGTAAGCGTTATTTCTAATATAAACACTTACCGTAGTTTTGCGCCAACCATATGTGGTATGATTTAGGATGATGGCTGTTTCGCTTGTCAATTTGTTACCTTTAATTGACTTTGGTTCATATGCAAATGAGGTCATTCATTCGACGTCTACAGCCAAATTCCGTGATATCTAAAATAACCTGGAATTCCACTGAACCTTTCTTACATTACCACTTAAGGCCAATAAGCCCTTTAGATTACCGCCTGGACAATATCTGACTCAAATTTCAATATGATTGATTGAATGGGGATTAACGCCGCTTTTAACAGTATTTCATTCATTAGCGGCGGAAATTTAAACATTAGCGTGCTTTCGGCACTCGGCAATATTTTCTTACCAAAATTTCAAAAATATGCCAACAAGTTTTCAACGTGAAAACCAAAATACTGTAATTGGCCGAAATCATCCCTTGAAGCAGTATGAGTATGATGCCAAATAATTTCTAATTTACTTGGCAATTAGTAGATTGTCAGAACAGAAAATGAATTTATTATAATACTAAATGAAATGAAAAAGAAAATATATATATATATATACACACACACACACATATTACTTACATTTCTATTCCTTTTCAAAGTGTTTTTTTTCTAAGTGTCCAATACCATAAAAATGAGAGATCGTTTGAAGAGTACAGCTACAATGTAATCGAAAAGCCCGTGCGTTAATGTTCTGACGGGATATTCATTATGTCAGGTGTTTTATATCATTTTATCAGCGAAAAGTTGTTTCTCTTTACTTCATAACCATTTCATCAAGAAGAACAAGAGCCTCTCATTCTAAGTTTTGTTTTCCTTCAAAAAATGAAGATGAAATAAACCAAAAGTCATTTAACACAAAATCCAAATAAGCACAGGAATAGTTCAGAGTATGTTGCCCTTTTTATATCGATAAAACTTTCAAAAATCTCTCTACGAGCCGCCGTCAAATCGCAATTGGTAGCGCATCAAACTCCTAATCTTCAATCATGGGGCGTCATAGGTTCGATCCCCGGGCGGCGGCACATATCATTTCCAACAATTGTCTCTCACTATTGGGTGGATAAAGGGAAACCTACGTGGGATAGCAGCTGGAGGCTAGGAAAGGATGTAGTGGAAGTACTGGTGTGAGAAATACCAGGAATCATTTGTTAGGTGCTCCCGCCGCCGCTATATGAAAAACTGTCAAAAGCGGCGTTAAACACCATTCAAACAAGCAAACTCTTTCAGATACGAGGACCGGTAAGAAATATCCGGACTTTCATGCTCCTCTTTGTCCAAGTACAGCTATATGCACACATGATATATTGGTGAAAACTACATTCATTCGCCAATAACGTGGTCAGTTAGTTGTGTTTACAAAGTATTTCGCACTCTGATATATGATAGGTGTTTCGTCTATCATGGACTCTTTGTTAGAGGAACAACGCTCTGTTATAAGGTTTCTTGTTGCAGAAGGTGAAAAGTCCTGCCACATCTTTCAAGGGCTTAAAAAAGATTTGCTGATAAATGTGTATCACGTCCAACCTTCTACAAGTGGGTTTCTCAGTTTCGTCAAGGCAAATCAGTCAACTGTTTTAAGTGATTCCCTTTATAATTTGATTTGTTTTTTTAATGGGGTTTTACGCCGCTTTCAGTAATATCGCGGCGGCTGGAGCACCTAACAATTGAATGCTGGTATGTCTCACACCAGTACTACCATTAATCCTTTCCTAGCCTCCAGCTACTAGCCCATATAGGTCTACATTTATCGACCGATTGGTAAGAGACAAATAGTCGGAAAGAATGAGTGTCGCCGTCGGGGTCTTCAAGGCAGAACAAGTGTTTTGACTGGGCTTGGACTGGACGGCCAGCTTAAGCGGCGACACAAACAATGGTAGGAAATTTTAAAGCTTTGTCAACAAAAATCGTCAAGTTACTTTGGAGGAGGTAGCCAACGAGTTTAGCATCGGTAAGGCATTGGCACACACAATTTTACTTGAACACCTAGGCATAAGCAAGGTAACTGCTAAGTGGGTACCTAGACAGCTGTTCGCAGATCAAAAGACAACCACCAGAGTAACCAATGCTAAAGAAGGTTTATATCGTCAAGGACATAGGTTTTTTAACCGCATTATCACTGAGATGAGGGTTCATTATTCCGAACCTGAGCAAAAGCTCAGTCAAAGCAGTGGAAACGAGCTGGTTCCCCAACTCCTAAAAAGTTTAAGCTGTCTCCTTCGGCTGGCAAAGTCATGCTGGTTGCCTTTTGGGTTAAGAATGCTCTTGTTTGATCTAGTAACAAAATAAACTATGGGTTGTTTAAACTGTTTTACCTTCCACGGAGGGAAGTTCACGGATTAAATTGATAAGAAGCAGACAAAGCCAACGTGATTTAAAAACGTGTTTCAAATTGTTGCAACATGTTATCTCTGCATTATATATCGGGTGTCAACTTCAAGTTTGTAGACGTGACTTATAAATCTTTCCGAGTGGGCCGTTCCTAGAAAAATGAATCATATCTAACTAAGTCCTTACCGTACGCTATCACATCCGATGATACAAATATTCAAAGTACTGAAATGCCAGGCTTCTTTTGCTTATTTCTTATTAGTTGTTCTAAGAAATGATTAATTACTCAAAAGGAATTTATCAAAATCTCAATAGACGGAAGAAAATCATACTTTTTTAATTAGCAAAGCGTCAGCTTTGATAGCTTAAGTAAACATAGAAAATTTTGAGAACTTTTCGGAGTTCAACGAGTGCAAACTGCCCCTGGAGGCCTGACCACTACCTACGCCATAAAAAGTGGCTCTTATGTTTTTCAAGAATATTGTAAACTTTGCCTGGTGAACTTTTTGGTGACTTGAGCAGTTTGTGTTCAAAATTAGTCTGATCAAAGCCTTCACTATGTGCACTGTTTGTATGTCCACGATAATCAGATTTATTTAAATTCTAAAGAAATCCTTCAAAAGCATGCTATTTAAGCCATTCCAACTCAATCCCGTTTTAAGCATCTCAATTAAAAGCTTCTGAAAACACTTTTGGCAATGAAGAAATTGCTTATTACAAGTAATTTTTTCAATGTCCACCACGTGGAAAGGTAATATTTTCTAGTTTTCACCAACTTGACATTATCGAATGCAACACTTTTCAATTTGATTTTGTTATGTTGTAATGGGTTAACTTCTGGGTTACCTTCAGCTCGGTTATTTATCATGATATCCTTATATAATATATATATATATAACGAATATCCGGCAACTTTTTTTTTTGTTAACACTCTAGAGTCCACAGTTTTCATCGGATTTTTTCAAACTTTGTCAGAATGATAATACTATCTTAAAGGTAGGTATCGATGTTTTTCTCTTGTCACAGATTTTAGTTATTTCTATTTCCTCTTGTATACTATTTGAATACAATATGCCGAAAAGTAGTTTTGCAAAAATCTGAGGTCGCTTATCAGAAAATGGCAGGGTATTTCCTTAATAGCCTACGTAGGCTATTAATCTATTTTTAGATTAAGCCGAGACCGTTGCGAAGACTATATGATCATTCACGTGGTGCGGATAACCGTTGTTACCTTAAATTTAGTTTAAATTACATCACACCAACGTCATCGTTACGTCATCAGGAGTAATGTTCGCTAGCCGGTCTTTAATTCTGTAACGATCAGCCCATACGTGTGGTAAGCGTTATTACGAATATAATCACTTACCGTAGCCTTTTCGCTAGTAAATTTGTTACCTTCAGATGACTTTGGGTCATATGCAAATGAGGTCATTCGATGATATCTAAAAATAACCTGGAATTCCGCTGAACCGATAAAGCCACAAAAACCCACTTTAGGCCTATTAGATTACCACCAAGACAATACCTGACTCAACTGAAGTATTGAAGTTCGTTTGAGTGTATTTTTCGTCACTTTGTATTTTTTTCTTATCTAAGTTTGAGAAACATCGATACCTCCCTTTAAAGGTAGGTATCGATGTTTTTTTCATGTCACAGATTTTAATTTTTTTTATTTCCTCTCATAAACTATTTGTAAACAATATGCCGAAAAGTAGTTTTGCAAAAATATGAGGTCTTTTATCAGAAAAAAGCAGGGTATTTCCCCAATAGCCTACGTAGGCTATTAATCTATTTTTACATTAATCCGAGACAGTTACGAAGATTATAGGACATTCACGTGGCCCTAATAACCGTTAGAACCTTGCATCTAGTTCAAATTACACCAAAATAACGTCATCGTTACGTCATCAGGAGTAATGTTCGCTAGCCGGTCTGTAAAGATCAGTCCTTTCATGTGACATGATTTAGGACATTGGCTGTTTCGCTAGTAAATTTGTTACCTTCATTTGACTTGTTCATATGCAAATGAGGTCATCCGATGTCGACAGCTGAATTCCGTGATATCTAAAAATAACCCGGAATTCTGCTGAACCTTTCCGATATAACCAGAAAAAGCCACTTTAGGTCTATTTGATAACCACCAAGACAATACCTGACCTAACTTATAATATTAAATGTTTGCCTGAGTCTATTTTTCGGCACTTTGTAATTTTTCTTATCTAGGTTTCAGAAACATCGATACCTCCCTTTAATGATCCTTCCTTTTCAAATTGGGTTTGATCCGTCAAGAAACACGGGAAAAGGGGCCTAATGAACATTTAATTAAAATATCTATAAAAAAAATCCTCGTTAACACTCTAGAGTCCATAATTTTCATCGGATTATATTCAAACTTACTCGGGCTGATTGTACCGTCAGTAGAATCGTACCTTTCGAAATTGGGTCCGTTCCGTCAAGAAACATGGGAACAGGGGCTTAATTAAAATCAAATTTAAAAAAAAAACTCATTCACACTCTAGAGTCGAAGTTTTCATCGGATTCCCTTCAAAATTTATCAGGATCGTTGTACCCACATAAGGATCGTTCATTTCGAAATTCAGTAAGATCCGTTAAGAAACACATGAAGGGGACTTCTGAAAGTTTGATTAAAGATCTTTGTTAATACTCTAAATCTTCGTTATCACTCTAGAGTCAGATTTCCTTCAAGTAGAATGTTTCTACCATTACAAGAATAATGGGGGCTGTAAGAGAATTTAATTAAAAATCCTCGTCTACGCATTAAAGCCCACAGCTGTGATCGGATTTTGACGAAACTTTCACAGGGCAAATGTAAGGTCATAACAATCATTCTTTTTTATGGGGTCTTAACTGTCAAGAAACAAGAAAAAGGGGCCTTGTGTAAAATTTTATTGCAAAGTCCTCATTAATACAAGAATATCCTAAGTCTTTCTTAGATTCTCTTCAAACTTTAATAGAACGATTGTACCACCAATCGGATTGTTCCTTTGTAAATTTGGTCTGATCTGATTCACGAAAAAAGGGGCCTCGTGAAAATTTTATAACAAAAACATTATCACAAAAAAGTCCTGAGTCTTTATCATTCTCTTCAAACTTTAAGAATGATTGAACTATCATTTGGATTGTTCCTTTGTAAATTGGGTCTGATTTGTTAAGATTCGCGGGAAAAGGGCCCATATGAAAAATATTCTTGTCTCAAATCAGTCAACTGTTTTAAGTGATTCTCTTTATAATTTGATTTGTTTGTTTGAATGGGGTTTTACGCCGCTTTTAACAATCTTTCAGTTATATCGCGGCGGCTGGAGCACCTAACAATGGAATCCTGGTATTTCTCACACCAGTACTACCATTACATCCTTTCCTAGCCTCCAGCTGCTATCCCACATATGTATACGATTATCGACCGATTGGTGAGAGACAAGTCGGAAAGGATGAGTGCCGCCGTCGGGAAACGAACCCGGGACGTATAGATTGACAGTCCGACGTGCTACCAACTGCGCTATGACGGCGGCTTATTCTCTTTATAAGGAGGTATCGATGTTTCTGAAACCTAGATAAGAAAAAAATGTCAATCGCCGAGAAATACGCTAAAATCGGACGCTTAATACTTATATTTGAGTCAGATATTGTCTTCGCGGTAATCCGATAGGCTTAAAGTGGCATTTTTTGTTTAAATAGGAAACGCTCAGCGGAATTCCAGGATATTTTAGATATCACAGAATTTAGTTGCCGACACCGCATGACTTCATTTGCATATGACCCAAAGTCAACGGAAGGTAACAAATTGACAAGCGAAACAATCAATGTCCTAAACTATGTGGAGTATGAAAAATAGAATAATAAACTGATTTTTTTCATATGAACCTCGAACTCTGCCCGGCAACGCATTCTCTTGAGAGATTTTTTTCATTTTTGAAATTAACCAGTTGATTATCCTCTATTTCCTATATCAATTGTAACTGTATATCTCCGAGTTTGTTAACAATCGCGTTTATTGTCTGTTTGTAAGAGTATTTTGTCTCATGTCTAAGACGGACGAATGTTCGGGGCTATATTTGTGTAAGAAATGACAGGAAGCAATGATTGGGCAGTTAACCAGACGACAAAACTTTTGATTTGCCAAAATCACAGAAGTTTCTGTCGGAAATGTTTGGCTGGAGAAAGTATCGATATCTTACATTTCAAAAGATTGCGAAAAAATGAAACTATGTAGATATGACTTATTATCCAATGATCTTCACATTTGGTGACAGAAAAGTTAAGAGGGTCCAAAATTAAATCGGCAATCCAGGAAGAAAATGTTAGCTTAAAGAAGAAAGCAAAGGTGATTAGATAGAGTTTCTCGTAGAAATGATATTGAAATGAAGGAACTGAATGACATCAATACGAAAAATTTAGTGATATTAAGAAAAAATCCGATAATTTATAATGACGATCTTGATTTACGGTAAAATAGAAATGTCAAAATTGAAAGAGTGCATCGGCTTAAATCATCATTTCCAGAAAAGAAAGATTTGGTTGGTTCAAGGATGAAAAAGCAATACTCAAAAGGGCTACAGGCTATTCGATAGATTTTAATTCATCAGTCAAAAAAGATCGTTCAGAGCGAGTTATTTTGCACAAAGCAATTGGTTTAGACGAGTCATACCCTTGCGTTATAACCATCATACTCTCGCGAACCCTACATCTTACTCTCGCGTTCTCGACGTTATACCATCGCGTTCTCATAACCATGCTTTTTTCATCATATCATTACGTTCGTATCATACCCATCATCATACTCACAATCTTATTATCATACTCTCACATTCTCATCATCATACTCTCACATTTTCATTATCATTCTCTCGCGTTCTCAATTTCATACTTTGTCGTTCTAGGCATCATCCCGAAGTGAGTTGCTTTGGAGTAAATGTTATAGCTCTTTATCTAGGTACAATAGTGGATAAAAATCCTTGTCTAAACATAAGGGTGGTTTTTTTTTCATACAAAAAGCCCTATGAGCACGAGTGACATGTAAACCTATGGAAAGATTAAAAACACACCGTCTAAGTCTATTTGATTCCGCTATTTTCATTTTTAGCTCACCTGAGCACAACGTGCTCAAGATGAACTTTTGGTATCACCTTTTGTCCGTCGTGCGTCGGAAGGCGTCAACAATTCTTTAAACACCATCTCCTCAGTAACCACTGGACGATCAACCAAACTTGGTAGGAATGTTCCTTGGGTGACCCTTCTCAAAAGTTGTTCGCGGAATTTTGATTGACTCCAAAATATGGGCGTGGCAGGGCGTGGCACTTTTTGACTTTGAAATCTTTAAATATCTTCTCCTCAGTAACCATTGGGCGGATTTCAACAAAACTTGGTATGAATGTTCCTTGGGTGACCCTTTTCAAAAGTTGTTCGCGGAATTTTGATTCACGACCGAATATGGGCGTGGCAGGGCATGGAACTTTTTGACTTTGAAATCTTTAAACATCTTCTTCTCGGTAACCATTGGGCGGATTTCAACCAAACTTGGCATGAATGTTCCTTGGGTGACCCTTTTGAAAACTTGTTCGCGGAATTTTGATTTATGCCCTAATATGGGCGTTGCAGGCTGGGGCAGTTTTTGACTTTGAAATCTTTAGACATCCTCTTCTCAGTAACAATTGGGTGGATTTCAACCAAACTTGGCATGAATGTTCTTTGGGTGACCCTTTTAAGATGTTGTTCGCGGAATTTTGATTTATGCCAAAAAATGGACGTGGCAGGGAAGGGGCAGTTTTTGACTTTGAAATCTTTAAACTTCTTCTCAGTAACCATTAGGCGGATTTCAATCAAACTTGGCTTGAATGTACTTTAGGTGACCCTTTTAAGATGTTGTTCGCGGAATTTTGATTTATTCCCAAATATTGGCGTGGCAGGGTGGGGGCAGTTTTTGCTTTGAAATTTTTAAACATCTTCTTGTCAGTAACCATTGCGCGGATTTCAACCAAACTTGGCATAAAGGTACCTTAGGTGTCCCTTTTTAAAAGTTCTTCGCGGAATTTTGATTTATTCCCAAATATGGGCGTGGCAGGGTGGGGCAGTTTTTGACTTTGAAATCTTTAAACATCTTCTCAGTAACCATTAGGCAAATTTCCACCAAACTTGGCATAAATGTTCCTTGGGTGACCCTTCTTAAAAGTTGTTCGCGGAATTTTGATTTATGGCCAAAAATGGGCGTGTCAGGGTGGGGCAGATTTTGACTTAGAAATCTTTCTTCTCCTCAGTAACCATTGGGCGGATTTCAACCAAACTTGGCATGAATGTTCCTTGGGTGACCCTTTTTAGATGTTGTTCGCGGAACTTTGATTTATGTCCAAATATGGGCGTGGCAGGGTGGGGCAGTTTTTGACTTTGAAATCTTTAAACATCTTCTCAGTAACCTTTAGGCCAATTTCAACTAAACTTGGCATGAATGTTCCTTGGGTGACCCTTTTTAAAAGTTGTTCGCAGAATTTAGATTTATGGTCAAAAATGGGCGTGTCAAGTGGGGCAGTTTTTTACTTAGAAATCTTTAAACATCTTCTCCTCAGTAACCATTGGGCCAATTACAACCAAACTCGAAATAAATATTTCTTTGGTGACCCTTTTCAAAAGATGTTGTCAAAATTTTGAATGACACTCAAAAATGGGCGTGGAAGGGTGGGGTAGTTTTATACTTAGAAATATTTAAACATCTTCTTCTCAGTAACGATCGCTCTAATTTGAACTTGACTTGGCATGAATGTTCCTTTGGTGACCCTTTTCAATATTAATTTGTTAAATTTTGAATGAAGCCCAAATATGGGCGTGGCTGTTTTTGACTTTAAAATCTACTCCTCCCTAACCGTTGGGCCAATTTGAAACAAACTGGGCATGAATCTCACTGACAATGGCCAATGGGGCTATTACCATGCTGTTATTTCTGTGAGTGCTTCAGGGCTACCACCATAGCCAGTTAGAAACGCGTCAGACACCCAATCTATAATCGTGGTGTGTCCAGGGTTCCCAGGCTACCGGTAAAATGGGAAAAAGTCTTGGTTTTGTGATATCTAAAAAAAAAAAAAAAAAAAAAAAGGACAAATCAATTTGATGAAAGATGCAAGACCTAATTTAAGTACATGTTCCAAACAGTTGACAAGTATCCCCATCGCCAGTAGGTTTTATCACAGTGTAAATTACATGGGTATGCATTATCACGTCACAATGTCTGCGGAGAAAGAGAAATTGATATTTGTTTCACAAAAAACTACAAGCATGGTACTTAGTTTTCTGCTAGGAATGAAGGTAGGTGTCCAATTTTACTAAATATATATATGATTAGAGTACATAAAGCAAATATTTAGGGAGAAAATCCAAAGCAACATCTTAAGTGTACCAGTAGCCGGACATGAATTGAATTTGGATACGAAAACAATAAATGGCCTCCAAATCAATTCAATGAAAAAGAGAACTCTTGGTAAATAGACATTGAAATTAATTATCATTATCATGAAATTGACAATCTACAAATCTAGAAGCATTTAAATTAGTCAGGTGAGCGATTTTAGGGCCATTCTGGCCCTCTTGTTAATGAAAGAGCCGGATTCATTCATTCGTCACATAAATAGGCCGAGTTGCGAAGGTGTATGAAGTATTGACCAGGAAGAAAGGAAATGCGAGAAATATCCAATTTTACCTTAGTTTTACCGGAGCTCACCAAGACGCAAAAGTATGAAATATTTTGAAAATCAACACCTACAGAAAGGAGGTACTAGTAATATCAAAATTTGTCTCGCAAACATCAACTACAACCCCAGCGACTAATAACTGGACCAAGTTCTTTTTTCTGAATAGGTTGGTTTAAATATTTAAACTATCAATTAATGGCCTAGGTTTGGGTTAAAACCGGTTTCTCTTCTTTCGTTTGTTTTGATATAGTCCCCGATTATAAACCGTTTTCGATGTCCGTCTTCGTTTTCGGGCTTCCTTCGCACATGTCTAGAACTCGGTGATTCCGTTAGTAGTGCTGGTAATTCTCGGGAGTTAATGGGCTACATGATGAATGTAGTGGAAATTGTTGCTAGTTATTCAGAGATAGATAACTCTACTATTTGGCAGTCAGACTTAGGAAAGCATTGTTTTCTTCGGTTGCTCGCATGTATAAGTATAACATGATATACGATGTATGATGATAATGGAAGTATTTGCGATTGCTTGTACTTCTGGCTTTTGAGTTTTTAGATTCGGTTTTTCATTTGCAAGTGACCAAATTTTAACAGAGGATAACAAAATGACAAGGGAAATGTTTCAATATCCATTGCAACTGGCTACGTGTTATATAAAATAGATTAAAATCCTACGTAGGCTACTAGGGAAATACCCTTGTCTTTTTTATAAGCTACATCTGATATTCGCTTAAATACCTTTCAGAATATTTTTTTTCATATAATATATGAAGGGGAGTAAAGATAATTAAAATCTGTGACATGGGAAAAACCCCGATACCTCCCTTTAATTCTGATGACCTGACAAAATTCTGACCAAGTTTTACGAAAGATTGCACTGTAATTATGGTCTCTAGAATGTAAGCACTCTAATTGTTGACAACGGATACGGATGACAGGCATTCAAGGATTACAAAATCTCAACATCGGTACGTTTTGCTCAGATAGGCAATATATATGATTAGAGTACATAAAGCATATTAAGTTTGCTGGCGAACCGAACATGATTTACTATCATTTAAAACTCCGCACAATCATAAAATTCAATCTGAGTCACAACATGGTCATCCAGCTTATTGGTATTATTCATCACACATCTATTGGTGGGAGACATGCTGCGACGACTTTTCTCTGATGTTTGACTGAATTTTTATTTAAATGGGGTTCAAAATTACGACCCCAGTATTATGAGCACACGTCTTTTATGCCCCCGCATCGATGGTCAGGGGCATATTGTTTTACGGTGTCCGTCTGTCTGTCTGTCTGTCCGTCTGTCTGTCTGCAAAACTTAACCTGCCAACTAAACATTTTCCTACAACTTCAACCCTGATTAAGTTACAAAGCTAATATTTGGTATGTAGAGGTCAACAAGGCGCAACTGGGGAAGGTCATTTCATCAAAATGTTAACCCTTTTTCGCTAAAACGAAGAGAAAGAAAAAACAATAAAAATCTCCCGTTTCTAAAGAATTTCTGTTACGGGGGCATAGCGTTTCACAAACACATCTTGTTTAACTGAATAAAGGGAAGAAGTTAACAAGATAGATTTCTGTGGTGCAGTAAAAATGTTAACCAAACAACTTTGGAAACTCACTTAATTATACATAGTCTGTGAACATTTTCCCTCATTCAATCTTGATAAGGAAAATATATTAAAAAGGAATATAAAAAAGTGCATGTTGAATTGCGATGCTATACAGCATTCCACAAGGAGATTAAAGAAAGTATTTCCAAACAAAACCTGGCTTTGACGTTCCTACGAGTCAGCTTAACATCGAGAGAAAAGAAGAAATGCTGATAAACAACATTTTCTCCTTTTTTAGCTCATCAGAGCACAACGTGCTCAAGGTGAGCTTTTGTGATCACCTTTTGTCCGTCGTTCGTCGGAAGGCGTCAACAATTCTTTAAACATCTTCTCCTCAGTAACCATTTGGCCAATTTCAACCAAACGTGGTATGAATGTTCCTTGGGGGACCCTTTTCAAAAGTTGTTCGCGGAATTTTGATTCACGCCCAAATATGGGCGTAGCAGTTTTTGGCTTTGAAATCTCCACAGCAACTATTGGGCCAATTTCAACAAAATTTGGCATGAATGTTTCTTGGGTGACCCTTTTCAAAAGTTGTTCGCGGAATTTTAATTTATGCCCAAATATGGGCGTGGCAGGGTGGGGCAGTTTTTGACTTAGAAATCTTACAAAATCATCTCCTCAGTATCAATTGGGCCAATTTCAACCAAACTTGGCATGCATGTTCCTTGGGTGACCCTTCTCAAAAGATGTTCGCGGAATTTCTATTTACGCCCATATATGGGTGTGGCAGGGCGGGCAGTTTTTGACTTAGAAATCTAAAAACAATCTTCTCCTCTGTAACCATTGGGCCAATTTCAACAAAACTTGGCATGAATGCTTCTAGGGTAACCCTTCTCAAAAGATGTTCGCGGTATTTTGATTTATGCCCAAATATGGGCTTGGCAGAGTGGGGCAGTTTTTTACTTAGAAATCTTTAAACATCTAATCTTCAGTAACCATTTGGCCAATTTCTATCGAATTTGGCATGAATGTTCCTTGGTGAGCCTTTTCAAAAGATGTTCGCAAAATTTGGATTCATGCCCCAAAATGGGCGTGGCAGGGCGGGGCAGTTTTTTACTTAGAAATTTTAAATATCTTCTTTCCAGTAACCATTTGGCAAATTTCAACCAAACTTGGCATGAATGTTCCTTGAGTGACCCATTTTAAAAGATGTTTGCGAAATTTTGACTGACGCCCAAATAGTTGTATGCAGTTTTTTACTTAGAAATCTTTAAACATTTGCCCCTCAATAACCATTTGAGCCAATTCCAACCAAACTTGAAATGAATATTCCTTGGGTGACCCTTTTCAAAAGATGTTGGCGAAATTTTGAATGACACTCAAATATGGGCGGGGCTGGGCGGGGCAGTTTTTTTACCTTGAAATTTTTAAACATGTTCTCCTCAGTTATCATTGGGCTAATTTCAACCAAACTTGAAATGAATATTCCTAGGATAACCCTTTTCAAAAGATGTTGGCAAAATTTTGAATGACACTCAAAATATTGGCGTGGCAGGGTGGGGTATTTTTTTTTTATTTTTACTTAGAAATCTTTAAACACCTTCTCCTCAGTAACCATCGGGCCAATTTGTCAGTACATCAGGGCTACCACTATAGCCAGTTATGAATGCGTCAGACAAGTATTGAATTTTGCGAGCAAAAAATTGTGGGAACACTGGGTGTCGTTGGTTTGAATCTTGGCAGCAGCACATATCCTTTACCACATTTTGTCTCCCCATGGGTAGATGACCCTAAACTTAAATTGGATGGCAGCTGGAGGCTAGGAAAGGATGTAATGGTAATTCTGGTGCTAGAAATACCAGGAATCAATTGATAAATGCTCCGCAATTTAACTGAAAAATTGTTATAAACGACTTGGTCATCTTTCATCGGACATTTGGCACAATCATTGTGACAAGTACCTTTTGCCTGCCACAAATGGGCAAAAATACAAGTGGTATGCACAAGTGAGATGAGTAACTAGTGAGAAACAACAACTGATCTCCAGTGTTTAGCAAACAGGAAGGACTACTTTTAAGATTATTATTACTTTCTTTTTGTCAAGCCTACTTGTAGTGAGCAAGACAAAGTTGTCTCTATGACAAGTTGGTGTATGTGCCTTAGTCCATATTTATGAGGGAAATCTTTGGTTGCTAAAAATACAATGTCACCATTAATCTCTATTGTGAGTAGATTTGCCATTTGAAAGAAATTCTCTGATAACCTCAATGTCAAAGCTCAAGGTCAAGCATGCCTGTGTTCTTTCAATTTTTTTAATCATCTTACATTAATCAGGTGAGCGATTTTAGGGCCATTCTGGCCCTCTAGTTTCACGCTGATTTACCCAATTTACATTTTATCTATCTTCAATATAGCATACGATCTTGAAGTCATTTTAAACTAGACCCTCTCCTTCCGACATTTGTCCTCCACAAAAATGGGAAGATAATCGGAGGTCGTGTGTTCTAATCTCGGTGGCGTGACAGGCCACCTTCGTTAGGTTCTATGGCAAGGCCCTAACCTAGGAAGCACAAGAAGAAGTGGATTTGGCCTGTTAAATTGTCATATTGACACAACCAAAGTCAATAAACAGTCCTTTTTGGTCACCAGAAACGGTACATTTTAATTCGGCCGTTCTTTAGATTTTTCTATACTCGGGCAAGACAGAATAGGTAAGCATGCCCATAGCTAAGATTGGACACAAATTCGATAGAAAAGACATATTTTACTTAAAGTGATAAAGTGCGATTTTTATAAACCCGCCAACAAATAATCTCTGATTGAGCGTGAATAAGGTTGAATTCATTTTCTCGGACAAGGACGAGAGCAGTGCATTTCCAAAAGTATATGGTTCAAATACACAGACAGTTTTATTCAACATATAACATCCACAATATTACATAGAATATCGTTTTTTTAAAATCTTGACAAAAACAGTGATGGTTTTGAAGGTCGAGTTGACGTAGTTTGCAATACTTCAATACTAAGACTAATTGTTGCAGTGGACATTATACTGTAAATACAAGTTCAACAAGAGCCATGCCGGGAATAGCCATCCCCCGCCGTAAAAGCTTGATAGTAAACTTAAGCCATTATATTTAGGCTTCTTGTTCACTGCATTTTCTGTCAATGAGTTCGAAAATAGCTATTATACTTTCAAAGATATGCTCCGGACAAATCTAAGTCTTAAAAACAACAAAGGGCAAAAACCCCATAGTAATGCAATCAAGAGTTGTGGTTCTTTTGAACTGCACTTCTCCTGTACGAGGACAATCCACCAACGAAGTTTCAAGTAAATAGTTATAATGCTTTTAGAGATATGCTCTTGACAAAATCTAAGCCTTTAAAACAACAAAAGGCAATAAGACCAACATTTTGCAAGAAAGAGTTGTGGGCCTTGTGCACTGCACTTCTCCTTAATGATATCTATCCACCTATGAAGTTTCAAGTTAATTGCTATTATACTTTCAGAGATATGCTCCAGTCAAAATCTTAGTCTTAAAAACAACAAACGCGCAATTAATCCATATTATGCAAGCAAGAGTTGTGGTTCTTGTGCACAGCACTTCTCCCTTACGAGATTTATCCACCTATGAAGTTTCAAGTGGATATCATTTATACTTTAGGAGATATGCTCGGGACAAATCTAAGTCTTTAAAATCACAAAGGGCAATAACTCTAAAAGTATTCAAGCGAGAGTTGTGATTCTTGTACACGGCACTTCTCCTAGATGAGATCTATCCACCAATGAGGTTTCAAGTAAATAGCTTTTATATTTTCAGAGATACGCTCTAGACAAAATCTAAGCCTTTAAAACAACAAAGGGCAATAACTCCAAAATTATGCTAGCAAGAGTTGTTGGTCTCGTGCACTGCACTTCTCCTCAACGAGATCTATTCACGTATGAAGTTTCAAGTTAATAGCTATTATACTTTCAGAGATATGCTCCAGTCAAAATCTTAGTCTTAAAAACAACAAACGCGCAATTAATCCATATCATGAAAGCAAGAGTTGTGGTTCTTGTGCACTGCACTTCTCCCTTATGAGATCTATCCACCTATGAAGTTTCAAGTTGATAGCTATTATACTTTAGGAGGTATGCCCCGGACAAAATACAAGTCTTTAAAATAACAAAGAGCAATAACTTCAAAATTATGCAAACAAAAGTTGTGGTTCGTAGCCGCCGTCATAGCGCAGTTGGTAGCGCGTCGGACTGTCAATCTAGAGGTCCCGGGTTCGATCCCCGACGGCGGCGCTCATCCTTTCCGACTATTTGTCTCTCACCAATGGGTCGATAGCTGGAGGCTAGGAAAGGATGTAATGGTAGTACTGGTGTGAGAAATACCAGGATTCCATTGTTAGGTGCTCCAGCCGCCGCGATATAACTGAAAGAATGTTGAAAGCGGCGTAAAACCCCATTCAAACAAACAAACAAATCTTCTGCATTGAACTTCTTTTCAATGAGATCTATTCACCTATGAAGTTTCAATAAATAGCATTAATACTTTAGGAGATATGCTTGGACTGCATGACGGACGGAGACCATTACTACATCCCCTTCGCCGAAACTATTCATCAGGACAAAGAGGGTGTTGTATTGTATCTAGCACTAGTCTTAATCAATCAATTTAATTGAGTAAAAATAACAAATGTAATGAGATAGAGACTGAACTCGTGGTTGTAAAACTCACGTGTTTGTACATCCGCCATTTTGCAGGTACCCGCATCCGGTTATACAGAGATGGAAATGTTCTCCGTGATTGTATGCAACACCATTTAAGAGATGAAGAGAATATTTTTTGTTTTCCTGGAGGTATGAACCGAAAAACCTAATCACACTGTATGAATACGCGAAGCGGATTCATACATTGTGTGATTAGGTTTTTCGGTTCATACCTCCATGGAAACAAAAAATATTCTCTTCATTTCTTATAATTTAATAGTATCGAGCGAAAAATGCAACAACTTAACAAATTTTGATACCTTTTTGTATGGAACTATTTTTTGCGGAAGCATATAAAATGGCTGCGTGCTCAAAATTTTGTTCATGGAGGTATGAATTAAATTTTTCGACCAATAAGATCGCTCGTTTTTGATAGAAGAAACTAACAATTAAATTATTGCAAAATAATGCATCGTTTTTCATATCTTATAAACTGTTAGAGGTATTTCATCATCAGTTCAGACCAATATACGACTATTATTATGATTACAATATCTTTTCTACTTATCTTTATTTTTTCAATTTTTTCCAAAGTTTATTTAAAATTCAGAAAATAGTTATCCCAATGAAATAAATAAGATGGTTTGCTCTGATGCTAACGAGTTGTACACAAAGTAATTAGTATGCAAAATAAAAATGCTTAAAAGGAGATGTCTTTAACCATTCCCACACAATCAAGGTTTTAAAGCATAGTCCCCCTCCCACACCCCAAAAAAAAGAAAACATTGTGGAAAACGAAAATATTGCTTGTTACAAACACATTCTTTAGTATATCTGATGTTCTTTAATTCAAAATATAAAAAGAAAGCGTCCAAAAACTTTGTCGTCCAAAAAAGCGTCCAAAAACTTTGTCGTCCAAAAACTTTGTCGTCAGGTAATTGGTTATTAAACATCAACCCTGCACAATTCTGCCTGTTTCGTGGTGTTTTTTTTTTTGTGTGTGTGTGTGTGTGTGTGTGTGTTTTTTTTTTCATCGTAAAATGAAGATCATAACCAATTCTCATTAAAATCTCTGTATAAGATAACAATTAAATAATTGCGAACGATGCGTGTCTTAACCCATTCCCACTCGATTAGAGCAGTCAAAATTCAAAGAAGTTTCAGAAGACATTTGTTTAGTAGATGAAACCTTTCAAATCTTTGTCTTTTGGGATAGAAAACATTGTGGATAATGAAGAAATTGATTGTTACAAGCAATTTCTTCATTTTCCACAATGTTTTCCAAAGCTTTATATTCAGGGTGGTTAAAAGCGTCATCGTGTAGGAATTTGTTAAATAGTTAGGATTCGTTCAGATTGATGGCTTTCAGTTAAAACTTCCGGGTCCTTTTCTTTTGAATTAATTTATGGTAAAACTTATCGCCGTTATCTCGCGTCTTTATAACCACGTTATATCAAATTTCATCGAACTAATCGAGTTTTGTTTCAGTTTCGGTATGAATAAAGATATTTTCAAAGACGGTCAAGGTCGTAGCATTTACCGAAAACGGCGAACTCAAATAAACCACTATTTTCAGTAAATAATAACACATTAAGGCATGTACAGAGATTCAATCATGATAACATAACCAGTTTTATACCAGTGCGTTACCTTTGTGTCAAATTCTAAAATACTGAAAACGTCTTGCAGTACATTTCTGAAATCGTTTTAGTAAGCTGATCACAAGCTTATACCACGCACTTTTGCGTTATAAGCGCAGGGAATGGTTTGAGCCTTGAAGATAGGGAGCTAATTGTAGGGAGTACAAGGAAGCTTAACGTAGTTTTCATAAGTTGCACAGGGATGCAAGCAAGAGATACCTACAAAAAAATTAACATTGATATTGATAATTCATCAGGTATGTGTTACATAATCCATGATTCAAGCCTATTGTGAAAGCTCATATATTTCTTTCATGCAGAAATTAGTAGAGTAGCCACGGTCCGAATCCATGAAATCAATACTTAATAATATGTTGATGGGTCGAAGATAAACACGCCAATCTGCTGCCAATACTTTCTTGAATGAACATTTTGAGAGGAAGATGTGAAACAAGATATTTGATTTGCTGACATAGTAGTTTGGTCTCATATAAATAGGGAAGCAAATGCGCAAGACGGGGACGAGGTCAGGAGTTTGAAATGAGATAGATCACGCTCAAGACTGTTGGGGCTTACAGTGCTCCAGATAAGGTCCGTAATTTACGGACGAAAATTGGCTGGTTACGCATATTTTTCAGCCAATTGCCGTAAAAGTTACGGACCGTTAATCATTTGTTCGGACATTATTGGGTACGAACGCGTAAACAAAAGGGAACTTACTCTTGTAGCATTTCCTGTAATCACTCGGCTATTTCCGATATTGCCGAAAATCCCCGTTACTTTGTTATTGCCTAATTACTGATAGACCGGTACCGCCGTCGACTTTAACAAAGTCGACAATGGTACGAGTCTAAATTACTGATCGATTTTTCGTCTATTTCCGTGACATTGGAATGCAGACCGTGGGAAAGTTCTTGTCAACAAGGACGGTACCCAGCATTGAATCTCTTTCTAATTTAATGTCGTGAGCAATGTGAAATCAGGCGTTCCGACTGACTAAATCGCCTATAAGATCAACTATTATAGAGAAAAGTGTTTGCTCCATCGTGAAGAAACATTTTCTAAGGCATGGTAAGTCTAGGGCGTAATACGTATATATTGTTTCACTCACAGCAGTTTCGTTTGCCGGTTTTGACATCTGTTTGAAACGAGAAATCAGTGATGATTCTGAATTGAAATGGTTTCTTGTTTAATTGAATATAGTTTGTGATACAACAACGAAATGAAAATAAATTAAAAGTTTTGTTGCTGAGTAGAATGTAAAATCGATTCCGGACGATTCATAGAAGTTAAGGAAGAGTTCGGGTGTCTACTACGGTAGATACTCGTATTTATAAAATGTCTTATTGTCTAATTTTCTTCAAACAGAGCTATAGCTATAGCTCAGATTTTGAGCTACTGACTGTAATTCAATGTTTGATGAGCAATTGACCTGTTTATATAAATTACTTTTAGTGTAATATATAATCAGGACAATTGCTTTGATAGCAATCAATTGGCTACATAGAAAAGTTCTAGCGTTCTTGCTATATTCTAACATTATGGTGTAAATGTTGACCATCTCTGTGTTGGGTTAAAGAGCTCAGTTTTGATTAAAAGGTTACTTAATAAACGAAAGAAACGAAATTTGATTTTCCTTCTGTTTATTTGATACTAAAAGTAAGCTGGTACTGATCCTCATATCAAGTACTGATTTAAAATTATTTGGATCAGTACAGTACAGATGCATCTTGAAATTATCTGGAGGACTGGGCTTATGCTCCCAGAGTAGTTTAGAAGTAATAAATATTGTATGATGTAAACAGCAGTTTGGAGTTATTATTAATTTGTCCATTATACGATCACTGAGTTGAAACATTGTAAAAACAGGAGAAAAGGCCGAGATTATATAACGTATGAACTGTCCTTTGCTTTAGTGATTACATGTATTTAATTGCAAACGTAAACAGACACAAAATAATACGTCAAATTATACGCAACGCCTCTACATGTCGTAGATCGTCTGAAATTTGCACTTGGTGGGGTCTTTATTTCAAAGACATTTATTCTGACACTGAAAGTGATTTCCATTTAGATTATGGTTCACAGTTCGTATCTAAGATAAAGGATAATTATGTTATGGTTAACGGGGATCACATGTCCTATAACATTTCTGATGCTATGATTTCTGTAAACACCGGTACGATGTGCGGTCTCGACTGTGGCAGCAATGAACACCTCAATCACGGATAAAAACTGTTGGCTAATAACACCAATATTTTATTTGATTTACTGTATTGTTTAACCATGGACCTATAATCTTAACGTTGATTTAGGGGGGGAATACGCATAAAAAGGTGTAAATAGTTGTAGAGCAATTACGCTTTCATCCTCTATTTCAAAATTATTTGAAAAGGTTTAAATTAAAACGATTACACTTGGCTGTAAATAAACCTCTTAACTCTTTTTCAATGCGACTTTCAACAAACTATGGATAGTACTAAGATGTCATTTATGTGAAGCGAGCGTATAAAACTTTGCATAGAAGAAAAGTGATAAATAATATTCTTGTATTTTGGATGCGCGTCAAGCATTTGACCACGTCTGGCTCAACGGTCTATACTTTATCTATGTGCACAGACATGTATAGCCACGTCGTGCATATCTATTATCAGTCTTACTTATTCCCCGACTTGCCGATCAATGAGATTTCTTGTCCCCATTCCTATATGGATCTTCATCGATTTTTTAACTGATTAGTCGAATGCAAACTAGGTTTTCAGAATAATGGGTTCAATTTGTGCACCGCGTCCTCTGCAGGCAAAATGAATCTTTTGTCATTTTCTGTACGTGCACTTCTTGCCTTTGGAGATTTCAACCTTCTAAATCTCCAATACGTCCAATTGCGACAGTCAATCAAGGAATTCGTCGACCAATTGAAATTATTAATTCAGTCCGGAATAAAGATTTTGAACTCCAACATTGGCCGCCATTTGTTTGAAACATTTCTGTTGGTTTGGCGACTTAAACGTCGTAACTACGCCTATTCAAGCTGTAGTTACGACGTTTATGTTCCCAACCAACCATTCTTCTTTTAGTCACATGCTGCTGGTCATAAAATTTTCAAAGTAACGCTGTCTAAAATCGAAGAGAGACTTCCTGTCGAAGCCAGTTGGCGTGGCGAAAGGAGTAAGTTGGCGTGACAAGCAATTCGTCAGTTGTTATCAGAAATGAGTAAAAAGATCCTTTCAGAATAAATCATGATTCTACTTTATTTGTAATTTAAAAACAAACGAGTTTTATGCTACCACACATTTCGGTAATTTGTATGATAAGTAACTCACCATCTGGTGTTAAACATGAATATTGTAAACTAACTGTTAAACAAATTTATTATATTCCTAGCAGTGAAATCTTGGGATTTACCAGTGTAATAAATTTTGATATCACTAGTGATGATATAAACTTTCACTCTAAAATTCGTGAACTACTTTTATTTCTTAAGGTTAATCATGGTGAAATTACTTTCAAATTATTAGGCAACAATTCAATTTAAAAACAGTAAAGAAATTAACGTTCATAACTACAACATCAAAATAGCCGTTTTACTAACAACTGTTATCAAACAATAACGTACCAGAATGTTTATGTCATCACTTATTGACTCAAACAAATGCATAATTTTCTGTAACTTCTAAAGTAATTCCAGACCTCGAAAACTGATGATAATGATTGCAGTTCAAGTGATAGACACTCAAACCTAACCCGCGTGAGCTTGTTTTGTACGCTCAAGTCAGGAGACTAAGAGAAAAGACTGCCTATCCTATGATTCTGTCCAAGTCCGAGTCTTGAATAATTGATCGATGATCGAAATATCCCGGGGCCATTAGATTGACAATAAGATTGTCGCCCTTAGAAACATTATATGTTTCGCCCAAATTATTTTCGTGTCTGTCACTGCAAATCTCTAAGTGTCTCGAATTACGCACTTGCTTTTAAACCCTAGCCCCCTTGGAAAGTTTATCCAAGATGGCGAATTTTGTCTCTCATTGATAGGTGGATAATCCTAAACCTAAGTGGGATAGCAGATGGAGGCTAAGAAAGGATGTAGTGGTAGTACTAATGTGAGAAATACCAGGAATCCATTGTTAGGTGCTCCAGCATCCGCGATATGACTGATATACTGTTGAAGCGGCGTTAAACCCCAATCAATCAATCAAGATGGCGAAAAAATTATCGAAAACAAAATTCGTTGATATTAATGCGCACGGTTCACAGGGCCGAAGATGACGAAAATGATTGAAATGAATAGAAAATGACTGAAAAGTAAACTGATTAGAATATAATAAATAGAATAATCAACTGGTTATTCCCTCTCATTTACTATTTTAATTCAATTTTCTGAAAAGTATTTTTGCTAAAATCAGAGGTCATGTGATTGAATAAACAATGTTTTTTCCTAATAGCCTACGTAGGCTGTAAATCTATTTTTAGATTAAGCCGAGACTGTTGCGAGGAATATTGGGTCATTCAAGCCGTGCGTAAAATCGTTGGAGTCCCATATTCAGTTTGTATTACATCAAACCAACGTCATCAATACGTCATCAGGAGCTATGTTTGCTAGCTGTTCTTCTTTTCTGTAAAGATCAGTTCAAAACGAACATAAGCGTTAATACGAGTATAGACACTTACCGTAGTTTGCGTTTTGTGACATAATTTAGGACATTGTATCGCTTGTCAATTGATTGACTTTTGGTCATATGCTAATGAAGTCATGCGGTGTCGACAACTGAATTCCGGGATATCTAAAAATAACCTGGAATCCCGCTAGACCTTAACTATACAACCCAAAAGGCCACTTTAAACCTAACAGATTACCGCGAAGGCATTATCTGATTCAAATTTAAGTATTAACCGTTCGTATTAGCGTATTTTTAGGCGATTGGCAATTTTTCCTTATCTTGGTTTCAGAAACATCAATACCTCCCTCTAAAGGGTTGTTTCCAAAAAAAAAAATAAAAATAAAAATGGCGTCAGGTATGACGTTTTAACTTTCGCTAGTCATTCAAACAACCCGCTCGGTGACGGAAGTTAACGAAAGGTTTAGTCATCAGCACTTATGCATATACCTGTAAATGCCGAAGATAAGTGTCCGTTAAAGAATCGAGTACTTTATTCTCAATCACAAAATGTAAACAAACACAAATTGAAATCGATTAAGAACAAAGAAATACTCTTTCCAGAGAACCGCACTCATACTCTCCTTTTGCAAATTCTCTTATTTTGCTTTAGTGACCAAATAAACGATAGCTTGTTTCGACTATTTTTTCTCCCTCGGAGGGAAGATATGGCTTTAATCTATTGTGATAAAGTTGCAGCTTTTGGACGGTTGTTGCAATAAAGCGCCCTGATTTATTTGACTATCCTTTATATAAACTACCACATAACCGTACCTTGAACAATAAAGAATCTTGTATGTAATTCCGATTGAACGTCCCTATGAGTATATGGTAATACATGAAATGAAAAAGTTAAACCTTGAATCCGCCTTCTTGGTGATTTTGGGTGTTCATCATATTTTTGTGCCCGTCAAATTACAACACAACTACAAAAAGGGAATACAAGTCACTGTGAAATCAGCCTCGTGTCCGGGACGTTTTACCATATGCGGTGCTGGCATGTATGTCAGAATTTACATGAATAACACAAACTTCGGGAAAAAAATAAAACAACGTCTGCAATCTCTTTCACTTTGGATCCTTTTTATGTCTTAACCCATTACCACAGGGCAAAATTTCAGATTGGTCCAAATAGCAAGGAGTTGCAGAAGAACCATTTGAAGTTTATAAAATTTTAAATTTTTTCATTTTTTTTTTTTTTGGTAGAAATCTTTGTGTAAAAAGAAGAAATTACTTGTTGCAAGCAATTTCTTCATTTTACACAATGTCTTCCCAATTGATTCTCTTGAGGGGCGTTCAAAGCGTCATTCCTTGGGAATGGGTTAATTGTTGAATGAAAATTAGGATGATTTTAGAATTCAGTTCTTATGTTTACTTTTTTCAAATCCAATTCGAAAGAACCAATGAAATTAAGGACCAATATCAAGATCCTGAATGTTTTGTACCTCAGAAATCCACCCTTCCGTCTTCGCAATACGTTTCCGCGTCAGGGATAGAATTGCGTGTACTCCGAAGAAAGAAATCGAACGTTAGTGAAATGAGACATACATATTGGAATAGGAAAATATAGGTAGAGTCGTCTCTAAGAGAACCCATCTTTTTTACTTAGAAACCACATGTTATTCAAGCTATAGTAACGACGTACTCATTTGGTCACGCCCACTCACTCCGAAGGGAAGTCCCGCTTCCATTTTTAGCTCACAAAGTGCTTATGGTGAGGTATTTTTATCATCCTCTGTCCGTCGTGCGTCGCGTGTCAACAATTTTAAAACAACATCTCCTCCGAAGCCGTTGAGCCAGTTAAAACCAAATTTGTTAGAAACGTTCCTTGGGTGGTGCCTTTATAAATTGCTAAAACAATTGAAATCCATAGAAACTCTGGTTGCCATTGCAACAAAACTGAAATTTGAATAAAAAATAATTAAAAATTGTTTCCTCCTGACCAAGAAGGCGTAGAGCCTTATATGTTTCTTACGTGTTGCCCCTTAAAAATTGCTAAAAGAATTGAAATCCGTTGAATAAATCTTTAAAAATTATCTCCACATAACCAAGAAGGCATAGGGCCTTGGTATTTTGTATGAAACATCAGTACATTGACCTCTTTTAGAAATGCTAAAATCAACACCATCGGGTCCCCAGAGGCGCAGCCCAGGGGGGCGGTGCTTACATAGAAATGAAGAAGGACATCTCCTCCCGTTCTGCTCGGCCAATTTCAACCAAATGTGGCAGAAATGTGCCTTGGGTTGTGCCCTTTAAAAATGCTAAAAGAATTAAAATCTATGGTTCCGATGGTAACAAAACTGAAATTTGAAAGAAAAAATCTATAAGAATTATATCCTCCTGATCCAGAAGGCGTCGAGTCTTGATATTTTGCATGAAGCATTAGTACATTGACCTCTTTTAGAATTGCTAAAATCACCACCCTCTTATCCCCAGGGGTGGAGCCCCGGGGGAGCATATATATTTCTATATGCATATATATTTCTATATAGAAATATATAAGGGTTTTAAAAACTATATCTTCCCCAGAAACAGCACCGATTTCAACAAAATTTGGCAGAAATGTTCCTTGGGTGGTGCCCTTTAAAATTGCTAAAAAAAATTAAATCCGTTGAAAACTATGGTTGCCATTGTAACAAAGCTGAAATTAAAAAAAAAACTTTTAGAATTATCTCCTCCTGGTCCAGAAGACGTAGAGTCTTGATATTCTGCATGAAGCATCAGTACATTGACCTCTTTCAGAATTGCTAAAATCATCACCTCCGGATCTAGTATATAGAAATAAATAAGGATTTTTAAATCGACATCTCCTCACTAACCACTGTAGCAATTTCAATGAAGAGTTTAAATCAGATGAAAACTCTAGTTGCTATGACAAAAACCATCTCTTCCTGGCCCAGAAGTTGAAGAATCTTGAATTTTGCATGGAGCACCAGTACATTGACCCCTTTCAAAATTGCTAAAATTTCAGAGCCGCAGTGTGATTGGGCTTAAATAGAAAATAAAGAAGGCATCTCTTTCAAAACTATTTGGCCAATTTTAATCTTCGGCAGGAATTTACCTTAGATTTCCCCCTGTTAATAATTTCTAAAACATTTAAAATCTGTTAGAAGCATTGGTTGGCATGGCAACATAAATTGATGTTCGTTAAACTTTTAAATGAGGTCTTCTCCTGACAAATTTAGTTTTGGCCTTGAAGATAAAAGCCTAATCTCAGGTGAGCGGGACACTGGCCCTCTTGTTAAAGGCGTGCAACAAAAAAGTGAATAGTTTGTTGGCGACCTAAAAGTCGTAACTACAGCTTGAATAAGCTGTAGTTACGACGTTTAAGTCGCCAAACCATCAGAAAAGGTGAACAAAAGTGGCGGCCAATGTTGGAGATCAAAACTCATTTTTGATCTCAATGAATGATTTCCTTGGTTGACTGGTAATTTGATTGACAGCCAAGATTGGTCAATTCCAATACAGAATTGAATATTTTGATCGAGGAATGGGTACTTAATGAAAACGACTCTAAAGTTGAGCGTAAAAGAATATTTTCTCCAATCAGTCCTCGAGACGAGTAAACTGTTATCATACTAAATTGAGAATTAAAATTTTTACTGTGCCTTAAGTACAATTAATCTGTATTGTCTGTTACATTAGACATTTATTGTTATAGAATTAAAGGAGTAGTACATCTAAATCCTAATTTAAAAATTGAGTTAATTTTTAAGTGAGTACGAAAAAAGATTTATAATCTTGGGCCCTACTGGTGATTGAAGAAGAGTGTTATACAGACCAGCGTAATAACAGGGCTCGCACAGTTTTGAAAAAGTAATGGAAAAAGGCGTTGTCCGGAAAAATCATGGAAGTTTAATAGTTTGGGTTTATCATGGAAAAATCAAGGGAATTTTATCCAAAATCATGGAAAATAGGAAAAACATCATGTAATTCATCTGCGACAATGTAGAATTTAAAAAAGGAAGCCTTTGTCATTGGCGATAATCACTCTTGGAATGAAAAGTCTTGGTATGAAAGGTCCATTTTGATTTGGTTTTTTACGGTGCAATTACTTTTATGGTTACACCGTAGGTTTACTAGTGCAGCGTTTCCCCTTTATCTAAAACAATTTTACAGAGTTTATTATTGCAAAAATGAGAAAGAAAGTATCATCAACATCATGTAAAAATCATGGAACTTTGTTGAAAAAGGTTTGTATGAACCCTGAATAATGTTTGTCCGCCAAGAGAAAACTCTTCAAGGCGAATTTTTCGTCGTTAGCTCCACTGCACGAAGCTCATAATACCTAAAGTCATGGCAATGTTTCCTTCGTGTGTGTATCTTTTTCTCTCTCTCTTAAAATTCTTCTCCTCTTAAGCTTCTGATCATATTTCGAACAAAATTGAAAGTATTCAAATATAGTTCGTGTAAACATATACCTTATGAAATTTTGACTGTCACTCAACACATTCCCAAACAATCCACCCTTTATATGCTTCTAAAGAAAAAAAAGCTTTGGAAAACAGTGTTGAAAATGATGAAATTGCTTGTATCAAGCTATTTCTTTCATTATCCACAATGTTTTTAATTCAAAAAGACGAAATAAATAATGTTGTAAATTTGAATTGTCGTCTTGCAACTTCTGTCAATTTGGGCCAGTCTAAAACTTTGTTGTGTAGGAATAGGTTAAAAGCTGTTGTTGTTTTTTCAAGTTGAATTCTTAAAAAAATTCCTCCTCCTCCTTAATTACTAAACCAAACTTTACAGAATTGTTCCTTTGGTGACTCTCTCTAAAAGTAAGTCATTAATTCGACAGTAGAAATAAAAATCAGCCAGTATAATATGTGGTTAGAATGGCAGATCGTAAATGGGCGCCCTTTACGTCGTCACTACATCTTAAATAAACCATAGGTATGAGGTTTAACCCATTACAACTCAATCCCTCCTTTTTACGCCCCTCAAGAAAAAAACTTTGGAAAACATTGTGGAAAATGAAGAAATTGCTTGTATCAAGCAATTTCTTCATTATCCACAATGTTTTCTATCCAAAAAGGTGAAAAAATTTAAAATGCCATCAACTTGAAAATGTCGTCTGCTTCTTCTTTCAATTTGGACCAGTCTAAAATTTTGCTGTGTGGGAATGGGTTAAGTCCAATGAAATACTGAACACGAAGGTCGGAGTTCAAAGCTCATAGCAGGTCAAATGATTGGTTTGAATGTTTTGATCGCTCAAACGATCTTTCTATGGGTAACGTTGATCCGTATAGTCAAAGTACTTGTACGAGTATTTATTATATACCTATAAAAGATATGGAGTAAAACCTGGCTGTCAAATACAACTCGACAGAAAAAAAATCAATATTCGGCGTGTAGCAAAAAACCGTATTCGTCCAGTACCGTTAAACACTGACTTCTTTTTTGTGTATTGACAATCCGGGTTTTTCGGAAAGTTGGTTATTTCTTAGCCATTTAAGAGAATTTTCTTAATGTCATTTCCTAAAAGGTATATAATAAATGGAATATTACAACAGTGTGTTTTTCTATTTGCTGTTATCGTGTTCTCGAATCGTGTGTAGGTATTTTTATTGAATGAGACCGAAGGTCGATTCCAATAAAAATACCTACACACGATTCGAGAACACGATAACAACGCATAGAAAAAGACACTGTTGTAATATTCCCTATATACTCGAGAAAGGGAACCTGGAGTTAGCTTTGATGTTATTTACAGAGTAGTGTACTAAAGTGAACCAGATTCAAGACCAATCAAAATATTGACTGTAGTGTTGTATTCGAGGACATTGATTTTAAGTTTAATTCGATGTCAATAAAGAATTAGTACACTCAATAAAAAACAGTATTGTTGAATACTTTAAATTTCGATTCTATATTTCAGTAAAACAAATTGCAGTTCCTTTAACATCTAATTGAGTGATTTAATTGATCAATCGAGGTTTGTATTGACTAAGGCCATCTAACGATTCAAAGCCGTTTGTAAGCTTCTGTACTCACTAATGGGAACTTGGGTGCGGTTTGATGTTTTTCAAAGAGTAATGTACTCAAGTGAACCATATTCAAGACCAATAAAATATCGACTACTGTGTTGAGGCTAAAGTACACTGATTTTAACCCTTGTCATGCTGAACCTGGTACATTACTGATTTTTTGGCAGGAGGTATAGACAAAGATCAGTCTGAACATATGTGCAGTCTGATATAAGTCTATACCACCTGATTGTCCTTTTGCCAGAATTGGTTATCAGATATTTTTTTCAACATAAAAAATGGCCTATTACTTGATGCCTCCAGTGCTTTCAGCCCTTTGATTTCAATACAATTCTGTTGTGGATTTTTAATTCAGCATGACAAGGGTTAAAATTTATTATATTTTTTTAGAAGAGCGTTTTCAAGTGAACGATACGCCGGAATGCTTTAACATGGTTTGCATCTGACACGTAAACCAGAGTTATGATTTTGAACATTATAAACATTGTAAGTACCCTACTTTGGTCTGTATAGATTTCTCAAATGGAGACCTTTTCACTCCCTTGACATAAATGCATGATCAAAACAGAAGTTTTGATTAATCAATTTTCAACTATGTATCTCATGTAAATCAATTCCTTAATATGATATTTATAAAAGTGAATCAAAGTAGACAAGTAAATGTCTCTCAGCACTTTAGCCTTGTGTTATTTTCGTTCTTTGACCTCTTTAATTAGTTTTGGCCTCTAGAATTTCAATAACTGTTCAATTTTAAAGGCTAGCACAGGCCCTATTGAACATTGCTGTAAAACCAGTTTCTTCAACATCAATCATCTTCTTGTATCTTTTACCTGCAAGAGATGAAAGGATTTCTATATACAAACGATTTATTAACCAATTCCCACAAAATCCCATTTTTTTACACCTGTGAATGGTAATGATAAAAACATTTTTAGAAAAGAAGAAATCCTTGAAGCAGGTAACTTCTTTCTTCTAAATGTTGTCAACCAAGTTTGACCCTCATAGGATAATTTCAAATCAATTTGAAATGCAGCATGCTACTTATTTCATTTTGGATCAGAGCAAAATTTTGTCTTGTGGTAATGGGTTAAACAAATGCAGATACCTCTCGAAGAGTTATCAAGGAAAAAGTTGAAAAGAAAAATAATTTACGTTAAGTGGAACATAGCTTTAAGTACAAAATTCTAAGCAAGCACACGGGAACACAATGCTTCTGATAAAGAAACACAGAATCAATGGAATTTGTTCATAAAAGTGCCCATAAACACTAACGGTATGTTGGAATAGATTGTTCATTTATCAAGTAGTAAAAAAGTTTAACTCTCTTTAAGTCTGGGCAATTCGAACGTTTTCCATATTCGCTAGAAAGATCCTGTTTACATGTCACATCAAACCAATGACAGTTCTTATGTTCAATGATTTTATTATCTTCTTTAACTCTTTAAAGGGAGGTATCGATGTTTCTGAAACCTAGATAAGAAAAAATTACCAAGTGCCGAAAAATACACTCAAACGAACATTTTAATACTTTAAGTTGAGTAAGGTATTGTCTTGGTGGTAATCTTATATGCGTTAAGTGGCTTTTTGTGGTTACATCGGAAAGGTTCATCGGAATTCCAGGTTATTTTTAGCTAGCACGGAATTCGCCTGTCGACATCGAATGACTTCATTTGCATATGACTCGGCAACTGAAGGTATCAAATTTACTAGCGGAACAACCAACGTCCTAAATCATGTCACATTAAATGGTCAGTGCAAAACTACGGCAAGTGTTAGCATTCGTGCTTACGACAGTTTTGGACTGATTTTCACAGAATTAAAGACCGGCTAGCGGACATAACTCCTGATGGCGTAGCGATGACGTTGGTTTGATGTCATTTAAACTAAAGACAAGGTTCCAACAGTTATTCGCAACACGCGAATGATCCTATATTCTTCGCAACTGTCTCGGATTAACCTAAAAATAGATTATTAGGCTATTTATCTAAAGATAGATTAATTGCCTACGTAGGCTATTAGGGAACTACCCTGCTTTTTTTTATAAGAATTTTGCAAAACTACTTTTCGGCATATTGAATTCAAATAGTATACGAGAGGAAATAAAAATGATGAAAATCTGTCTGAAAAAAACATCGATACCTACCTTTAAACGCGTACAAACTTTCTTTCAAGAATCTTTTACTACATCATTACTTGAATCCGTATGTATATTTAAAAGTACGGGGATTGAGTTTTGTCCTCAGGGATAAATAACATTTTAACACAGAACCTAAACATGAAGTTTCTACACAATCCCACTTTTTTACCATACCCAAGAAAAATCGGTTAAGAAAACAATGTGAAATGAAGCCATTTCTTTATTCCTCGTCCCCCCCCCCCCTCGCCAATTTTTTTGCCCAGGAAGATAAAGATTTTTTAAAATTTCACCATATTACAATTTGAGCCTGCAACTTCTTTGATTTTGGACCAGTCTAAAATCTTATCGTCTTGTAATGGGTTAAAATTGGTATGTTAGGTCTGTTTTCAAAGTTATTATTATCTCTGGGCCCGTATTCACCAAACTGTTCTTAATTCTAGAGTTGGGTATAGACTAAATTGTAAGGTTTATACTATTTTGATGTATTTAACATCGTAAGCAAAGGGCCCCAGATCGTGACTTTCCTTGTAATTGACACACATCTTGCCTCGCCCACAGAGCTCCGCGAGGAATTTCCACACAATTATGAAACGGCGTTAGTTTATACAAGAGGGCCGTTGGACCCTAAGATAAAGGCTCTTTTTCTTCCAGCAGTCTAATTTCATGTTAGGGTTAGGATTATGAAACAAGTGGGCCACAATTACATATAAAGACTATGAACCTGGGGATCTAAAATTCTGAATTTCAAATTCCAAGGTTTTAGTGCTGATTGAAAGAAAGAAATAACTTTTTCCTCCCTTTTGATCCATGGGTTATAATTTCAGAAATAAGAAAGAAGTCTGTGAACTGATGCTTCATGCCTATACCCCCCCCCCCCCCGCTCAGCCCCTGGAGACCTGAGGATCATGTTTTAGCCATTTTGTAAGAGATCAATATACTGATATTTCATGCAAAAATATTAAGGCTCTACGTCTTCTTGGTCAGGAGTAGAAGATTTTTAAAGATTATCTTAAAATTTCACTTATCTTGCCATGGCAACCAGAGTTTTTTTTACGGATTTCAATTCTTTTAGATATTTTTTGAAGGGGACCACCTGAGGAACATTTCTGCCAAATTTGGTTCAAATTGGCCCTATGGATTTGGAGGAGATGTTGTTTAAAGAAATATTTGACGGACGACGGACGGACGCCGGAAGAAAGCTGATCACAATAGCTCACTTGAGCACTTCGTGCTCAGGTGAGCTAAAGAATTAATTAATTGTTAGTTACATGTAACAAAAAGGTACAATGGTCGATTGGAGACATAAGTGTCTTAACCTTTTCCCGTTTTTAGATATTTTAGAGTAGTCCAAATCTAAAGAGGTTTCAGACGACCAGGAAAATTGAATGCAATTTAAAACAAAACCATCCTTTTATGTAGAAAATATTGTGGGAAAAGGAAAAATTGCTTGTTACAAGCATTTTTCTTCTTTTTTCAACATGTTTTCTCAAGTATAAAATCACAGCGACGTAGCATCCCAGGTTTGTAAAGGAATGGGTTAATTGCAGTTACGATCTTTAAGTCGGCAAAACAGAACAATTGCTTAATATGAATGTCGCCCAACCTCTGAGTTTAAATTTCATTCCCCGTCGAAATGAATAATTCGATTGGTCGATTGACTCTTTGATTGACAGCTGAGATCCGTCGATTTTGTAAATGGATAATACAACTAGGGAAAGCTACTTTTCAAACAGAGAGATTTAACAGGCCAGATTCAGAAAAATGGGAACAAGACTGACGTATACAATTAAAAGGAAAGAAACGAGCTTTATAGGATTTCGGCAGATCTACCATATTGGTAGCACGCAGTAAATTTCAGATTATAGACATGCAAGTTATAGTGAGTGATCAAAGGTCAATTTTGTCTATACAGGTAAAAGGTATAACCAAGATTGACAATATATTACTCACTAAAAATTTAACTTGTACATCCAAAACACTTTTTTTACTTCTTACCTTTTTCTGGTTTTATTTCTAACCGTTCATCCAGCTCGAACGTCTGTTTATGATCTCTCGGAACACTGTGAGAAAGAATTAAATATAATCGATCTTGCTCTACCCACTGCCTCTATTAAGCGAACACTTCCATAAGCGACCACAATCGAAATTGCCTTTTCAAAATCAAAAGCTTTCACAAAGAAGATATTTGCTACTCATATCATACCTACAGCTTAATTAAGGGTAGTTGCGACGTTTAAGTCGCCAATCGGTGAACAAAAATGGTGGCCAATATCGGAGTTGAAAGTCCAGGTCCGGGCTGAATGAATTATTTGATTGGTCGATTTTCTTGATTGACAGCCGCGATTGGTCAATTGGTTAGAACATAACGATAGCCACTGATGTGTTTTAAAGGTTTTTGTTTGTTAACAAGTTACATGATATTCCCGGTGAAGTATAACTACTAATGTTCTATCTGAATGAATATGAGGATGAAATTATTTCTTCATTTCAATGCGTCACGTGTTTGTTTACCTAATCGATGGATCGATGACCCCGCCCAAGGATCTCCGAAAGGGAAGTTGAGGTTAATATATTTATGGTTTGTAACATGGAATAAATGTATAATTGGTTGGCGATCTATCATCTGAATAAGTTGTAATTTCGACGTTTAAGTCTCAAAACCAACCAAATTGCTTCACAAAAATGTCAACTAATATCAAAATTCATTTCCGGTCTAGAAGATTGCTTTAATTAATATATCGGTTGTTTTTATTGACAGCTGTGGATCGTCAATTTGTTACCACATAGAAATGTGAGATTAATCATGTTAGTCGCATGTCGTTTTAGGACCGTGTCTTTAAATATAACACAGCTTTATTCAGGTCTTTTAAATATAACTATAAATGTAATTTTGGCACAAGAGTTTTACACTTTAAGTCTAATATGTTAGTGACATAAGCTGCTCTTTTACATATTTGGCACATTTTTTTTTTACATATTTGGCACATATTTTTTGCACATTTTTTACGTATATGTTTTCATATTTTTAGTTTGACTGTATCCATTTGAATTTAAAAGTAGAAGAAATAAGAAATCAGTGAATTGGATTTACGCCTAGAATCTTCCACCCCCATGTTGATGTTATATTGAAAAATTATCTGAAAATAAGAGACCAAACAACCCAAGGGCAACAGAAATTCCAGCTAGAATGTAGGGATCCTGTTTAGATCACAATACCAAATTTTAAGATCATTGGATTGTGGCTGATAAAAGAATATGGCAATTCTTCGTGTAATGCTGGAAAATGAAATCGATACCAGACTATTAGCAACATTAATCAACATTTTCTGCCTGAACACATAATCTGTCTTATTACTTCTGGGAAGATCGGGTAATCCTTTCCTTTTTTTATTGTATAAATAAAGATTTTTGATATTTTCTCGGTAAGACATAATCATACTATTTTTCCCAGGTATCTTTAGAGTGTTAAGTCAGGGATAAAGTGTTATTGGGTCTTAATAGTGCCAATACACTTGTAACATTTCCGATCCAATCGTTTTGTCCTCAAGGCCATAACTAAATTATGTCGCAAAAGTCGATTATCCCGTGATATATGGCGAGATTTCAAGAAAGATGGTAAAAAACGAGAGTACGTATACAAATAATGGTTCACCGGTGCTAAACAATAAATCGACTAACCAATAAAATCGTTTTACCGGAAGTTACCTAGAACTTCGATATTGAACTTGTGGGCGACTTAAACTTTGTAGCTTATGCAGTTAGGACATTTAAGTCGCCAAGTAACTATTCGCCTATTGTTTTATGTTTTTGACTATAAATTATGCAAATAAACGGGTTTGGCGTCCGAGTCCAAATTTCATGTCGAAGGTTCTTCTTTTCAAACAATATTTTCTACCAAATATGGTGTTTTCATTTCAAATTACATCCTCTTTTCATTGTCGTCTGCAACCTCTTTCAATTAGGACCGGTCGAAAGTTTCAAAAAACAGGAAAAGGGTTAAAAACGGTATAACATAAACTTTTACCTTTTTCTGTTTCTGTGTTTTATCTCTTTCGTCGGGTCACATGACAGGTCAACATGTCTCTCACCTCCTGCCCCAAATGCTACAATTGAGAAATACTTTGCAATGCTTTGGGACATTAGTAAGAGATAATTAAGATGGTTTTGTATTTAAAATGCCTGTACATAGCTTTAAAAAAGAAAGAAAAAACTGTTTAAAAAAGAATCGCGTTACGAGACGCCAAATAAGTCAGCGAAATACATCCCAAAGAGAACCGGAATTCATCGGGTAAATCCGTTATCAGTCGATTGCCGTTGTCTGCGCATGTCATATTCTCCGAAGATTGACCTGTCTTCGGGACCGTATCACTTATCCAGATTGGGATAAATATTACTACGTCGTACGCATAACTCGATATCAAATCGCCAAAAAGTAGCAAGTGGATAATTGCAATAAAACCTACAATTGTGGAGAAATCAAACTTAACTATCGCCCAAAATTAATAAGAAAAATAATTATTTTAAATTGCTAAAGCATTCACGTCTTAAATGTGCTGCAAGAAGAGGCATCAAAAATTAGAAGCGTGCCTTTCAAGGGCGCTGACATTTTGAATGTATGTCGACGGAATCGGCCGTGTTGTCACGAATGACAATACCCAGAATGCTCAAATTAGATAGGTCAGTATTTGAAAAATGCTACCTATCGGAAGATAACGGTCGATTGCGCCGAAATAATGCCTTATTTATGGTTTCCATGACGTAGCAATTACGTCATTGGCTTCTTCAAGATATTCAGCGGTTATCGACATCAACCGAAGACGAACTACCTCGCCCGATAAATTCCGATGTTTCAAATTAGGACATAGGGAATATATATAACATTAGATTACATTTATAGTGGATTTAGTAGATTTAACACGAAGAAAGAATATCTATCTTGAAAAAAAACCTGACATTAATAACTATTGGATAATATTCACATATCAATTTTCTTGAAATCTGTTCAAGGGGTGCCGCGATTTCGGGGCAACCGTTTAAAATACTATAAGTACCTCAATTGTCTTACACCGGAAACCGGCTTTTTAGGTGATGCGGCACGGCATGTACATTTTTAGCTAGCAAAGCGTCAGCTTTGATAGCTTAAGTTAACAGACAAAATTTTGAGGTCTTCTAAAAGTTCAACGAGCGCAAACTGCCCCTTGAGGCTTAACCACTAAATCCATTGAAAGCCTACTCCATAAAAAGTAGTTCTGCCGTATTATTAGAATATAAGAAACTCTATTGATATTGTAGAGAACTCTTGCAAAAGTGTGATATCTAACTCATTCCAACTCAATTCCGCTTTTTCAAGCATCTCAAGAAAAATGCTTTGGAAAACTTTGTGGACATTGAAGAATTGCTTGTAACAATCAATTTCTTCAATGTCCAAAATGTTTTCTACCAAATTCCACCTTCTTGAAATTGTCGTCTGCAACTTCTTTCAATTTGAACCAGTGTAAGATTTTATTATGTTGTAATTTCTTCAATGTCCAAAATGTTTTCTACCAAATTCCACCTTCTTGAAATTGTCGTCTGCAACTTCTCTCAATTTGAACCAGTCTAAGATTTTATTATGTTGTAATGGGTTATCTCCTGGGTTACTTTAAGCTTGTTCATTGATCATGACCTTTGAAAAAGAGGATTACTTAACCGAAAAATGCTTTGCTAGATTACAGTACTTTCAGCACTTTGATTTGGTAGTTTCGTGGTGAGTGTCTAGATGGGTTACCAGACGCTATCTGACCACTGGGTTCGTTACAGAGAAATACTTCAATTTTTCAATCGGGTCTATCCGGATATATGGTGTTTCCATTTGTCTAATCGAGAAATTTAGAATTTGGTTACCACAATGTAATTGACCGATCGCGACTGCCAATCAAAGAATCAATCGATCTACCGTAAGTAAACTTTCAACTTCGACATCGGACGCCATTTATGTGAAGCACTTTTGTTCGTTTTGAGGTCTAAAACGTTATAACTAAAACTTATTCAAGGCGTAGTTTTGACATTTAGGTCGCCAATCAACCACTTTTCTTTTTGGTCACACGTTACAAACCATTTAGGTGCCAGTCTACGGTTTCGATGGAAATATTCGAATTGGCCATGGTCAATTTCTCAAATAGAAGGAAAATGTCATTTTTGACTGCTGGTTTATAGGTAATAGTGGAAACTGTTGTTCTAAAAGACTCTAAAACATGAAAAAGAGACCGTTTGCAAATGTGAAACTAAAGGTTCATGGCTTTTCGAAAGTACACCTGTTTTCGGCTGAACCAAAAGTGCAAGTTGGTAGTTTTGCGGCTTTTGGCTGTCAGTGCAGGCATTTTTGAATGGTAGGATTATGCACCGATATAGTGAAAAAAGTAGCTGGAATCATGGTATTTTTGACTGCATTGGCCAGCTTTACATTGTTTTTACTGTCCAGAAATCAAGTAGTTTGCGGGCCATCATTTCCAATTTGGCCTGTGCGGCAACTTGCGTCAGGCCGAAATTGCGGGTTTACGCTCGGTTTTGTTGACCAGGCCGGGTGTTAAATCGCCTTGCGTTTGTCCTTTTTATAGGGTATCTGTATGATTTGTAGTATTTTTTTCCTAGTATTATATCCTATTCTGACAAAGAACATGTTTGTTCTATTGCAGATTGTTGTTTGATAGAATAGTTTAGTGCAACATTCGATTATCAGGGTTGACGACAAGGAAAGAGACGTAAAACCGTAGACTGAGACCTTAAGACGTGAGTTGACAAATTTTTTTTAGTGACATTTGCGAATCAATTGACCTTAAATCTAGATTTCTACAAATTTCCAGGCAGAGAATGGTGTTTTCAATGTGCCTAAAGTTATTGTTTCTTTAGAAATTCACTTTAAACAAGGGAGGTAATTTATAAAAATTAAGAATGAGATCTCGAATTGACAAATTTGTCTTCACCATATTCCCCCCCCCCATTTTTTCCTGAGTCTCTATTAAAGGGCTTACTTGAATTTTTATTTTCTTTTTTGAATTTCTGTCAACAGTTTATGGTTGAAAATAGTGTTATATTTTCCAAAAATGATGAAAAAAATCAGTTAGACTGCGGAAATTCATAGAAAATATACTTGGATATAAGCCAGCATTTCAGCCTTTGATACCTGTATTTGCATTGAGATGCATCCAAAACCTATTGAAGGTTTCACTAAGTGTTCTAGAGTATGATTTGAGAGTATTTGAGTAAGAATTAGAAGCATCTAGTGGAAAGAATAGCCTTTTGTTAATGCCTGACTGGAAATGAAATTCATTCTGTAAAATTGGGCAAGATGAGCCATATGTCATCAGGTTTATTTTGAACTTTCAGGGTTCTTTTAGATAAATGTTTGCAGTGCTAGTGGTCTAAATCATCTAAAGACTGCCTAAAGATTCTGAATTATGATTATTGGCATTTAAGCAAAAAACTTTTTGTCCCCTTAAGGTGCCAGTCTACGGTTTCGATGGAAATATTCGAATTGGCCATGGTCAATTTCTCAAATAGAAGGAAAATGTCATTTTTGACTGCTGGTTTATAGGTAATAGTGGAAACTGTTGTTCTAAAAGACTCTAAAACATGAAAAAGAGACCGTTTGCAAATGTGAAACTAAAGGTTCATGGCTTTTCGAAAGTACACCTGTTTTCGGCTGAACCAAAAGTGCAAGTTGGTAGTTTTGCGGCTTTTGGCTGTCAGTGCAGGCATTTTTGAATGGTAGGATTATGCACCGATATAGTGAAAAAAGTAGCTGGAATCATGGTATTTTTGACTGCATTGGCCAGCTTTACATTGTTTTTACTGTCCAGAAATCAAGTAGTTTGCGGGCCATCATTTCCAATTTGGCCTGTGCGGCAACTTGCGTCAGGCCGAAATTGCGGGTTTACGCTCGGTTTTGTTGACCAGGCCGGGTGTTAAATCGCCTTGCGTTTGTCCTTTTTATAGGGTATCTGTATGATTTGTAGTATTTTTTTCCTAGTATTATATCCTATTCTGACAAAGAACATGTTTGTTCTATTGCAGATTGTTGTTTGATAGAATAGTTTAGTGCAACATTCGATTATCAGGGTTGACGACAAGGAAAGAGACGTAAAACCGTAGACTGAGACCTTATGGTACAAAAATGACGCAGAATAATATTCTAGTGTAAGTTTCTGACGGGGTTCTGTCGGCGGGGCTAGCAATCTGTCAATTGACCAATCGCTGGCCACGCCCATTTACTCTTTTGGACCCGCCCATTCACTCCGATAGGAAGGTCCGCTTCGATTTCAAACGTCGATTTTGTGGAAAACTTTTAGCCATTAGCATGTAACAAAAATTAGAAAGGTTGGTTGGTGACCTAAAGAAGCTGTAGTTTCGACGTTTAAGTCGCCAAATGAACAAAAAAAAAAAGGCACAAAAATGGCTGACAATGTCGGAGTTCAAAACACACTTCTGGTGTAAATGAATAATTTCATAGGTCGATTGACAGCTGTCATTTGTCTATTGAAGTATATAAGAATTAAACAATGCCTACCCTCCTGCGAAAATGGATTCGTTTCTGCTGGAACATCAATAACCTGCTGGTTTATTTGTTCAATCCATTTGGTGAAATCTTCTACAATACTCTTTGTATCTATATTGGATAAAAAGGTTACATACAGATGATCTTGCTGGAGCGACCACGTCTATTAAGCGACCAGTTCCATTTAGCGACTATAATTGAATTCCCTACGTAGAAAACAACTTCTCCTTAGAAGGGAAGCATTTACGTGACAAGATGTGAAATCGTGACAAGATCCTGTGTTGTTGGAACTCATTAGAATCGTCTCAATTAGACGATTCCAATGAGTCCAAACAACATAGGTTAAAGCGGGAATTATGTAATAATTTATTTATGCAGTCGAATCAATCATTCATATCTTTCATAATTAAGTGAATTAAACGATCATTCTTTTAAGCTACCACCCTTTGGTCGTCCCTTCAGTGGTCGCTTAAAACAAGATTTACTGTAGTTGCTGTGCAACATAAGCCACGTAGCTATGAATTTTATTATGTAGGTAGACGGTGAATGGCGTGATAAGCGTTATTTTACTTCCGTCTCATAATTACATGTTATTTTACTTCCGTCGCCCTAACACGGTTTTGGTTTTGAGTTTTTTTAAACAAATTCCGTTCGAGTAAGAATTTTGTGAAAGTACCCTGTAAATCTCAGATACAAATGGGGGAAATGCTAATATCATTGTAAGGGTATAGTTTGATTTGATGATAATAACTTTAGTTGAAGTTTTGAAAATTTATACAGTTTCTAAATAGTAAAAATGAAGATGTTTTCTTCAAAGTCGCCGTTCGAATATTGAAGAGGGTATTGTGAATATGGGTTGAGATTTTTCTAGAAAAGTATATGTACATTTTCATTTAGCCTTGTCCTGTCTAAGAATGTTCACTTTTTGAATTAAAACGTGTTTTACGAACTCAGCACACCCTCAAATGAAAGGCAAGGAAACCGTGATACAAATTCCGAACCCCATGATACAAATTCCGAGCATCATGATACAAAATCTCTAAACTAAACAAACAGTAAGGTACCAATTCAGAAAAGCTAATTGCCTAATCTATGCAATATTTTTAGCAAATTGTATTCCTCAAAGTCTTATATTCAAAAGGACTGAACATTGATTTCATTGTATTTCATTCTTTCCAAGATATTTCAAAATTTGAACCAAATTTCTCATCTGGTATTTATGAAATGTATTGCTCTACCGAAGCTCTTCCAGAGAATAACAATAAAAAGTGTGACGGAGGTTTTCAGCCTCAAACACCCCTCTTTCTTAGGTTTATATAAACGACTGAAAATACATATAGAGAGGGAAAAAAGGGGGTAGATCGTTCATGCCCTTATTTACTAATTAATGTGTATAGTATCAAAGGTTGACACTGATTTTGATGTAAAAGAAGAAAAATTATTTTGCCAACAAATACACTTCAAGCTCGCTTTGATGGCAACGAAGCAAGGGCATGTGGGTAGGTTGGGGTCAGACTCCCTTTTATGAAGGTAACATATAGCGCCAGAGAATTGTTCTAGACAGATCAAAAAATCTTTAACCAGCTTAAATAGTTGTCAAACAAGCTATCGAATTACCACTGTTTCACAAGATTCGTAGCTCGGAAAAATACTGGCTTTGTATAACAAACCAAATATGTAAAGGCTTTATTAACCAGCCAAACCAGAGATTCTTGACTGTTTGAAGTGTGAAGAAAAATCATTAGAAATAAAATTTCGTTTTGTACCACTTCTTAATAAAATTTTTAACAATTAATATTTCATTAATACAGCTCGTTACTCCTTTTCTTCAATCATGGGATGTCATGGGTTATATCTCCGGCGGCGGCACATATCCTTTCTGAAATTTGTCTCTCACCAATTGGTGGATAATCGTTAACCTAAATGGGATAGCAGCTGGCGGCTAGGAAAGGGTGTAGTGGTAGTACTGATGTGAGAAATACCGGGAATCCATTGTTAGATGCTCAAGCCGCCGCGATATGATTGAAATATTGTTAAAAGTGACGTTAAACCCCATTCAATCAATCAATTTATTCAATCAAATTAGAATTATCAGAAGAAAAGGAAAGAAACCACCTCAAAAACCCAACACCTTTTTCATGAATGTGGTTTAATATAATTCGTATACTACTGTCTCTTATATGAAAGGGTGTCGATGGGGCTTGGAGCAAAAACATAGTATGGCTCTATACAATGTATAGAGCCATACTATGTTATTGCTCTAAGCCATCGATATGTTGCAACTATATCCCAAAGGGTGAAATGTCTTTATTTGAAAAAGAAATAGATTCACCTTTAAACAAGGCTTTGATTTATCACAAAGTCACCGCAAAAGTTCAAATGCTTTAATAACATCACATTTGCAAAATATATGTTTTAGATGATATTTCATACTTACTTTCTGATGTTTTAATGAGTTTCTGTATACAAAACGAGGAGACAGAATTTGTAACTAGACACGATGTAAACTTATTTTGCGACGGAATTAAAATAACATGCCATCATGAGACGAAAATAAACTAACGTGGATCACGATAAACTTCGTGAATTAGAAAGTTAAGGTATGTATCAGTTATAATCTAGGTGCTAAGGTATATCACCGTTGTTTTCATGAAGGAAAAGTAAATGAATTTAGAAGATCCCCTTTCTATCCCGGTAGGGGTAATTACAGTAAACCTTGTGTAGAGCGACCGCTCAAGGGACGGTCAAAGAGTGGTTGCTGAATAGAATGGTCAATTGATACATTTTTAGCTCAGCTAATTTAGGAGAAAACCCGAGGTACTGCGATAGCTCTAATGTCGTCGTGCAAAAACTTTGACATTTTGTGATATCTCTAGTTCTACTAAAGGCAATCATTTGAAACTTGGCACACTTGTTCACTATCAAAAAGAGCAACCTATACTATCAAGGGGGATAACTCTAGGCGCATTTTGTCCACCATCCAGCACCCAACAGCCGAGCGTAGGCACCTGTTGGCGGTGCTCTTCTTCTGACTCGATAATGATGGATCGATTTGCTTGCATTTATGTATTATTGCAGAATTATTACTGAATCCTATTTTGTTCGAACTCATTAGAATCATCTCATTGAGGCGATTCTTATGAGATCAAATATAAAAGACGACTTACACGATCTTTAACTATTCAAAACCTAATGTTTTTAGCTATCAAAGCGTCAGCTTTGAAAGCTTAAGTTGACAGACAAAATTCGGAGGTCTTCTGAAAGTTCAAGAAGTGCAAACTGCTTTTGGAGCTTTTTAGCTAGCAAAGCGCCATAAGAAGTAGGTCTGGTGTATTTCAAAATATTACAAACTCTTTTCAAACAGTAGTGAACTCTTTCTAAAGCATTCTATCTAACTCATTCCACTAAACTCCGCTTTTTAACCTTACAAGAAAAAAGCTTAGGGAATATTTTGGACAAGAAATTGCTTGTAATTGCTTCTTTAAGAGGTTAATGGGCGTGGTCAGTAGACTCTGAGAGCGGAGCAAGCGAAATATCAATTCAACCATTCAACCTACATGTGTATTAACCCTTGTCATGCTGTATAAAATCCTCTACAAATTGCATTAAATTAAAAGGTTAAAAAAATATAAAAAAAGTGCTATAATCAACTTTGGCTTGAAAGAGACAGACAGAGAGAGTAGACTAAGATCAGACTGCACCTCCTGCCTAGACAAGAACATCCTGGGTTCAGCATAACAAGGGTTAAATTTTGATTAGCTTTATGTTTTGAGTGATCCGATCTTTCTCTATATCTCTGATATCGAAAATATTTGCTCTTTATTGGTTATTTTCTGAATTGTCATTTTACCATCTATGATTTTTTCAAAATAGTTTCTATAAATCTTGCTAGAAAATTTATCTTTCTTTATGAAAGTTAAAGTACAATTAACCAATCGCGGCTGACAATCAAGGAATAATCTACCAATCAAATGATTCATTCAGCCCGGAATCGACCTCTGAACTCCAACAATGGTCACAATTTTCCTTCAGCATGTTTGTTGGTTTGGCGACCTAAACGTCGTAACTAAGCTTATTCAAGCTGTAGTTACGGCGTTTAGGTTGCCAACAAACTATTTCACTTTTACAGGCTACTGGTTATGACTTTTGTAAATGACGCCGTTTAAAATCGAAGCGGAACTTTATGTTGGAGTGAGTGGGTGGGGCAACCGGTGTAAGTGGGAGGGGCCAGCGATTGGTCTATTCCGAAGAGCCCCCCCCCCTCTTTTTTTCTCACAAATACAAGCTTACCGATAAGAGTTCTTGACTGATTAAATTCTGCTTCGACGCTTTCAACATAGTTACGACGCTTGTTTATGTATTCAGTTTTAGCCTCTGCCAGTTCTCCGACTAGTAACTGTCCAATCCCTTGTAGAATATCGGACTCTTGCTTTATTTCTTCAATGATTTTAGTCAAACTGTTTTTGTTGCCTTCAGTAGTGTTGTGAATTGGGGTTTTATTTGTTTCAATATCTGTCAGTTCATCCGAGATAAAATTTCCGACATTTGGTAGAATATCGGATTCTCTATTTATTTCTTTATTTACTTTAGGACATATATTCTTTCTGTCTTCTACAGCATTGTGGATTGAGTCTTTATGCGTTTCAATACTTGTAAGTTTATCCAAGAGTGCCTGTCCAATCTCTGGCAGAATATCGGATTCTCGCTTTATTTTTCCAATGATTTTAGTCAAGCTACTTTTGGTACCTTTAGTTGTATTGCGAATAATGCTATTATTTGTTTCAACATCAGATAGTTCATTTGAGATGAAATGTTCAACATCTGGTAGGATATCAGGTTCTCGCTCCATTTCTTCACAGACTTTAGGTAAGATGTTTTTGCTTTCCTCCACAATATTATGGGTTGAGTTTCCACGCGTTTCGACATTTGTCAGTTTATCCAAGAGGGCATGTCCAGTCTCTGGTAGAATATCAGATTCTTGCTTTATTTCTCCAATGATTTTAGCCAAGTTCTTTTTGCTAACTTTATCAGTATCATAAAAATTGTTATTGTGTTTTTCAGCTTTGTCGTTGGCTCCCGAATCTTGAGTAGAGTTCTCAAGTTCGTTTTCGACAACTTCATTGTCTTGTTTAGATCCATTATCCATTTTTTCTAAAGTCTGACTAATTTTGCTTTCAATAACAATACACGCTTTTTCTGTCTGCTCCACCATCCTTTTGATAAGTTCTTTGCCGACAATTTTTATCATTTTTCGACATACAGAAGTAGTAATTCTTATGTCCAATTTCCCTATTTCCACTGTCCTTCTCAGTGATTTCCTACATTCTTCACTTGTCGCTTGAATAGCTTCTTTTATTTCAAACCTCATTCTTCTCATGGCACGATTTGCTTGTAAGAGTATATCGTGGGTTTCTTCTTCCGATACCTTGTTTGAACTAATCTGTAATTATGAAATAATTTAATTTTTATTTTTGTCTGGGCGTTTGGATCGGTCAAAAAAATATTCATATTTCCATGAACAAAATGGATGCTGTTGTTGTACCGATTTTAGAAATACAAGGAATCTATGGTTACATGCTTCAGCGGCCGCGATATGACTGAAATACTTTTTAAAGTTCGCGTTAAACCCAATGTTTTCAATAAAATTGAAATTAATCGCTCATCAGAAAATCTCTTAAGTACTGAAGCTTGTAAGGTGAACATTAAGCGGATCTTTATTTGCACGAAATAGTGTCTGTGGTAATTTAATTGAGTATGAATGAATATAATGAAAATGAATTAAACATGAGCCAACCCACACAATGACGCTTTTTCACGCACCATAGAAAAAAAAGAAAACGTTTATGCATAATGAAGTATTGCTTGTTACAGGCAATCTCTTTATTATCCACAATCTTCACACACCCCCCCCACACACACACACCAAAAAAAAAAAAAAAAAAAAAAAAAATTCAAAGGCGTGAACGGCATCAAATGCAGTCAGGACTGTATATCAACAATTTGTATGATAGTTGAAGTCATTCTATGAATTGTCTGTTAAGTTTTCCTTATTATGAGACTGGTCTAAAAATTCTAGTTCTTTTTCGGTCCGCGCCAATATTTAAAAGTTAGAATTTTCACCTATTGAGACCGACGAGTTGTTGAACACCTGGGGTAACTGACGCGTTGAGAAAATGTCACGTGGATCGACCTTCGAACATCTTTCGCGGTAATGGACTTGGTCTAATTTATTTGCCATTGTTAAAAAAAAGGTAACAATAAATCAACAAAGAATTCTTTAATGCAAGTGTACAAAACTGGATAAAACTTTGAAGCTGGTAAATTTGAAAATCGTAAGAATGAAGGTTATAATCATCGAAAAAATCCGAGACGGTGGAATGTCTAGTTTCACTTTCGACGCCGATTCAGTGATACGGCTTTTCGCGGTCATTCTTTATGAACGGTCTTACATTTTCAGATAGTATACTACAAGAAATTCTGAATCAATTCACGAGCAAGGAAAACTTGTTCAGGTCGTTGTCAGGTTCCAAGAAGCTAAGAGCGAATTCTGGCGATTCCTATATTACAGTCAGTACCCTGACTGCATTAAAAATCACACTTTCAACAAGGAAAAAATGAAGCAAAATTTTTCGCGTTACAAGACACAAAAAGACAGCGAAGTACAACACAAACGGGATCTGTCGATTGCATTGAACATTTTCTGGTTTGTAGTTTCCATAAGGTATCAACTACGTCAAATAATTCCGCTAGCAATACGGCCTTGATCGACATCTATCTAAAACTAACGAATTCCTGCTTCAATGTTAGAAGGCGATATTTTGCAAAATCTTTGACCAGTAGCATGTATTAAAAGGTAAAATAGTTTGTTGGCAACTTAAACGTAGTAACTACAGCTTGAATAAGCTTTATTTACGACGTGTAAGTCGCCAAATAAACAAAAATGCTTAACAAAGGCGGCCAATGTTTGAGTTCAAAACTCATTTTAGTTTAAAAGAACGATTTCATTGGTCGACTGGTTATGATTGACAGGCGCCATTGGTCAACTGAATATTGAGTCCGAACACCTAAAGAGTCTATGCGTAATTCGGGCATTGAAAATGTGATAATTTCGCTGTTTTTTTTTTTTTTTTTTTTATTATTTTCTATCCAAAAATAAAAGTTTTGGTTGCATTTTGATTCAGCGCTGTCGATGAGACGTAAATATACACGTTTTTAGAGACTGGTATCTTTTCCTATCGTAGACAAAGTGTTAATGAAGCCTTAAGTGTGTATATTTCCCTCCCTATATTTATCGTCGCTACCATAGCACATGCTCATATGAGCGACACCCCAAAGAATACGTTACAGGGTATAGTGCAACGAAACTGATGAGTGGCCCATCTTTGTCTTTAATGTAATTGATTGACTGAAACGTCCCACGGGGCCTCGCTTTAAAGTCGCCGAAAGATAACTTGTTTGTTAGGTTGGTTAGCTTGAAGGTCGAACCCGGAACCTAGAGGTTTAGAGTCAAATACTCTACAACTGAGCTAATGTGACCCTGAAGATGATCAATTATATTGATTATATTGATTTTATTTGAAAGCAACTGTAATATTTTTTAGGAAATATTATGTTACAAAAGCGATACAACAAATCTTGTATTTGCTTTGAGCTGCGGAGGAAAACATTGATATCTCACGATACCGAAGGTCGAGTGGAATATCAAAATTTTCCTCCGCAGTGAGATGCAAATACTGTTACAAGATGCTGTATCGCTACCGTAACTTAGTATTCTATTTAATGTACACCTACTTTTTGTATTAGATAAATTTGATGAAATTATATTAAAAAGATTAATGTAGTTCTACTTCTTTATCAGAATGATTATGTTAATTAAAAATATGACGACACCTACAGAATGAAAATCACGTCATTTTAGACTACCTAACACGAATAGGCCCTACGTATTTGAAACTATCAGAATCGGATTTATTTTCTTTCTGACATGTCTGATAATGTATATTTTTTTATTACAAATATTTAGATAAATAAATATATTTACCTTCCTTATCTCGAAGATGGCGAGGTTCACATTTCTAATTTGCAAATCTTTATTGTTCTGATCAGACGCTTGCAACTTTAACCCTTCTTTAATTTCTTTGAGTAGGCGAACAACAATGTTGAGAAACAAAAACATGCTGAATGGGGTAACCTCTAATCTGGAATTATGCATGATGGAATTTCTTACTTCCCTTGCCTGAAAATAAAGATTGTGTATCATGAAATAGTAATTAACAATTAAGAGATCGCTCAACCCCACTGATTTCTTACAGGATGTTCGATTTAGATATCAACACATTACCATACAATGTCGCTTTTTGGCGCACCAAAATAATAAAAAGCTTTGGGAAAAAAATGATTGAAATGAAGAAACTGCTTGTTACAGGCAATTTCTTCAATACCAATCATGTTTTCTACTCCAAAAGTAAAAAAAGAAATCCCAAAATTCAGAACGAATTCGTTGTCTGTAATTACTTTGAATTTGGGCCAGTCTAAATTTTTGCAGGGTGGTAATGGGTTAAAGACTGATTGATGGAAAGGGGTTTAGGGCCGCTTTGAACAATATTTCAGTCATATCGCGGCAGTTGGAGCACCTAACAATGGATTCCTGGTATTTCTCACATCATTCCTACCACTACATCCTTTCCTTGCCTCCAGCTCCTATCCCACTTAGGTTTACGATTATCCACATCATTTAGACAGCTCTTTAGACAATTTACTATGGATATATTAAGCCGAATTTTTAAACCATTTTCATTGATATTCATGACTAAAAGGAGGCTGTTGGCATTCAGCAAGTAAGTTATTTTCTTCATCAGCGATGAAACAATATGGAGGCGATCACGTAGATTTTCACTTCAAGTTTATGAGCATGCGTGGAAATGAGTGGGAAATTCATGAAAACTTGTTTCCGGTTGATCGATGTGAAATACCGGTTTTGTCCTACAAAACCGCTAAAAATGATATCACAAGACGCCCATGAGGGTCTTAGACGCTTGACTGGCTATCAAGTTTTCCATTAAAGAAATCTGATGTTCAAGGAAGTTAATTGCTTAAAGAATGCATAAAATGAAAATACCAAATTGGACTTTATGTCCTTTTTTATTTTAAGCAACAATCCTTAAGGCCCCCTTTCCTTTGTTTCAAGACGGATCCACTCCATTTCCGAAAGGAAGTTCCCTTATGACCCTAGAGTCATCCCGTGAAATTTTAAAGACAATCTCATAATAATTGTGGTCTACATCGCATATGCGAGAATGTTTAGAATCATAATCTGTAAGGCCAATTTTCCTGTGTCTCAAATGCCATTATTATTCCAATTATTCTCTTTGAAGAGAATCCGATAAAAACTGTTTATTATATACCTATCAAAGACAGAAAAAAATCAATATTCGGCGTGTACTAAAAACCGTATTCGTCGAGTACCACAAATCAAAAAAAACCCAAAAAAAACACCAATACCCATCAATCCCCTTTTTTATGTGATACTCAGATCAACTCAAAATCAACAATCGTTACGATGTTACAACCAATCCATTAGAATCAACGAAAACAGTAGACTGAATAGAATTTGACCTAATAACAATCTTAATGATACTAGCCTACAATCATTCTAAAGAATTGGAGAGAATGATTAAGAATGAGGACTTTATTGTGTTAACAACGATTTTGTAATACAAATTTCATACAGCCCCCTTTCCCGTGATGTTAAACAGATTCGACCCAATTTTACAAAAGAACAATCCTAGTGATTATACAAACATTATGGGAAAGTTTTATCAGAATCCGATGAAAAACTGTCGACTTAATTGTGTTAAAAAGGATTTTGATAAATTTTTTATACACCCCCTTTTCCCGCGATACTTGACGGACAGAATTTCAAATGGTACAATCCTAATGATGGTACGATCCTACTGTATTAGTTTAAGAGAATATGACGAAAACGGTAGAATTAATCATGTTAACGAGTTTTTTTTGTTGTTTTTTTCAATGAAATTATTCTTATGTCCCTTTTCCCATGTTACTTGATGGATCACACCTGATTCGTAACGGAACATTCCTAATGATCGTAAAATCATTCTGTGAACATTTAAAGAGAATTTGATGACTTTATATGGTAAAGGGTATTTAAAGTAAAGTCTTCCTGTGATATTTGACAGATCAGATCTATTAACAACATCAACAATCGTAATGATTTTACAATCAATCTGTGAAAGTTTTAAGAGAATCCGGTGAAAACTGTGGACCTGCTAACGTGGATTTTTAAATAAATGTTCCTTAATGCCCCCTTTGCCATGTTTTTCGACATTTCAGGCACAATTTCGGAATAAGCCCTATGACTTTTTAATCTGTCCGTGAAAGTTTCAAGAAATTCCGATCAATGCGGGTGGCTTTATTAAGTTAACAATGATATTTTAATCAAACTTTATAAGACGTCTAAGTCGAAAAAGGGGACATAACTCGTACACAAATGCATTTATGGCTATCCCGCTTTTTGGTATTGATTGTTCTTTTAGTAGTTAAGATATATTCAAGGTTTCAAAGGCAGGTATCGATGTTTTCACGACACAGATTTTGATTGTTCTTATTCCCTCTCATATACTATTTTAATACAGTATTCCACTAAAATCAGAGGTCGTTTATCAGGGTATTTCCCTAATAGCCTACGTAGGCTGTCAATCTATTTTTAGATTAAGCCAAGATAGTTTAGTTGTAAAATGTTGGGTCACGCGGTGCGTATAATCGTTGACTTTGATTTTCCACAATCCAACGTCATCATTACGTCATCATTCGCTAACCGGTCCTCAATTCTGTAAACCGCCATTAATACAAATATATACACTTACCGTAGTTCTACGCTTACCATTTGGTTAGACATAATTAAGGACGTTGGTTGTTTTACTTATCAATTTGTTACCTTCCGTTGACTTTGGGTCATATGCAAATGAAGTTCTGCGGTGTCGACAACCGAATCCCGTGATTTCTAAAAATAACCTGGACGCAGACACAGACAACGCCCTGGCTTAAGTAATAACCTAGCCTAGCTCACAAATAAACACTGACACTTTTATATTCATTTTATGTCTATATAGCCAGGTATCGAGTTAGAATCCTATAATGTAACGAATTAAAACTAAATGACCTTACCTGTATAAATACATTGTTTGGATCACTAAGATTGACTTTTAACTCCTGCTGAAAATGAGTATGGTTTATAACTAGGTTTATAAATCCACTGAAATCTGTCTCTGTTGCCGTATGGATGTCTTTATATCCGGGCGACATATAACATTTAGCCAATTCCCAGTGGTCAGTCCAACAAGAACTTAATTCGGTGTTTGAGAATACTGGCCTTTGGAATCTATGAGTATTTAAAATCTCGAATTTAAGTTTGTTACACACTTTACTTGGGCACCTTTCCGCGTTCCTAAATGAACACGACGTCCTGCTAGGCACGGTTTGGACGTTTTGTAGGACGTCCTGATGCAGTCGTCTGTTGACTGGCTCAACAAACTTCGCTAGTGGGTCGCAGGCAATGTTGAGAGCCTTTGCACATCTGACCCAGTTCTGGAATAAACTGCCATTGGAAGTTAGTTCCTCCATGGTAACTATAACTCACCATAATGTACTACAATTGTACCTGAAATACAGGTGAAAATGCAATCAAACTCACGTGAGCAACCTATTCAATTGAGCGAACTCTTTTATTTAGCGACAATAATCGATGTTCCCATGACAAAAAGCATAGGATTATGAGAAGCTGAAACTAAATCCTATGTTATTTGAACTCATTAGAATTGTCTCCAGAATTGAGTGAGGATTCTGAAATAACCTATGTATGCAAGCAATTGACCTATCATAATCACGTCACAAAAAGCGTAGGATTATGAGAAGCTGAAACTAGATCCTATGTTATTTGAACTCATTAGAATCGTCTCCAGAATTGAGTGAGGATTCTGAAATAACATATGTATGCAAGCAATTGACCTATCATAATCACGTCACAAAAAGCGTAGTAAGTGACAATTCTCTTCAGAAACCACTTTTTGGCCGTCCCTTGAGGGGTCGCTGAACTGTTGTTGTTTACACTTAATTCGTTGTTTGCATATTTGTCAATGGCAAGGTACACAAAAATAATTACCTCTCCATTTCATTAGCTAACCTGAGCACGAAGTACTCATGGTGAGTTTTTGTCATCGTTGAATGTCTGTTGTTCGTCGTGCGGCGGCAATAATTGAAGTGTTTACTCTCTAGAGGCCATAGTTTTGCCCTAATCTTCATGAAACTTAATCAGAATAATTGTTGGGTCATAAGGATGAAGCCATCAATTATGGGAAGGTTCTATTGGAAAACACAGGAATACAATTTCTTTGTTTACACTCTAGATGCCGCAATTTATGCGCAATCTTCGTGAAACTTGGCTAGAATAGTTGTTAGGTCATAAGGATGAACCCTATTGATTATGGGAAGGTTCTTAAAGAAAACACAGGAAAAGGGGCCTTAATTACAATTTCGTTGTAAAAACTGTAGAGGCCACAATTATTACTCATCTTCATGAAACTTCGCCAGAATAATTGTTGGGTCATTAGGATGAACCCTGTTGATTATGGGATGGTTCTATCAGAAAACACAATTAGTTTGTTAGTTGATATGGTCAGCCCGGGGCTCGAACCCGTGATCCTTAGGTTTGAAGTCAGGTGCTTTATCAGCTGAGTTAATCGGGCTGATAATCTTTTTGTTGATTTGATGCTATGAACGCCCCAACTAAAGCTGGTTCAAGCTGTAATTACGACGTTTATCACACAAACAAACGATTTATCTTTATTACATGTCTATGACAATTGACCAATCGCAGCTGTCAATCAAATAACCAGTCAACCAATGAAATTATTCATTTAGACCAGAAACGAATTTTTGATCTCAAACATTAGCCCCCATTTTTGTTCAGCTTTTTTGTTGGTTTGGCGTCTTAAACATCGTAACTACAGCTTATTCAAGCTGTAGTCACGTCATTTAGGTCGCCAATCAACTATTTATATTTTTGTTGCATGCTGCTTGCCATAAATTTTACAAAATATCGCCGTTTAGAATCGAAGCAAAACGTCCTGTCAGAGTCAATGGGAGTGGCCAAATGAGAAGTGAGGCCCCCGATTGGTCAATTTGTCAAATTCGTAGGTGTCTTAACCCATTCCAACACAGTGGAAATTTAGACCGGTCCAAATTGAAAGAAGCTGCAGACGACAATTTCAAGTTGATGGAATTTTAAAATTTTTCGTCTTTTTGGATAGAAAACATTGTGGATAATGAAGAAATTGCTTGATCCAAGCAATTTCTTCATTTTCCACAATGTTTTCCAAAGATTTTTCGTTGAGGGGCGTAAAAAGGAGGGCTTGTGTTGGAATGGGTTAACTGTAGTATACCAAATTTAATCGACATTTTTAAGTGACTGTTTCATCGTTTTAAAATTGTTTTTCAGAACACGTCATCCTTTTGTTTGATAGGGTCCTCTTCTAGGGGTACTTTATAATCTTTGCCAAAACAAATAAAACAAAAACTAACAAACAAAAACATGAAAAAGAATCATTCAAAACATTCTTTCGGAAGGAAAACTAGGTATTATCATCGACACAAAACCTTAATCTTCGTAGGAAAACATATTTCACTGATCTATCAAATCTCAAATAGCGCGGTTCTACAAAGGTCTATTGTCCCATAGATTTCTTTATGATAAATCAACAAATTATATCTAAGAGATAAGAGAATATTTTGTTTCTCTTTGAGTTATGAACAGTAGATGCTGCGAAGAGGATTCAAACAAAAGTATTGTTATGGTTCGAAGTTATTCCTCAATTATTTAATTTTAGTTTCGTCTATCAATTTTCAAGGAGTAAGATTTGCTGAATTTTTCATACTTCCTTGAACACAATTTTGTTCACGCAACTGCTTTGTATGCTTGCGCACAAAAAAAGATCTATAGGAATTTACTCAATACTAGTAAAATATTTGGTTTATTTTGTTCGATAGCATTAAATGACAAGAAATGAAGGGAATACTTTTTTCATTAATGTATGAATCCGCTTCGCGCATTTAAACATTGTTATTCAGTTTTTGTTTTCATACCCATCTGGAAAATCTCTTTTTATTTCAAAAGGAAAACAAATGGATAATCTCTTATTTCCTTATAATATGATTGTAAAGATGTCTGGAACGGATTTTCTTGAACTTCTTTGTGTGTAAGCAAACGGAATAGTTTAGTTATAGATCAGTCGCGTCTGTGAATCAATTAAGTCGACCAAAGAAATCTTCAATTTACATGAAATATGACTTTTGATCTCCGATATTGGCCACCACTTTTGTTAAGCCATTTTGTTGGTTTGTCTTATTCAAGCTGTAGTTCGACGCTTTAAGTTGCCATTCAACTATTCTTCTTTTTGTTAATTGCTACTAGACGTAAATTTAGCAATATGACGCCGTTTAAATTCGAAGAGGGACAACCGGCTTGCCCAACGCTGTTAGTGGGCGGACTTAGCGACTGGGCAATTATTTTTTTACATATAGTTTTGAAACAATTTTCTATCCATTCGTGATGCAATCGTGATGCAATCCCCCAAAACAAACTGTGAAAGTAATAACAATGCCTTACACCATGCTCAAAAGCATAAATAAATATGACAATTGAAATTATAAGATCAATATAATTTTACGCAGTAATTCACGAAATAAGTTACGATATTTAAAAATGTGACCCACCACAGGAGGCATCAAATTATGACGTCAGTGATGATTTTTAAACTTTCGCTAGGCATTCAAACAACTAATTAATGAAATCGTCGGTAAAGTTTAGTCATCAGCACCTTTTCATGTAACAGTCAATGCCGAAGATAAGCGAAGAATTCGTGGAGAACCGAGTTCTTTCGTCTCAACCAATTACAAATTGATATCGACAGGAAAAACACAAAATACTCTAAAGATCTAAAAACCATCATTTATACACTGCTATTGTTTGCTTTAGTTACCAAATATGCGAAAGATTATTTCTTCCTCGGAGGGCATAAATGGCTTTGATAGACGCAAATAAAAAAAGATATGCAAAAAAGTTACTTGATATGAAACTTCTTTATTTGTTTATTTATTCAATTATCATCATTATCATTATTGGGGGGGGGGTCGATTTTGGCATGACGGTTTCCACGAACAAATGTTTTGTGCGGGCCTGTTGTTGACTTGAATCAACATCTATTTAACTGTTATTTCAATGACTCTTATCAAATATCTTAAGGTTAGATTGCGTCCTCAAATATATCAAAATGGGCTTTGTATTAACCAGATTTAGTCTCGAAATAGATAGTCTTAAAAACATAATGACCCGTTACAGAATATTGGACATTACCAATCGTGGCTGTCAACCAAAAATCTAGTCAACCAATGAAATCATTCATTTTGACCAGAAATGACTTTTGAAATTCCAACATTGAATGCCATTTTTGTTAACTTTTGTTGTTGGTTTAGCGACTTAACATCGCAACTAGAGCTTTTTCAAGCTGTAGTTACGACGTTCAGGTCTCCAACCAACATTCTACTTTTTTGTTACATGAAACAAGCCATAAATTTTGCAAAATTACACCGTTTAAATTCGAAGCGTTTTTTTTTTTTTTTTCTGTTGTAATCAATAGACGTGGCCAACGCAGTAAGTGGGCGGGGCCAACGGTTGGTCAACTAATTTTTCATTTAGGTTTTTTAAACACTTATCTAGCCAATCTTGATGCAATCGTGATGCACGTATCTTTTAAGACAAAAATAAGATTAAATTACATAAAGTCAATCGATATGAATCTTTTTATGTGTTTATTTTTTTATTTAATTTATTTATTTTTGGGGGGGAGGGGGGTTGGGGGGTCAAAAATTGCTGTTTTTGCATGGCGGTTTCAACAGACATTTAGCGGGCCTTTAATTGATTCGAAAGAACATCTATTCAACTCGCGTTTCAATGACTCTTATGAAATATCTTAAGGTTAGATTGCGTTCTCAAATATATCAGGAATTTTGTATTAGCCAGATTTACTCACGAAATAAATAGTCTTAAAAATCACAAATGACCCGCACAGAGGCTAGCCAAAGAGAGACATTTGACCGATGTCAGTTGCCCCGCCTAATTATTCCCATGACCAATTTCGGAGTAAAAAGTTCACTTTCGGTCTAAATGAATAAATTGATAGGTTGACTGATTCTTTGACTGACAGTCGCGATCTTTGTGTTTTTTATTTGGTTATGCACGGAGATCAGCCACACAACTGATACACCTTAACCCATCACCAAACGACACAATTTAGACTGGTCCAAATCAAAAGGAATGGCTGAAGACAGTTCAAAGTTTGTGCAAATTTCAAAATAAGATAGCCAGATAGCGTAGAAAACAGTATGAGAAAAGAAGAAATTATTTATTACAAGCAATTACTTGTTACTAGTTACAAGCAATTTTTCCTTTTCTCGCATTGTTTTCCGATGTTAATTTTCTGTGGGACATAAAAATGTGGGATTGTGTGGGATTAATTAAAAGAAAACAGGCAACTGTTGAGGTTTGAGCCTCTCTTTGGCAGGTTTTGAACCGATCTTCATAATCTAGATGGACCCTTTTTACCTGACAGGAACTATATACATGTATTAAGAATCATGATTCACAAACTAATTGTCCTTCCTTTAAGTTTGTTTGAGTAGAATATACATGTAGACAATATGTAACCCTTTTCTTACCCTTTTTAGGGCCAAAGAAAAGTGGTAGTGCGTTTGACTCCTAGTCATCGGGTCCCGGGTTCGATTCCCGGTCGCGGCGAATATCCTTCTCCGCTATTTGTCTTTCACTTGTAGGTGGACAATCTTAAACCAGAGTTAGATGAGTAGATGGAGGATCGGAAAAGATGTAGTGGTATGACTGGTGAGAGAGATACCAGTAATCCGTTTTTAGATACTCCAGCCGCCGCGATATGACTGAAATACTGTCAAAAGTGGCATTAAACCCCATTCAATCAAACAATCACTGTATCAAAAATATTTATACCCATGCAGGACCCAATTTCTTTTTCAAACATTTGTTTCGGAGGGTGCTGGATATGTCACAAAAAAAAAAAAAACCAAAAAAAAAAAAAAAAACAAAAAAACAAATAGTCATGTAGAATGACTTTTCTTCTTTCGGAAGTATCAACCTCGGTAGAACAACAAGGGTAATTACTTCTAATTTTTAATATTTTACCCAGACGTCGATGACGGTGTCGGCGTCGGCGTAATTCTTTGGTTAAAGTTTTACATGCAAGTCTCATGTCTCATAACTCTGTTTCTATTTACGCTATTGCTCTGAACACGTTGAATATGCTCTTGTGACCATCATATCAACTTCAAGGTATAGATTCGTTAACCTGACATTCATTTTAGTGAAATTTAAACCGTTTTTTAAATTCTTGGTTTAAGTTTTACGTGCAACTATTTAATCTTTGTTGTATTTCTGTTCTTATGTATGTTATTGCTCTGAAACTTTGCATATGCTTTTCTTACTATAATCTGATCCCCTTGAAAATATTCCCAACACTGACATTTATTTTAGTGGAATTTTCACTCTTTTTCGATTTACAAATTCTAACTTTAAGTTAACTGTCATATCTTGCGTAATTTTATGATGCCGCATAAAACTACTAAATTGGCAGCTAGGCAACAACATAACAAGAATTTTATTAACAGGTTGATTTGTTACTCTTACTTAACCCGTAGTATGGGCGGGAGTAGATATAGTCTTTTTATAAAATTCACTTTCAATCATATCGTCAAGTTCCACGTCAATTTTAAACGGTGTTATTTGCATAATTTATGACCAGAATTATGTGACAATCATAGTACAAAAAATAGTGTAATCTAGCAAAGCAAGGTTTTATTAAAGTTTTTTTTCTTTTTGATTTATCAAAGGTTATCATGATAGATGAGGCAGCCCGGGAGTTAAATAGCATGCTTATGAAGGTTTGAATAAGGTTTACATATTTGTATCAATGTGGCCATACAAATTAAGGCCTATAGTGACGACTCTGATCAGACTCATTTTGAATGCGATATACTCAAGTGAGCTAAATATACCAGGGAGATGAGCTTGAAATATTCTTGAAATCAATAAAACTACTTCTAATTGCATAGGCATTCAATGGATTTAATGTTAAGCCTCCAGTGGCTGTTTACACCAATTGATGACCTCAAAATTCGTTAAAAGTGGCGCTTTGCTAGCTAAAAAAAGGAGAATGGTTGGCTGGTGACCAGCTTAAATAAGTTGTAGTTAAGACGTTTAGATCGTTAATTTAATTAAAATACCATAAATAAATGGCGGCAAATGTAGGACTTCAAACTTCACTTCAGGTCTGAAAAGTGTTTCGGTTGGTCGATTTTTCTTTGATTGACATCCACGGTTGGTCAAATGAAAGCAAGAGACAGATGTTGAAGATTGGTTGATGCATTGGTTCGTTATTAGTTTCATTAAAATTAATAAAGTCTGTGTATCTCGTACCATGCATTTCAGCGATATTTCGGCGATTATTCGTTAATAGGGATAATGCATAAATGTAGGACACTCGGCCTGATTGTTAAACGCAAACCCCAGTTGAATGCCTCAATCCTTTGTTAGTCGGGTCAGTCGGTTAGTCGGGCTTGGACTCGCGATGTTGGGTTTCAAGTCAATTGCTCTCAAAACTTTGCGGAGCGCGCTTATGACGTTACGAAAATGCACATTTATTATTATCCCCATATTTATTATAAACTTCATAACTGCAGTTGTTTCAAAACGTTGGTCGTCAATCAGGCATAGATGGCAAGATAATTGGCAGATAGCCCAAAAACTCAAGCGACCAATAAAATTATGTAGACTTGAAGCGATCTTAAAATTCCGCTATACTTGTTTGTTTGGCGTGTTAAACGTCATATCCACAGCTAAAGGACCATACCAACATTTATCATATACCAATAAATATTTCTAGTAGACTGCCTCGATGGCCGAGTGGTTTAGGTCATGAGTTCGAGCCCCAACGTCACCGGGGTATGTTCACGGGCAAGACACTTAATATCTAGCCCCAGTCTACCCAGCTGTAAAAGTGGGTAGCAGTGGGATTTAGCCACTGCCTCTCTTTCAGGGACTTGAAAACATCTGGATTGTGTCACCTGCCAGTAATACCCGAAATGGGAGTTAGGCAGTATAAATAGATAGATAGAATAAATATATTCCACACAGACAAAATTGGAGACGTCATATCTGACGGTGTCAAATACGGTTCCATATCAGATTGTCTTAGATTAAGATGTTCATCGAAATTATTTGATAAAAATTTAGGTATTTAATGGAATATTATCTTAGGATACTAATACGATATCTTGTATTTGCTTCTCGCTGCAGAGGAAAAATTTGATACTCCCTTCGACCTTCGGTCTCGTGAAATATCAAAATTCCCTCCGCAGCTCAAAGCAAATACAAGATGTTGTATCGCTATCGTTACATAATATTTCCTATATATCAGTCGTTAAATGGCCCGGACCATTTCTTTTTAATAACCAATATCGCTTATTACTAAGTTCAAACTGCCTTGGTTGGAGGTCATGGGTTTTAACCCTTTCCTGTTTTTTTGAAATTTTTAGACCGGTCCGATTTGAAAGAGGTTGCAGACGACAATTAATATTGGGTGCAATTTGTAATGAAACCATTCTATGTGGTAGAAAATATTGTGTGAAAAGGAGAAATTGCTTGTTACAAGCATTTTTTTCTTTTTCTAGAATGTTTTCTGAAGTATGAAATTATAGCAACGTAAAATCCCGGGTTTGTACAGGAAAGGGTTAACTAGCGATCTCACAGTTTCGAAATTGTAGAGCCAAACAAACGCAGTCATTTTGAAAAGGGCAACATATGATATTTGAAAATGCGTTGAATTATTTTTATTAGCGGAAATAGCTTTTGCGTAATACTTGATCACGAACATAGCACCTACATTTGAGTTGCTATAAGATTTCCCGCGTCGAAACGACTCTTTACCCTTTCATGTATATTCACTGGTTTTTACGTCCCCGTATTCTTATAGTTAGGAAAACATTGTGGAAAAAGAAGAAATTGCTTGTGACAAGAAATTTCTTCTTTTTCAACAATATTTTCTACTCTACTGAACGATTATTTTCAAAATAAATTCAACTTTGAATTGTCGTCTGCAAAACCTTTGAATTTGGACCAGTCTAAGATTTCAAAAAACAGGAAAGTGTTAATTTCCTGATCGCCGATGTCAATCAAAGAATCAATCGACCAATCAAATGATTCATCTAGACCGGATATGAACTTTGAACTCCAACATCGGTCATTAATTTTGGAAAGTATATTTGATAGTTTTTGACGTTTAAACGGCGTTATTATAGTTTTTTCGTACCGTACAACGAAGTTTGGGTCACCAGCCAACCCTCATATTTTTTTTTCATTACTTGTAACTGACACAAAGCGCCGTTTAACCCATTCCCATACAATGAAGCTTTTGGCGCCTCTCAATAAAAGCAATTGGGAAAACATTGTTGAAAATGAACAAATTGCTTGCCACAATGTATTCTACTCAGGAAGTTGAAAAAATCTAGACTTTGACAAGCTTTTAGTTGTCGTTTGCAATTCCTTTCAGTATGGACCATCCTAAACTTGGGTCGTCTGGTTATGGAATAATATCAAAGACGAACTCCTCGTTAGAGGTAGTAGGCGAACTAAACGTTGATCTTGAATTTGTCGGGAATAAACTGTCACTTGTTTATAAACAATAATGGCGATTTTATCTGTTTTCCTGTGGCATCCATCAGTCACTTACCAGGCATTCTCGGTCTAAAACATTACATTTTATCCCCCATTTAAACATATCATCACGAAATTGATTGTCTAATAATTAAATTTTTAGTTTCGTCTATCAAAAACGGGCGATCTGATTGGTCGAAAAAAATATTCATAACTCAACGAAAAAAAAAATTGTGCACGCAGTGATATTGCATGATTCTGCACAAAGTAGTCCACTATAAAAAGGTATCAAAATTTGTATTTTTTTTTCTTTTATCGCTCGGTGCTATTAAATTTTAAGAAATGAAGATAGTATTTTTTGTTTTCATAGAGGTATGAAACGAAAAACCTAATCTCACTTATGTATGAAACCGCTTCGCGTATTCATACAGTGTAATTAGTTTTTTAGATTCATTACTTCATGAAAACAAAAAATATTCTCTTCATCTCTTGAATAAATGATATATTTATACCGTATTGCTGGAGTTATACTGACCTACGACACTACAATAAGCATAAAATAGATCATTATTCGGGTTTTTGAATAATTGAATGAATAATCAAATGTTTTATAGTTTCATTTAAGAGATGAAGAGACTATTTTTGTTTTCAAGGAGGTATGAACCGAAAAGACTAATCACACTGTATGAATTCGTTCAAATCGTAATGGGTTAAAAAAAAATATAAAACTGATAAGATCTTGCACCTCAAATGACCAATCGTGGCTGTCAATCAAGTAATTAGCCAGCCAATGAAATATTTCATTTAGACCAGGAATGAGTCTGTGCTCAGCCATTTTGTTACTCTTTTTGTTGGCTTGGCGACTTAATTATCGTAACTTTAGCTGATTCAGGTCGCCAACCAATCTTTCTTCTTTCCGTTACATGCTACTGGCCATAGATTTTGCGAAATAACGCCATATAAAGTCGAAGTAGGACATCCTGTCGGATTCAATGGGCGGGGCCAATGGAGTCAGTGGGCGGGCCAGCGATTGTTTTTTTTTTTTTTTTTTTTTTTTTTTTTTTTTTTTGGAAAAAGGAGGACATTCTCATACATTGAAAACAACAACAACAACTTTTGCAGTGAAGCATCTTTAAGATAATAGAAAATCTCTTACTTGGCTATTAACATTCTATCCTGTCAGATCGGTGATTTTAAAAAACAAACTGACGGATTACGTTTCTTTAAGGAACGTCATTCTCCTTCAGAGTGGAATTTACTCAATAAAAATGTGACGACAGCCTACTTACAAAGTTAGCAAGGCCAATGTCTTTGTTAACTGATGATTCATTCTGATGTCTAATCTGTGTACATGTAAATCGCCGTGAGACTACAGTCAAGAACATCGTAAAACGGACCAATTAACCCATTCCCACACAACCAAATTTTAGACTGGTCCAAATTGAAAGAATCTGCAGACGACAATTTCATGTTGATGGAATTTTAAATGTTTTCATCTTTTGGGATAGAAAACTTTGTGGATAATGAAGAAATTGCTAGTAACAAGCAATTTCTTCATTATCCACAATGTTTTCTAAAGCTGTTTTTTGAGGGGCGTAAAAAGGAGGGATTGAGTGGGAAGGGGTTAAACATTTTTGAATGGTTTGAGAACGGATTTGAATGGGTCTATTCAGTGGGTTTCGAAGAAAATAGAGTACACGCTTACTTATTATCTCCCTTTATGTAAATTTCAATAATGATATATTAAAATGTTGGTTTAAAAGACTTTCGAATCAAGGTTTGCCAATGATTTCGAGAAATAAACGCGTACTTATTACCTCCCCTCATGTAAATTTGAATAGTGTTCTTTAAAAGACAGATAGTCTCGATGTTCGAGTGGTATAGGAGCTTGACTCGTGATCTGAAGGTCACGGGTTCGAGCCCCAGCGTCACCGGGGTGTGTTCTCGGGTAAGACACTTAATAGCCAGCCCCAGTCTACCCAGCTGTAAAAATGGGTAGCAGTGATAGATTCAACCACTGCATCTCTTTCAGGGACGTGTAAACATCTGGATTGTAAGTGTATCACCTGCCAGTAATACCCGAAAGGGGAGTTAGGCAGTATAAATAGATCGATAGATAGATAGATAGATAGATAGATAGATAGATAGATAGATAGATAGATAGATAGATAGATAGATAGATAGATAGATACACGTACAAGGGTCAACTGAGGATTTACTATATAGTGCAATCTGATGCGCGAATAGTTTCATAAGCGTTTTGCAAGTAGTTCTGCGCGTAAGCAGATAAAAGGACGAACCCCGAGTGGATCAAGGCAAAACCACGACTACATGGCAATTGTCCACCGCTGTCATTTTCACGATAAATATTCTTTCTAAGTGTTAAATCTACTAAATTTACTATACATTTAAGTTTATGTTATGTATTCGTTGTGCCATACTTTGAAAAAAAAAAAAAAAAAAGGGAATATAGTGGATGAAGTCGAAGGTCTTAGCGTGATGTCGATACGACCATATTGCTAGCGGAAGCCAATGACGTACTTGATACGTCATGGAAACCACAAATAAGGTAATTTTCGGTGCAATCGACGGATAACGTATTTACTCGATGAATTCCGGTTCCATTCGGGTATGTTTCGTGACGTTTAATATATTTGGCTCATATTTTTTTTATTTCAAAGTTATGAACAGTCATTTTCATCCAAAATTCAGCTTAATCAGCTTACTCACCTTACAATTGTCTTATAGCATAACGCTAAGAAATTGAGAGCAAAGATTTTTATTTCCTAATCTATGCAAGAGTTGCTTTGACCAATCACCTACAATTGTCTTATAGCATAACGCTAAGAAATTGAGAGCCAAGATTTTTATTTCCTAATCTATGCAAGAGTTGCTTTGACCAATCACCTTATATTTGTCTGATAGCATAACGCTAAGAAATTGAGAGCCAAGATTTTCATTTCCTTATCTATGCAAGAGTTGCTTTGACCAATCACCTACAATTGTCTGATAGCATAACGCTAAGAAATTGAGAGCCAAGATTTTTATTTCCTAAAATATGCAAGAGCTGCTTTGACCAATTACCTTATATTTGTCTGATAGCATAACGCTAAGAAATTGAGAGCCAAGATTTTCATTTCCTGATCTATGCAGGAGCTTCTTTAATCGTTTATTGTTCAAACCCGGGATTTCACGTTGCTGTGATTTTATACTAGAGAAAACATTGTGAAAAAAGAAGAAATTGCTTGTAACAAGCAATTTCTTCTTTTTCCACAATACTTTCTACCACATCGGATTGTTTCATTTCATATTGTATCCAATATTCATTGTCGTCTACAACCTCTTTTAATTTGGATCAGTCTAAAATTAGAAGAAAACATACACACACACACACACACACAGGAAAGGGTTAACAGTATGCGAACAATTGTTCATGAGAGAAATGAAAACTGTTTGCCGGAATAATAATAATGATATATTTCTGATGATCACATTTTATTATCACAGCCTTTAAAGGTCAGAAGACTCCACTTATAACACCTCAGTACCGTGACGCCAATGTCTACATAAACAATAAAGATGGTGTCGGGGACAAGGCTGTGTAGCATACACGTATCTTCACATCGTGCTTGGCAGTACCTTAGTATCTCTTTCCTGTTCAATCCCCGGGTTTTACGTCCCTGGGATTTTATACTTGAGAAAATATTATGGGAATAGAAGAAATTGCTTGTAACAAGCAATTTCTTAGAATTCCCCCAATATTTTATACCCCGTTGGCTAGGTACTATTCAAATTGCACCCACTTTTAGTTGTCGGCTGTAACTTTCAATTTGAACAAGTCTAAAAATTTGAAAAACGGGAAAGGGTTAACAGAAAAAAAGTTGGTCAGACTGATTGATTGAATTTGGTTTCACGCCACTTTTAACAGTATGTCAGTCATATCGCGGCTGCTGGAGCACCTAACAATGGATTCCTGGTATTTCTCACACCAGTACTACCATTACGTCCTTTCCTAGCCTCCAGCTGCTATCCCACTTATGTTTACGATTACCGACCCATTGGTGAGAGACAAATAGTTTGTCAGAATGATCCAACTATTTCACGATTGGCACAAGGAAGTGCAGACGCTGAACAGCCTGAAAAACCACACGAAGCATTTAGAAATTTTGCCTATCGCATACAGAGCTTTTGATTAAGTTTCTAACTGCAGATCGCAAAGAGAAGACTCTGAACAGACTATGCGGATGCACATGCTGATCTGAATCTGTACTTGACGCACGTGTGATATGGTTGGATATACATTGACATACGTATAGGCAAAACTGACCAATCGCTGGCCCCGCCCACTTACTCTGTCAACCCCCCCCCCCCCAATTACTCCTACAGGAAGTTCCGTTTCGATATAACACGGCATTGTTCTACAAAATGTATAGCCATCAGCATGTAACAAAAAAGTAAAGTGATTTGTTGGCGACCTAAACGTCGTAACTACAACTTGAATAAAACATTTGAGAGGTGCACGTATTGTTCCTTTTCGGATAGAACAAATTCATCAGTTGGTCAAAGGTTGGGACATGTCACTTTGATATTTATTTCTCGAGTTAGAATTTTAATCAAAAGTGAAGCCCTCCTTGGTTCGATCCTTGCTTAGTGCCAACAATCAATGGCTTGCTAGCCACGCCCACTTGCTCCAAGTGGAATTTCTTCCTATATTAAACGGTGTTATTTTGCGGCGAAACTTATGAACAGCATCGTGTAACAAAAAGTACAATCGATGGTTGCCGATCTAATTGTCGTAACAACAGCTTGTAGAAGCTGTAGTTATGACGTTTAAGTAGCCAAACCAACGATAATGCTTGATATAGATGTTGACCAAAGTTGGAGTTTATAGTTCACTTCCGGTCTGAATAATTGATTAAATTTTGATTGGTCGGTCGATTCCTTAATTGACAGTCGCGCTCCATCAATGTCTTTAATGAAGCTTTACCTGTGACACTCAATGAATCAAGCTTTTATGTAAACGGTACAGTCATCAAAGTTCTCTACACGTTTATGACTAACATATTTAAGTGATATATAACTGGTTTGTATTTGTCACGGCGGATGTTAGCTTGTATTAATCATACGATTCGGACGATGCTAAAACAATGATTTTTGACCTGAGATTGTGTAAGCAATCTGAGGCCAAAATTAGCACGGTTGATTACAACTCGCTCAAAATTAAATGAGGATAAACAATCTTCTGTCGCATGAAGAGTAGACCAGTTCGGATCGCCCGACGTTTTGTTTGTGTTTGAATGGGGTTTTACGCCGCTTTCAACAATCATTCAGTTATATCGCGGCGACTGGAGCATCTAACAATGGGATCCTATAGTATTTCTCACACCAGTACTACCATTACATCCTTTCCTTGCCTCCAGCTGCTATTCCACATAGGTCTACGATTATCGACCCATTGGTGAGAGACAAATAGTCGGAAAGGATGAGTGCGCCGTCGGGTATGGAACCCGGGACTTCTAGATTGACAGTCCGACGCTCGCCCGACGTCGAGTATTTAATAATAAGCCCGATTGAAAAGCGGGCCTTGATCCTGGCTTTCAGTATGAATTCTTTTTAGTTACAAGTACGCGCGTTGGGGGAGATATCCATTAACGACTCTTTAAAATGCTGCATCTAATGGTGTATATAATACTTTGCTTTGATATGCCCATTTTGGTGTAGAAAATGGCATTTTTCATACAGATGATATTAATTAAGCAACACATCTCGCCTAACCTGGTTTGTTTATAATACAAGATGTTTTCTATTCTAGAGTCCTGAGCACGAACACAAGTTTGACAAGAAATTGCCATCGGTACACACGTCATTTGTCTTTCGCCGATGGAAATATGATAGGTAACTTGCCTGTTAGGTTGGCTGAGCAGCTACACATGTAATGGCCCAAATTTATTTTTGCAGTTGTGCATGTTAATGATGCATGTGGAATGTGATATCGCTTTTGAAACGTATGAATTGTATAATTCTGGTAAATTACCGTCTCTCTCTCTCATCTTTCTTTCTCTCTATCTCTCTTTACCTGGAGATTATAAAGCGTATATTAACATAACGAATTAGGTCGATAAAATTGAGAGCCTCCGAGTTGGAACCTGGCTTCACGCTTCTTTTCTCTCTCTTCCTCTCTCACTCTCCTCTAGAGTTCCTTACCCAACACTCATGTGTCTATACACCACGTACTCTTTTTTTTCTTTTTTCGTTTATTTAGTATCCTTTTTATCAGTAAATTTCAGGCATTGAAATGTGTCTTTAAAATACAGACAAAAGAAATTCATGTAAAAACGTTTTCTGCTCTGTGAAGGCGGGTAAATTGTTTTAGATTACATGTAACTATTTGGCTTATCCAATCGTTATTATTAGTTCCACAAGCTCAAAGCTAGATATTGTTATTATACCTAAAAAGCGGGAGGAAAGTCGACTTTATGTGAATGGTTGTGCCCGTCAGCGCACAAACATGCAGATCTGCAAATAATCGACAGTAGACATTGGCAGAAACTGACACCTCAAACAATGCTAACATCAACCTTTCAGGCCCTCAGTGCTTTGATTGAATGAGTTTTTCCTCAGCAAGACGTACTGTTCTTGAATCATTCTGGATTGAAAAGATTTAAAGGAGTCTACTTGCAAGAATGGAAGACTCGATAAGCTAACTAATAGTTCAAACACTGGCCCGCCCACTGACTCTGCTGCCCCCCCCCCCAACTGACTCCGTCAGGAAGTTCCATATCGATATCAAATGGCTTTATTTTGCAAAATTTATGGCTAGTAGCATGTAACAAAGAAGTAGAATAGTTGGTTGGCAACTTAAACGTCGTAACTATAACTTGGATGAGCTGTAAGTAGGACGTTTAAGTTGCCAAACTAACAAGAAAAAGATTAACCCTTTACCACACAAGAAAAGTTTAGACTAGTCCAAATTGAAATGAGTTGCAGACACCATTTTAAAGTTAATGAAAGTTAAGACCTATTCAACTTTCTGGGTAGAAAACATCGAGTAAAATTAAGAAATTGCTTGTGACAAGCAATTTCTCCATTTTACACAATATTTTCTTTGTTGTTTTTCTTTAGGGGAGTCCAAAAGCGTCACTGTGTGGGAATTGGTTAATGTAAAAGTTTATAAAATGAGAAACCTCGATCTAAATTGAGCATATTTTTAACGATTGGGGATAATGGTCATCCAGAAAGACTATGATATTAATCCTTGTCAATTCTGAATAAAATCCATTTCAAAATTGCATAAAAATCAAAGGGCTGACAGCACCGAAGGCAAATATTTGATTTGAAAAATTGTATCATTAACAATTCTGACATAAAAGGACTAACAGGGGATGTAGACTAAGATCAGACTGTGCTTATGCACAGGCTGATCTTTGTCTATACCTCCTGCCAAAGCAGAAATATTCCGGGTTCAGCATGACAAGGGTTAAGAATTTGCCGGTTTAGATCGCTTGCAACGCCCACTGACCGTTAACTCTGTAGTTTTACAGATTTATCATACGATATTAGTTTGCATAATGGTCCTATATGGTCAGGGACACATACCAAAAAGCAGATCGTTAATGGGCGTCATAAACGTCGCAACTGCAGCATGAAAAAGGTTGCTCCTAGATGAATGTTTATCTTAAAAACTTTTATATATCTTCAGATAACTACATCCCAAATGACCAATCGCTGGTCCCGACCATTAACTTCGTTGACCCCGCCCATCGACTCCGACAGGAAGTTTCACTCCGATAATTAACGGCGTTATTTTGAGTATAGTGGTTGGTTGGCGACCTTAAAGTCGTAGCAACATATTGAATAAGCTGTAGGTACGACAATTAAGTCCCCAAACAAACAAAAAATATTCCACATAAATGGCGGCCAAAATAGGTGTTTAAAATCACAATTCCAGGCTGGATGAATGATTTGGTTGGTCGATATATCCCTTGATTGACAGCCGCGATTGATACTATTTGCTGCGATCGAATGGACTGTCGAAGTCGATTTATGATAATCATCATGATTTTGATTTTTCCCCTACTTTTAGATCATTTCTACTTGCCGACTTAATTTTAATGAATATCACCATTTCTTTAATCCTATAATCGTTTGAAGGGGGGGTAATTTGAAGAAGATATGCAAATGAGGAAACGTTCATAGATATATGTTGGTTTTGTCTACGACCTCTGCAAGTTATATTTGATGATAGAGGTTGAATGATGACAACTTTGAAGCCAGAGTTGCCTTACCCATGGGTCTTCGATCCCAAGGCTCCGGACGAGTCATCTCGGGGATTTGGGGTGGGGGTATAGAGTATGTGACGGTTTCAGGGTAGGTTGGTGGTTATTTGCTTTGAAAAATCCAGAGAGATACTTGGCCAATTGTAGTCTTTATAGCCAGAGTCGATTCGTTTAGGGATAAGGCTCTTGTAGCTAGTAAAGCGTCAGCTTTGAAAGATTACTTTAACAGACAAAATTTTGAGGTCTTCTAAGAGTTCAACAATAGCAAACTGCCTCTGGATGCCTAACCAATAAATCCACTGAATTCCTGCGCTATCATAAGCAGTTCTGACGTATTTTAGTAATATTGCAAACTCTGCCGGAAAGTTCATCTCCTAGGTATTTTTAGCTCACTTGAGCAAACCGTGTTCAAAATGAGTTTGATTAGAGTCTTAAACTTTGTTGTTGACGACAATAACATTTTTTTGTGAAATTCTAAAAGATCTATCTCTTTAGATAGGTTACAAGTAGAAACGCGGAAATTGCTTGTAACAAGCAATTTCTTCGTTTCCACATTGTTTTCCAGAACTATTTTCTTAGGGGCGTAAACAGTAGGGATTTTGTGGGAATGGTTTAATTGTTTGGTTACTTTATCCTCTTTTATTTATCATGATATCCTTTGACTTGACAAATAAGATTAATTAACAGAACCATGCTTTGCTAGCTTACATTACTTTCAGTACTTTGATTTTTGAATAGATTAGCTTTGTCTGCCAGCTCTCGACATTACAATGCTTTACAGTGGATTATCCAGATTATCTCAGTGGACTACCACCGTAGAATTTCCCCGATAAAAGTGAAATTATCAAATTGATAAACTCGCCGGTTCGAAATATAATCTTTCAAAACGGACCAATTAGAGCTCAAGACAAAGGTTTAAATAATTTGCCTGTCTTTCGTTCAATTCTAGCTTTCGAACGTCATGTAATGGGGACAATAGGACTATGATGACGTCATCATGGTGCCATGTAATTCAAATGCGTATTGACGCTCTCCTAAGGAGTTTGAACAAACAATTTCATTTTTTTCATTTATGAAGTAAAATAATCGTTTGTATTGTGTTACTCGAGAAAAAAAATATCTTTGTGAATTGCTTATTGAAAGATAAATCGGTCTTACACTGAAAAAAAAATGATTATCGACTTATCTCAATTCAGCTTAACCTTTCCATTTAAATCCCTGGTTTTAAGTCCCTGTGATTCTGTAATTGAGAAAACATTGTAGAAAAAGAAAAAATTGCTTATAACAAGCATTTTCTTCTTTTTGCACTGTTTTCTACCCTGCAGTATGATTATTTTTCAAGTTAAACCCGCTTTAAGTTTTCGTCTGCAAAACCTTTGAATTTGGACAGATCTAAAATTTTGAAAAAACGGGAAAGTGTCAAAATGCTCAATATTTAGGCTAGTCACGTGGTGTATCATCTCACAGTGAGCACTCTAGAGATAAGTGTTCGTTTCTGTTTGTGTAATTCAGCCATATTGCTTATCTTAGTGGACAAATTCGATAACATGATTTGTTATATTCACGAATAAGATTGTCAATTTAATTAAAATAACCCAAAAAAACCTTGGCTAAATCCTCCAGATAGACTGATGAAAAAGAAAATTATGTTTGTATTTCAAACAGCACAACATTTACAGATTTATCAGCTTTTATAATGAACCATTTACACTACAAGAAAGCTGGGACAGGTAATGAGACCCAACTTTAGACTTCTAGACGAAACGTACAAACTTAAAGCAGTAGTATATAAAATAAATGTCCATAACTGTGAACACAAAATTACTGGTAAAAACTTGTTTAATTAAGAGATGAAGAGAATATTTTTTGTTTTCATGGAGGTATGAACCGAAAAACCTAATCACACTGTATGAATATTATCTTCATTTCTTATAATTTAATAGCATCGAGCGAAAAATGCAACAACTTAACAAATTTTGATACCTTTTTGTAAGGGACTATTTTGTGCGGAAGCATTCAAAATGGCTGCGTACTCAAAATTTTGTTCATGGGGGTATGAATTAAATTTTCGACCAATCAGATCGCTCGTTTTTGATAGACGAAACTAACAATTAAAATATAACACTAACGAAACGAACTGTATCTGTAATCGCAGAATGACTTTATCAAATGCCTCCAAAAATTGACTAGGGCTCGGAAAGTGATGATATTGCAGTTAAAGTTAGTGACAAACACTCACGCCTAAGCTGCATGAGCTGGTTTTGTACCGGCACTCGTTTCAGGAGACTCATGGACACAGACTGCCAACCATATCGATGTATTGGGGTATCAATCATTGTACTAATCATTCCGACGCCTTTTAGGATCCATCCGGTGTGAATAATTTTCCCGTCATCTGTCAGGTACGTTCATCAATCGGAATACACTCGGCCATTCTCGTAAACTCCGGGAGCAGACTCGGACGTATATAACGCGGAGCATTATGTAAAAAACGGTCCGTCCTTCTGATTCGGTCCTTACACCCTGTGAACCGGGCAGGACTGTCCTTCGACTCCCTTCATTGAAATTTTTAGGATGTAGGTGACCACCCCTTCGCATTTTAAAAGTTCTTCTGCTCAGCGACACACACACAACGAATGTAAAATAAGTTGAAAATCTAGGGCACCACCAAAGCCGACCCTTACTTACCATCGTAAAATATCCATCTTGGAAATAGTATAAATCACAATTGTTCTTGTTGTCGGGGACGGGCCTGTCGGGGGAGGGGGATCCCATGTCGGATTCTATCTTTCTCCGATTCTTTCGGGCCTGATGTCCGTGCAATGGTATGTTTGTCCTTGGTGGGGTGGCCGCCGGCCTGGCACGGTCGGGCAGAGGTGATGCATGCAAAATGCATCGGACTCTGTCCGGTCGTGGTGGGTCGGGGCTGTCTCCGCTTGATAACCAATATTCCCACGAATTCGTCGGTCCCGGATCGGGGATGGGGTTGAAATCCTGACTGGTCAGGGTGGATCCTCCATTCCTTGTCCAGGGTCGATAGTTTTTGTCTCACTGGCTGGCTATCACAGACAAACCTTTTTATTATCGTATTGTATTAACTCAATCAAACTAGTAATATCCTCCCCCGCCTCCTTTAATAGATATAGATAATGGTTACAATAACGGGGTGATGCTCTTTAAACATAAAGCGAGAAACTCTACTACCATTGGTTGCGCCCTGTGGGTTATTTGTAAATAATGTGTGTCTATATTTTTATTGGTCCTGGGAAGTCTTTTTATTGCTGCTGGCAGCTGGTGTCCTTTCCTCCTCCATGCTTCTTTTGTCTTTTATACTCTCTCTCTTTTAATTTTTAATACTACTTTTTAAACCACAGGGCGCAAATATTATAATATTAGTAGATAAGTCACATATTCTGATTAACTTAATAATAGTCTAAATACACCGATAGCTGCTCGGCATATGGTAATTTCCGAGGCCGAGGGTAAACTGATCCCCTCCTCCCCCGAACAACCTAGGGCAGGACCCAGATTGAGACCCGGGGGGATACCTAGTCGGTTCCCCGAGAGAGGCGGGGGGGGGGGGCTCGAGATGATGAAAAAACGGTGCATTTTGTTAGTTGGAAACAGTGTAGGAAATATATAGTACGTCTTCTTGGTAAACCCGTATGGTTTGGAAGTCTCGAAATAGCTGAAAAACTCAATTTTCATTATTTTTTTTATGTTACGCTCAATTTTGTTATCAAGTTTCCTTTGAAGACCAAACAGAGTTCCTACAGAACTTTATGAGGTGCATTTTACCACAGATGCTTTGAATAACGGTTGGCGCCATTTCGAAAGTTAATCACGTGAATTCTTAAAATAGATCCGAGGTTTGATTATTAGAATTGAACTAGGAGTTCCGATTGGTAGGTTCATCAATGTGACCACTGATTGGAAAAAATATTAGTATTCAAACTCAGCTATTCTTTCATGGACTTTCATATTGTGTTGAAAAATACAACCCCTGAAGTAACGGTTTTTTATGTAAATCTAATCCAAGTTTTAAAAGCAGGTATTTTTTATACCTGTATAAATAGGTATGCATATAGGGTTATCGCAAAAAACTGGGTCAAAAGTCATAGAGAAAATTAAGGTATCAGGCCATAATGAAAGTTGATTTTTTATGAACGAATGAATTTTCTTTAATTTGAAGTAGGTCAGATCATTGTTGTAAACTCTTGGAATAAGGTATAGTCCTTAGCACGATTTCGAGAAAGATGAACAATTCTTTTGAAAATTAATCTTTTAAACAATTCTGGCTTAAAATGGACAAGCGGGAGGGCGTAAACTAAGATCAGAATGAACATATGTGCTTGCCGATCTTTGTCTATATCTCCTGCCAAATTAGAAATATTCCGGGTTCGGCATGACATTGGTTAATTTTTTACCAGTACGATTCGAAAACTGGCGCCACTCAAATTTATGTTGATTCACCATGAATAACTGATTCTCACGGTGTCTTTACAATAGCTTTTAACTAGACTGTTCGTATTAATTTGCTCATCGCTTTTGGTAAAATAAAACTCCTTTATGAGAGGAAAGTAAATATTCTACGTGTACTTAGTAATTACACAATTAGTTTTATTATTTTATATCGAGATTAGCTATATCAAACTTTCTGTTTTCTGAAATACGAAACTATTCCTAACAGAACTTGTTGACGTTTCCGAAAAATGTACATTGCGGGTACGCTACGAAAATGGACAAATTATTTTAATGGTTTGGCAACTTTTTGTTTTGCTTTTTCTTTTTCGATTACTTCTGTGTAAAATGCTGATTAATATCCGTTTGTTCATTAACCTAACTGAAGCTGACAGCATTAAAATATGGAAGCGTTGACACCGCGGTGTACATAGTTTCACGAATAACTTCCTTTATCATAGTTTATGCCCAAAGAAATAAACAGATCAGCAAAGAGACCGGATGTCGTTGTATTTGTAATTTATTTAAACATGCAAAATCAAAATGTTACCTCTAATGCATGATTTCTAGAAGGAAAAAAAAAGTTATTGCAAGCACCTAAGGTAGTTCATTTTGAACCCTCCCCAGACCATGTTCAATGTTCTTTCAACCCTGAATTGAGGATGTTTAAAATAGAAAACAATAATTCGTAAACATGCATAATTTTGTCTTGAATGCAAAAGCTAAGTCGGAATTTACTCAAAACACTATATTCCAATTCACTGTCATGGCCTGCGAATTGTTTCTGAGTAAACTTCCAAAATAAAGGGGAAGAACATCTTGTCAGGGTTTTACCAGACTCAAGAAAATTGGAGATCCATTAGATGCAACAAAAGGAAAAAAATTGGGGGACCCAGCCTCTTTTTCCTGGGTCCTTACTTTGCTGGTCTAGTTAGTCAATTTTCAGATCATGGTTCTCCCCAGGCCTTTATGGTGTATCAAACGAGATATGCCTTCATAAGATTTGTCAGGTTGCTGATACATGATAAAATCACCAATGCTCTGTAAGTTGGTCAAAGATACAGCTAAATTTTGAGCTAGACAAAGGCATTTCATTAGTTGCAGACTCATGGACACTACTTGCCCTATTTCTAGAGTGTTGTATACTGGTTATTACATATCTTCTATATTGATAAGCCCTTTACACTCCTATAAGGGATTATTGATTTTTCAAATTTATGTGGATTCACGTTGATTCTCACATGCCTTTACAATAGCTTTTAACTAGTTTGTTTGAATGGGATTCAATGCTGCTTTTAACATTTTTAGCTCGGCTGTTTTTGGAGAAAACCCGAGGTATTGTGATCACCTTGGCATCGCTTGCCTCTACGTTGGCGTGACAAACTTTAAGCTTGGTCATATCTCTGTTGTTATTGAAGATATCCCCATGAAACTTGACACGTGTATTGACCATCACAAGAGCTTTCTAGACTATCAAGGGGGATAACTCTAAAATCATTTTTGTAAGAGTTATGCCCCTTTTTTCGACTTAAAATTTTTACATTATCCAGAACCTGCAGCCGAGTGTTGGAACCTGTGGGCGATGCTCTTGTTTTAGTCATATTGCGGCAGCTGAAGCACCTAACAATGGATTCCTGGTATATCTTGCACCAGTGCCACCATTACATCCTTTCTTAGCCTCCACCTGCTATCCTACTAAGGTTTGCGATTATCCATCCATTGGTGAAAGACAAAGCTTTTAACTAGACTGTTTGTGTTAATTTGCTCGAAGCATGTAGTAAAACATCAATCAACTGGCATGAATGGTCTTTTCTACTCATTCCATGCTGCCAGTTACCAAGGCCAGTGGGTACCAGTATGTAATCAAACGGACTGAAAGTCCTGAGAGTGGTTTTGCTGGTTTATTAGTAACCACGCTCAATAATGCGAGCATTTTTCATCAATATGAGTGAGTAAATCGTACACCTAAGTAGGAGGAGCACAGTGTTCTGCCAAGGATTTTCAGAAGAGGGGACAATTGTCCCCTCAGCCCTAAATTTTTGGAGACAGTTTCTGAATGAAAGAGACACTTCCATTTCACTGTAATACTTAACATCAAAGCATAATTTCAACTTCAGGTACAGTCATAAACCTTGTTTTGCTGATTATACAAAAAATTGAGAGCAGCATAGTTTAGTCCTTTTTTCATTTAATGCTTTGGTGAATTATACGATATTTAGCTACTGTGGGCTTTTGTGTGTGTGTGCGTTTTGTCCAATCCGAGTTTGACAGTCATAAAATGTCATATCATACTGTAACCAGTCATAATCCCAAAGCCAATTTCACTGAAACTTTCTTTTTTTTTCATTTGTGACTAATATATCTCTCACATCTTTCTAACACTTTACAAGTAGACAATACTTAAGACTGGTCTAAGCTGAAACATGACCAGAATGTATTGCAGGTATAAAGTTTGGGTCCATCAAGTTTGTACCAGCCATTCAAAAGTATCAAGAGAAGGGTCTGAGTGACCTATTAGAGCTTGTAATTCCAAGACAGGAAAAGGCCAGAATAAAATCAATTATGATTGTTTTAAAGCTCTTTAAATTATAAACAGAGATTTGTAATTCTGTAATATTTGTGTAAAAGTTAGTCTCTATATCAACCATTGACAATGATTAATTTGGACAAAAACGGTCGCGATGTGTCATGTCCGAGTATTGGTACACTTACAACTGGAAACTTCTTTTGACATCAAAATATAATCTTTCATACTTTATCCAAGTACAGAATAGTTAGATATCAATTATTTCTTACTGTGAATATAAATCATTCCTTGTGTTGTTGGTTATTTGAATCCAGTAAAAGTGTCAATTGATAGCTTTATAGAAATGCTTTACGCAATGTTTGTGTCAAATAAATATCGCAGAAAAAGTAGGTCTGATTGGCCTACCTTTTCTTCAAATCCGCACTCCTTTCAAGTTTATCTAAAATAATTCTTTTCTGATTTTGGATTTTTATTATTAAGAACGGGTTTGTTTTACGTCCAAAGTAGGACAAAAAATGCTGAATTTCTGCAGCGACAATTTTCGCATCTACGCTAATTTTTATGCGACATCAACAATTTTTACGCGAGAATATCGCGGAATCGCGGCCTCAGCAGAACACTTGGAGCAGCTGGTGGCTCGATAAGAATGTAGTGGTAGTATTGGTGTGTGAACTACCAGAAATCCATGGTTAGGAGCTCCATCCGCCCTGATATAATTGAAATACTTTTAAAAGGTGCGTTAAACCCTATTCAATCAACCATGACCTTTTACTGTTGACCGAAATCGCTATTTTGAATTAATCACAACGTTTTCTTCTTAACTGCGTGAAAATTTTATGGTTGTGTGGTAAAAGGTTAAATGATAAAAGGTAAAGAAATCAAAGCTAACATTCAATTCTTTTTTCGTTGAGCATATTATTATCACAATTTAAGTTGATAAATGTCCATTTCAAAGATTTAGTCGAAACCGAGAGGTAAAAGGTGTTTTATTCTATGCGGTTAATAGGCGCTTGAATATAACAGGGTTGTAACGTGTTACATATACTGTGTATATGGGGTGTAAGTTTGCCCAGCCCTGCTAGGTCAAAACACTGACAGACAGTTTACATGTATTCGCTAACTCCACTAACCACTGACCTAGATTCTATCTTGAAACGCGAGGAAATTAATTTTCTTATTTTGACATTTCATTAGACAATTTACCAAGGATATATTAACCCTTGTCATGCTGTATAAATTACCTTACTGAATTGCTGTAAAATCAAAGCACTAAAAGCACTGATAGAACTTGTTCAAAAATCAACATTTCTATAAGAAATCAACTTCATAGACAACTCTGATAGGAAAAGTACAAACAGGAGGTGTAGACTAAGATCAGCCTGCACTTATGTGCAGTCTGATCTTAGTCTACAACTCCTGCCAAAACCGGAATTATCTGGGTTCAGCATGAGAAGGGTTAAGTTTTAAACCATTTTTCTGGATATTCATGATTAAAAGGAGGCTGTTGGCATTCAGCAAGTAAGTTATTTTCTTGACAGCGATGAAACAAGATGGAGGTGATCACATAGATTTTCACTTCACGTTTATGAGCATGCGTGGAAATGAGTGGAAATGTGTTAGAACTTGTTTCAGGTTGATCGATATGAAATACCGTTTTTTTCCTAAAAAAAAACGCTAAAAAGTAAAATTCAGAATGGCAACCTTATTACAGAAAACTGTCACCTAGACTGAGATTGCCAAGTTTTTAGTAAAAAAAATTATAATGCAATATAAGGTAACAACCAACAAACCAAAGACAGTCATACTAAATCCCTATTTTTCGGCAAATGCTTCTTTTCGAGGTTTCAGAAACATCAATACCTTCCTTTAAGATCAATTTTCATTTTGAAACCAACTTAGACAATTCAAATTCCACAGGGGATGCATCTTTAGCCTGTTGTTCTTTTAACCATTTCCAGTTTTTCGGAATGTAAGACTAATCCAAATTGAATGAGGTTGCAGATGACAATTTTAAATTTGGTGCAATTTAAAATTAAACCATCCTGTGTTTCAGTAAATGCTGTTTGAAAAGAAGAAATTGCTTGTTACAAGCAATTTTTTTCACAGTATTTTATTAAATATGAAATCACATGGATTTTAAAACCAGGAACTGTACATGAAAGGGTAAACTTAAGTCACATGGCCCAATCAAGATCCTACATATATTCAATCTCACACACTAACTCTTTTTGACGCCCCTCAAACAATTGGGAAAACATTGTTTGAAATGAAGAAATTGCTTTAAATTGGCATCTGCAACTCCTTTCAATTTGGAACAATCTAAAACGTTGTTTTCTGATAATGGATTAAATAACCACTTTAGATTTCTGTATATTTCAGGCTGGCAAGAAAGATGGTTTGTTCTAGACAAGGGCATTCTCTCTTACTACAAATCTCAAGATGATGTCAATAATGGTTGTAAAGGCTCAGTCAAGATGTCTGTCTGTGATATCATTGGTAAATTTCTAATCTGTTCAACTCTGTAACAAAAGTTTCAATAATTTGTAATAACATTGTTTAACCCATTCCCACACAAAGGGGCTCTCCAGTGATCTGGTTTTGCAACACTGTTCCCCCAAAATTACATATGCAGGGCTTTTTTTTGTTCTTTAACTGGGGCCTATAAAAGGCTACTTCACAGTTCAAAAAATGCTCCTTTTTTCCCACTTGTGGCAAAGAAATTTCCCAAATAAAAACAGGCTAAGGTCTCTTCCCAATTTTTAGTAAAAAGCACTAATATGTGTACAGAATTTTTTTCCAAAACCTCAGCAGAACACTGTCCCTTTATAGGAAAGCTGTGAAAACATTGTGGAAAATGAAGAAATTGCTTGTCACAAGCAATCTCTTCATTATCTATCACAAAAGACAAATTTTAAAGATTTTGTCAACTTAGAATTGTCCTCTGCAACTCCTGATTTGGACCAGTCTTAAAGTTCTCATTCGGTAATAGGTTAAGTTGTCCAGAAAATGGAAAAATGTGAAAAAAGGGAGTTCAAAATTGCACTTTCTGTTTAACCTGACAAGATTTTTGACTAGCCCAAATGGAAAGAAGTTGCAGACAGCTATCTAAATTATTTTGAAATTAAAAAAGGACCCAATAAAAGGAGATAAAAGGAGAAATTGCTTGTGTGAAGGAAAGTTGTATCTGAGGGAAAGTCTAGAATATTCTTTGACTGTATGCAGGGGTGTGGAATTCCCATGCCCGACTTGTCCGACATGGGCTTTTCTACCTGAGGGCAAGTACATTTTTCGAGGCTACTTGTCTGTGGACAAGTAAATATCAGGGCAAATCTTGGAATGGTACTAAATAGATAGAAGAGATATATGAGCATAATGTTTGTATCTAAGGCTAGAAAATATGGTTTTTAATGAATAAAATGCTGAGTTCCAGCATTTTCTTCTTTAAAAATAATTTTTCTCAAAATTTATCTGTTCTTCATCTTTTCACGGGCAAGTCCATTTTGATCCTGGGCAAGTAGAAAATCATATTTTACTTGTCCATGGACAAGTAGAGAAAATCCGTATTTCCACTTCCCTGGTATGTAAAGGGAATCTTATAGCATTCTTGGTTCACTGGTTAAAACTGCTTTAGATTGGTTCCATAGCTTTAATTCAATTGTCAAACTAAAATGGGATTGTTATGTAAGTGTTTTATTCCTTGTTTGGATTTATAATCCATATTCCTTGTGGACCAGGAAATATAATTACCCGGTTAATAGTTTTAAAAAGAATTACTCTCAAAAGGATTTAACATGTAAGTTATTTGCAATTTCAATTATTCTCAATAAACCCATTATCACACATCAAAAATTTAGACTCCTCCAAATTGAAAGAAGCTGCAGACAACAAATACATGTTGATGAAATTTTTTTTCATCTTTTCAGCTAGAAAACATTGTGGATATTGAAGAAATTGCTTGATACAAGGAATTTCTTCATTTTCCACAATGTTTTCCAAAGCTTTTTTCTGGAGGAGCATAAATAGGAGGGATTGTGTGGGAATGGGTTAATATTGGAAATTATTGTTGACATTCTTTACTTGTCAAGTTTGTCACTGGCCTCTTCTTTCCAGACAGCGGCCGTCATAGCGCAGTTGGTAGCGCGTCGGACTGTCAATCTGAAGGTCCCGGTTTTGATCCCCGACGGCGGCACTCATCCTTTCCGACTATTTGTCTCTCACCAATGGGTCGATAATCGTAGACCTATGTGGGATAGCAGCTGGAGGCTAGGAAAAGATGTAATCGTGGTACTGGTGTGAGAAATACCAGGATTTCATTGTTAGGTGCTTCATCCCCCGCGAAATAACTGAAAGATTGTTGAAACCGACATAAAACCCCATTCAAATCAAATCAAATCTTCTTTCTAGTTATATTCAGTTTGTAACAAATGATTTGATTGGTCTATTAAATGTTTGATTGGCAGCAGCAATCCATTTCAGACCTCTGTTGAAAAAGTAGGTAGAAGATCCTATCATCTGATTATCAATTTGACTAAGTCGAATATTTTTATGCCCCCGCATCGATAAGATCAGGGGCATATTGTTTTACCGGTGTCCGTCTGTCTGTTTATCAGTCTATCTGTCTGTCTGCAAGACTTATCCTGCCATCTAAACATTTTCCTATAACTTTAACCCTGATTAAGTTACAATGCTAATATTTGGTATGTAGGTAGGTCTCAACAAGTCGCAACTGGGGAAGGTCATTTCATAAAGGAAAAGGTCAAAATCTTAACCCTTTTCCCTAAAACAAAGAGAAAAAAAACACATTAAAAATCACCCGTTTCTAAAGAATTCCTGTTTCGGGGGCACATCTTGTTGAACCTGTCATGGGGCAACAAAAATTGAAATGGATGGCCTATATTTCAGTTCACAGCACAGATCAGACACGACTGGACCTTATTATCCCTGGTGAACAACATTTCTATGTGAAAGCTGCCAATCCTCAAGAGAGACAAGAATGGTTGGTGGCTTTAGGAACAGCCAAGGCATCTATGGGCAAATTAAGTGAAGAATCAGGTATTTACAAACTTTTATCAATGTTAACTCTTGTTGTCCTGGATACACTTACAGCAATGCATTGAAATGAAGGAGATGAAAGTATTGGGATTATTAGTTTTATGTAAATATATTTAACAAAAATTATTTTAAAAACAACTGTGGATTGAAAGGAGCAAGCTTGTAGTATAGACATGTATTTGATATTGATGGTTCAGCACAAAACAGTTGAAACTGCCTATATGTTAATAGGCAGTTACAACTGTTTCACGCTGAACAATTGATATTGCCTCCGATATTGAGGAGTCAATGACCATAAAATTCTACAACAAAAGAGCAACTCATAAATTTTAAAGTATAAGTATCAACAGACTAACAAACAATTTTAAGATTAATATTATTTTAAAAAGCATGTAAGATGATTCATTTTAGAGATAACCTATTGCCAATCAGTGACGGTTTTAGACGCCTCCAAGGAAAAAAGATTTTGAAAACATAGTGGAAAATGAAGAAATTGCTTGTTACAAGCAATTACTTCATTTTCAACAATGTTTTCTACCCAGAGAATTGAAAAAACCAAAGTCTGTAAATCTTTAATTGTCGTCTGCAACGTCTTTCAACTTGGGCCAGCCTAAAAATTTGCCGTCCGGTAATGGGTTTAAGTATCCTATTGTGACTCTTAAACATTTATCTCAGCGGGTCATTTAGATTTCACTGAGAGAAATGTCTAAGAGTCAAAACCCTGGTTTTCATGACAAAACATGAGCCCTGCATAAATCATCGTCTACATCTCCTGTTAAAGTTGGAATATTCTGGGTTTTGCATGATATAATGTTCCCGTTTATTATATAATTTACAATCCAATAATTGTATTTGTTGATGTATTTGTACCCAATTAGTGTCAGTTATTGTCACACGTATGATGTGAAGTAACAGGTCCCATTAGGTAGTGGTTCAAAACCAAGTAATTTTGTACTGAATTTGGTGGTTGTAATTGGAGATAGTGGGGTGTTTTACAGGGGTTTGCAACCATCAAAACAAAGAGCAAAATTCTGTAAAAAAATCAGTCATAATAGCAGGGTGTCCGTATTTCTGAGGTGGTGGTCAAGAGTTGTTTTTTTTTTATTCTGAATTGTTAACCCATTACCAGATGACTGTTACAAATTTTAGACCAGTCAAACTGAGAGAAGATGCAGATGACAACTTTTAGTTGCTCGAATTTTAAATATCTGTTTTTAGGATAATGAAGAAATTGCTTGTATAGTAAGGTTTTCTAAAGTATTTTTTCTACTGGGGAGTAAAGAACCTAGATTGTGTGGTATTTGGTTATTCTATGCTGTTATGATTTTTGTCTATGTAGATGACTCAGCCCATGACTTGTTGAAATCCAAGCGCTCTGAACTCCGTCTATACTGTGATCTCTTGATGCAACAAATTCACTCAGTTAAAACTGCTGTAGAGGAACAAGAAACACCTGATATGGAGGTAAACTGGACTCTTTAACCTATTATAAGACAAAAAATAAAGACATCTTGAGGGGTTGGTTTAAAACTATTTTATTACATACCTATAGCTATTTCTATTAACCCTTTCCCGAACAAATACGGGATTTTATGTTCCTGTGATTTTATACTTGGGAAAACATTGTGGTAAAAGAAGAAATTGCTTGTAACAAGCAATTTCTTCTTTTTCCACAATGTTTTCTACCCTATTCAATGGTTATTATTCAAATTAAATCCACTTTTAAATATCGTCTGCAAAACCTTTGAATTTAGACAGGTCTAAAAATTCCAAAAACGGGAAAGGGTTAAATATATACATCCCAGACAGGCAAAATCAGATAAGTCAGAAAAAATCCAGTGTCAAATATGGTTCCGTTTTACGTAGTCTAAGATGACATCATTTTCATTCTGTAGGTGACATCATAATGCGAATAAACATTCTCAGAATAGTGAAGGAAACGTACATGCTAGACTGGTACCACTGTCGACTGTAATAAAGCTGACAGGGATACACCGATTTTCGGTACATACACGGAAAGCCTGGCCCAATAGGTTTTTTCCTTACTAAAATCGAAAACGAGGCTTACACATGCGCAGCAAATTTGTTGAAAAGTTTGGATACGCTGCAGGATTTCCACCCAATACGATAAAAATCTTCCTTTTGTAGTTATAAAGTAGTCAGTTTTAATGTTAAATCATTTCTCACACCAGCAATATAAATTGGGTGCGAGAAAAACCTTTGAATGTTATCCTTTTCACATAAAATATGTATGAAACTCCGTGGCCTTCTTCAGCCATATTGTTTATAAACAATCTACCAGCCAATCAGATTCAATGTTTGGAATTACGTCATTAAATGCCCATCAGCCAATCTCTATATACAGTCGTTTGGGATCTACCTGTCGGCTTTGTTAAAGTCGAAGGCGGTAGCGGTCTAATGTACATCATAACATGTAGAAATACAGATTTTTGTTAATATTTTACTGATTTTATTTGATAAAACATGTAGGTACATAGTGAATAAAATACCAAGTTGCATTGTGATACGTCTTGTATTTACTTCTCACTGTGAAGGAAAATTTGATATACTGTACCATCAACCTTTGGTTTACTGAAATATCAAAATTTTCCTCCACAGCACAAAATGATTTAATTTTTAGTTTTGTCTATCAAAAACGAGCGTTCTGATTGGTGGAAAAAATTTATTCATAACTCCATGAACAAAATTTTGAGTACTCAGCGATTTTGTATGCTTCCACACAAATAGTCTCATATAAAAAGGTATCAAAATTTGTAAAGCTTTTGTTTTTTAGCTCGATGCTATTAAATTATAAGAAATGAAGAGATTATTTTTTGTTTTCATGGAGGTATGAACCGAAAAACCTAATCACACAATGTATGAATCCACTTCGCGTATTCATACATTGTGATTAGGTTTTTCGGTGCATACCTCCATGAAAACCAAAATTATTCTCTTCATCTCCAAAGTAAATATAAGATGTTGTTCACTTTTGTATTACAATATTCCCTTTGTAAGAAAATATTTCTTACAGACACTGGGCCCCGTGATTTACATATTGTAAAAAGTTGCAGACTTTTTCAAATCTAATACATAATTTTTACATAATTACAAATTAAGTAGCACATAGGTACAAGTAGCAATTATAGAGTAAAGAAAAATTATGGAGAAAAGAGAAATTGTCTATTACAACAAATACTCTACTGTTCCAAAGATGTTTTCTTTTCTTTTATCTATATCTCGGTAAAGATTAATTGGAGTATATTATCAGACAGATTCTGTGACAGGAAAACACAAGCAAATTAATTTTTTTTGCAGGCAACCAAGATTAAGTAAGCTTTAGTTCTGACAATTTGGTTTGCTATCAAGAAAATAGTTTTGCATTAGCGTAAGAGATGAAGATTACAGTTCATTTCATAAACAATACATAGTTAAATCCTTCAGTTACGAGCGCTCACAGTACAAGTGTTTAATGTCAAACTGTAGATAAATCACAATTTTAGCTCCAGTAGTGAGCTATTGTCCTGGGGATGATTTGTCATGAAATTAAGGTAATATCCCTTCAATTTCAGAAATTAAATGAAGCCACATCACTGATAAGCCCCACCTGTGACACGTTTATCACTACACTGAATGAGTGTATGAGGATTGCCCACACCAGTCTAACCTTTGAAGGTCAACATCCAGTCATTGTAGATGCAACTGCCCCATCATCCCCACTTAAAGTACCCGGTAAAAAGGTAAGCTATAACTTTTATCTCTACACTGAATGAGTGTATGTCTCTGGACATGGTATTTTAGATTCGCAGCCTACTTCTAATAGATGACCTAGTAATTGAATGTTTGTGAGAGTTTTAGTTTGAATCTTTTTGAAAGTCGTTTATGAAGTTTGTTGATAGTAAAAACATCAGATGACTGAATGGAAACTTTTTGCATTATAATACTTGCATTTGATGAAACCTTCTGACCAGTGACCTCCCATACAGCAGGTTAACTCTAATATTAAATGAAGTTTGCAAAATATTATTATGGTAGGGAACTTAAACTGAAAGTAATCAACAAATTATTGATAGGCAACCTAAATATCATAACTACGGCTTGAATTAAGTATTACTTATGATGTTTAAGTTGTAAAGCCAACACAAAGCTTTGACATAGATATTGGGGTCAACATTCACTTTCAGTCTAGATAAACAAGTCATTTAACCCTTTCCTATTTTTCAAAATTTTAGACCTGTCCAAATTTAAATGTTTTGCAGACAAAAATTTAAAGAGGGTTTAAATTGGAAAATAACCATGTATGGTAGAAAATATTGTAGAAAAAGAAGGAATTGCTTTTCTACAATGCTATCTCAAGTATAAAATCATAGAGACGTAAAATCCTGGGTTTGTACAGGGAAAGAGTAAAGAGATGAAGAGAATACTTTTTTTGGTTGATCACGATTATTCTCCTCTTGTCATCTGCCATGCATTAACTTTTCACATTTCGACTTCTGAAGAACCACTTGACAGATTCCAACCAAAATTGGCAGGAAGCATCCTGATGGATGGTGCTCCAAATTTGTACTCATAATGGAGTTATCTCCCAATAAGAGCTGGAAAATCCCCAACCTGCAGTTGGTTGATTGATTGGATTGGGGTTAATGCCACTGTTTACAGTATTTCATTTATATAGCGGCGCCTGGAGACCTAACAATGGATTCCTGGTATTTCTCACACCAGTACTACCACTATATCCTTTCCTAGCCTCCAGCTGCTATCCCACTTAAGTTTACGATTATCCACCCATTGGTGATATACAGATGTAGGAAAGAACATGTGCCACCACTGGGGATGGAACCCATGACATCCCATGATTGAAGGTAAAGGGGTCTGGTGCGCTATCGACTGCACTATGACGGCAGCTCAACCAGCATTTGGATTGGTTCACATTCGTTGAAATAAAAAAGGGTGGTGGTGCAAATGTTGTAGGCGTCAAAATGCCAAAAGCAGTAAAGTGCAAATTTGCCAAAAGACCCGCCAACTTTTTGTATCGGCATGCGCATTATTACCTCACCTAAGCACAACATGCTCATGATGAGCATTTATGATCATTGAATGTCTGTCGTCCATTGTGCAGCGTTAACAATTGAGCTGTTTACACCCTAGAGGCCACAGTTTTGATTCAATCTTCATTAAACATGGCCAAAATAATAGTTAGGTCATAAGGATGAACCTATTGATTATGGGAAAGTTCTATTGGAAAACAGGAAAAGGGACCTTAGTGACAATAATTTGTTGACACTGTAGAGGCCACAGTTTTTGGATCAATCTTCATGAAACTGGTTATAACTATTTGGCTCCTGTTGCATTTTTTTAAGAGCTGATGATTCAGGTGAGCGATTTAGCACCATTATGGTCCTCTTGTATAGTTGTAGGAAATGTAGCAATTATCATTTCAGACTTAGATCTGATCTTTTTTTGTTCTACAGGCCTGGGGTGGGGTTGAAACGCTAGAAAATCAGTAAAATGTCTCTTTATTTGAAAAGGGTCAAGTTTTTGTATAGTCATAGGCATTTGAACTTTTAAGGTCTACAAAAGTGTTTCTTTTGAGGAGCACCTGATCTTGCATTGTGTATAAATGTAATTTTGTCTGATGGAACTCTGTGAATCTTAAAAAAAAATTGTCTGGATTTAAATTCCTAAATCCTAGAAGAACCACATGAGCTGTCATCATGGCTCAATGTCTGCTGCACCTCTGAATTTTCAGTTCTCCTGTTGTCTATTATGATTGTAGTTTGTTGTCCATTATATCTTTTATCCCCTTCCATCAATTTACTCGTATGGAATATAGTATATGCCTTATCTGTACATCCATGTTTTTTCTGCTCTTTGGACTCAGGTGAATGATAAGGTTTATTGGTCTCTTTTTAAATATCTTTTTACCTTGGTAGAAAACAACAGGGAAAGGGCAAAAGTTGCTTGTAACAACCAAATATATCATATTCTACATTACTTCCTAAAGCTCTTACCTTGCAAGTCATAAAAAATTGGAATTATGTGGGATTGGATTGAATCCTCATATTTATTCAATTATTTCAGGGAAAACATATCCACAGACAGAACTCTTCAGAGAGGTAAGAAATGGTCATACCTATCTTCCACAACTCCTCTATTTGATTTAAGCCTTTCCTGTTTTTCAACATTTTAAACTTGTCCAATTTGAGAGACAATTGGGACGACAACGAAAATTGAGTGCTTTTTGAAATGAAATGTATTTGGTCGAGAAAAGTGTGAGAAAAAAGAGATTGCTTGTCATTGCTTGTCACAAGCAATTCCTTAATTTTTCACTATATTTTCTGAAGATTGAAATAACATGGACATAAAAACCAGGGACTGTAAGAGAAAGGGTTAATTTTGTAAGAGCTTTAGTTGAAGGAACACTTTATCCCTAACAGTTTAATTTGAAAGAGATCAGGCTTAACCCATTCCCACATAACCCTGTTTTTAAGCTCTTCAGAAAAAAGGCTATGGAAAACATTGTGGATAATAAAGAAATCGCTTATTACAAGCAATTTCTGCATCATCTACAATGTTTTCTACCCCTTAACTCTTTCCTGTACAAACCCGGGATTTTACATCACTGCAATTTTATACTTAACCCTTTCCTGTTTTTCAAAATTTTAGACCTGTGCAAGTTGAAAGAAGTTGCAGATGAGAACTAAAAGTGGGTGCAATATGAAGAGTAGCCAACAAACATGGTAGAAAATATTGTGGGAAAAGAAGAAATTGCTTGTTACAAGCAATTTCTTCTTTTCCAACAATGTTTTCTCAGGTACAAAATCACAAGTACATAAAAACCAGTGATTGTACAGGAAAGGGTTAAGAAAACATTGTGGAAAAAGGAGAAATTGCATGTAACAAGCAATTTCTTCTTTCTCCACAATATTTTTTATACCACATAGGATGGTTTAATTTCGAATTGCATACAACTTTCATTGTCTTCTGCATCCTCTTTCAATATAGACCAATTTTCTAAAAACAGGAAAGGGATAAGGCAAAGATTCTTCAAAATCCATCCACTTACAATTATCAACTAAAGCTTCTTTCAATTCTAAATGGTCTAAAATTTGTTGTGTGGTAACGAGTTAAAACATCATTCATTGTAGTTTTAGTAGTGCATGCTGGGCTATACTCAGTGAGTTTTGACTCAAGATTTCTTGATAAGTCTGTTTTACATAGAAAAACTTAAACTGGCTGAAAATTTTATATCGTTCTGTCATAATTATGTTTTCAATGTGAAAGAGTTGTAACTGCCTACAAACATATAGGCAGTTACACCTGTTTTGTGCTGACCAATCAATATGTCTAAATAGACAAGTGTCCCATTGTGACTTCATTCTCTTGAATATTCATCTTTCAGGTCATTCCACAGCCATTCTAGATCTCCGTCAGTTTCCAGTACAGAAACAACTCCACCGTCAAGACAGAATTCATATGGACCTACATCGCCAGAGTTGTCTATGTCTGATCTCAATCTTACAGACCAATCATATCATGGAACCAAACAAATTGATTCAGGCCATATGACTTCCGGACCTAAAATGAATGGACTTGGCTCACAGCCCTCAAAACCAAATGTGCAATCTTATAAATCGGATTTAAAATCCATAAAGGAAATGGTGCATTCAAACCAGACTGCCTCAGTGATTTCAAGCAGAAATCAGAATGTGAATAATAGTCAGAGAACCAGTCCAGCTCCCAGAGAGACTGGTTTAGTAAATCTAAAATCCCAGACTGGTTCAGTAAGTGTGGATTTGATCCAAAGTGATGAAGATGTGTTTTTAGACCCAATGCAAGAAAGAATTCCAACTTTTTTCTCTGAATTAGAATCCAGGTAGGTTGAATGTGTATTTGAACCAAGCCTAACCCAGTACCAGATGGCAAAATTTTAGACTGGTTCAAACTGAGAGGAGTTGCAAACAACATTTCAAAGCTTATGAAATTGTGGATTTCTTTACTTTTGGGGTAGAAAACATTATGGATAATGAAGAAATTGTTTGTAACAAGCAATTTCTTCATTTTCCACAATTTTTTTTTCAGAAGTTTTTTTCTTTGGTTCATTTAAAAGCGTCACTGAGTCGGAATGGGTTAAGGCTTAAAAAGTCAAATACATGTATAACAATTAGCATGTTTGTGTCCTGTCATTTAAAAAGGGACCAACACAGTGTTATATAAAAGAAATATTTGAAAAAGAGTTGGGAAATAATTCAACTCTGCTCTGTTGTTTTAGAAAACAATTGTAGTTGTTTCCTTTATAAACTCCTTTTTTAGCTCACCTGAGCACGAAGTGCTCAAGTGAGCTATTGTGATCCCCTTTGATCCGGCGTCCAACCGTCATGCGTCGTCCGTCAACAATGTCTTTAAAAGACATCTCCTCCGAAACCACTGGGCCAATTTAAACCAAATTTGGCAGAAATGTCGCTTAGGTGGTCCCCTTCAAAAATAGCTAAAAGAATTGAAATCCGTTAAAATTTCTGGTTGACATGGTAACAAAAGTTAAATTTTAAAATATTCTTTAAAAATCTTCTCCTGATCCAGAAGGCATATAGCCTTGATATTTTGCATGAAGCATCAGTATATTGACCTCTTTCAGAATAGCTAAAATCATGATCCTCGGTCCCCTGGGGCGGAGCCCCGGGGCTGGGGTTTATATAGAAATAAAGAATGATTTTTTAAATGACATCTCCTCCAAAACGACTGGGCTGATTTGAACCAAATTTGGCAGAAATGTTCCTTAGGTGGTCCCCCTTAAAAATAGGCAAAAGAATTGAAATCCTTTAAAAACTCTGGTTGCCATGGCAACAAAAGTGAAATTTTAAGATTATCTTTAAGCATCTTCCCCTCCTGACCAGAAGGCGTAGAGCCTTAATATTTTGCATGAAATATCAGTATATTGATCTCTTACAAAAAAGCTAAAATCATGATCCTCGGGTCTCGAGGGGGGTGGGGTGTAGGCATGAAGCATCAGTTCACAGACTTCTTTCTTACTTCTGAAATTATAACCTATGGATCCAGAGGGGTGAAAAAGTTTTTTCTTTCTTTCAAATCAGCACTAAAGCCTTGGAATTTGTAATTTAGACTTTTGGATCCCCAGGTTCATAGTCTTTATATGTAAGTGTGGCCTACTTGTTTTATAATCCTAACCTTATCATGAAATTAGACTGTTGAAAAAAAAAAGACTTTATCTCAGGTGAGTGCCCCAGGGCCAACGGCCCTCTTGTTTTTGTCAATGATAAGTAAAACACAATTATCCCATGCCAATGAGCTGTTAAAAGGTTAATTTGATATCATTTTAAAAAGAACAAAGTGATATTTTGGCTATCCTCTTTAAAAATTTGTGCATGAAATAGAAATCTTTAAAAGCTGTTTCCTTTGAAAATAATCATAAATTCCACATTCTATGGAAATCAAAGACTGTTCTTGAGAATATCTACATACACAGTTTTAAATCCTAGTGATCTTTAAGTGATGACAATTTTAGGCAGATTCCTCAATCACTCTTACTTTTTTTCTTCGACTTTAAGTTAATTCAAAGCCCCTAATAGAGAAATGGTGTGTCTTGGTCAAACACACATCTTGCATTCCATTGCCATTTTTCCCTGGTATTTGGCAAAAAATCCATTTTAAAAAACTAAAAAAATAGACAAATCTAGCAATTTTAGGAAAAGAAAGTCAGCCATTAAGACAGAAAAATATTGGTTGAGGTTTTCTGAAATAATTTCAAAATTGAGGCCAAAAATTTAATGCTGGAAATTCAATAGGCGATTGTCAACCAGACTTAGTTTTTTGTATCAGAACCAATTCTATTGTTGACTTGGGTCAACTTTAGATTTTGTTAAAGGTTTAAAAGTTAGTGGTAAATTTTCTTTGTCTTAAATTTGTATACAGTAATATGGAAAGTACAGGTAATAAATACATATTCCACAGTGCAGTAAAATATCCTTAAAGCTATTCCAACGCAAACTCACTTTTTGTTGAGTGGGAATGGGTCAAAGGTGTATATGAGAAAAAAGTATCTAGCCTTAGCCTTGTTTAGAATAGAAAAAATGTTCTGCTTCTGAGGCTCACTTAACCCATTCCCTGATAATCAAGCTGTTTAGAAAGGGATCTTTGGAAAACTATGTGGACAATGAAGAAATTGCTTGAAACAAGCTATTTCTTCAATGCGAAGAAATTTCTTAAAATAAGGTATTTCTTCAATGTTAAGAAATTGCTTGAAATAAGGTATTTCTTCAATGTGAAGAAATCGATTGAAATAAGGTATTTCTTTGATATGAAGAAATTTATTGAAATAAGGTATTTCTTAAATGTCTACAATGTTTTCTGTCCTAGAAAGAGGGCAGAAAATTTTGAATCTCACCATCTTAAAATTGTTGTCTGCAACATCTTTTGAATTTGGACTAGTCTAAAATTTGTCCTGTGGTAATTGGCTAATAATTTATCTGTTGTAGTCTCCATCAAAATCAGCTTAGAATTCACGAGATATTCAAGCTGATTTTGAGACTCACGGGAGGTTCTTTATATCTCAACTTTCATTATGTTCATTCAAATGGTATAACCCAAATATGTTACTTTCAGTTTCCTAGACCTGCCCATTGGTGAAGATGGGAGTATTCCAGTCCAACCCTTCCTAGAATCTTGTAGATGTTTAGTGCCTATATTTGGTATGTATTGTGTTTTAACCCTTTCCTGTTCAATCCCTGGTTTTTACGTCCCTGTGATTTTATAGTTGAGAAAATATTGCAGAAAAAGAAGTAATTGCTTGTTACAAGCAATTACTTCTTTTTCCACAATATTTTCAACCCTATTGAATGGTTATTTTGCGAATTAATCAACTTTAAATTTTTCGTCTGCATAACCTTTGAATTAGGATAGGTCTAAAATTTTGCCAAAAAGGACAGGGTTAAAGTAGTTTTCTTAAACCGTTATCAGACAACAACATTTTACGCAGGTCAAAATTAAAAGAAGTTGCAGACAACTAACATTGAAAAACATTTGAGAAAGCAAGCAATTTCTCCTTTTCCCAAAAAGGTTTCCATTATCATATTTCTGAAGGGCATCTAAATGAGGCATTATGTGGTAATGGATTAAAGTAGTTTTCTCAATAAAATGAATACATCCTTATATGATGATACTATTAATAAGATAATGTTTTGTTCTTATATGATGAATAATTATTTTTGCTACAATTTTGGCCAATAAAGTTGAAATATATTTAATACTTCTGTGAAGAGTGCTTTTGTCAAATTGATTTAATCCACCAACAAAATTAGACAACAAAATTTAAGACTGCTCCAAATATAAGAGGGTTGCAGAAGACATTTTTAATTGGTTTTAAATTGCAAAAAATAACTGCAAAACATAGAAAACATCAGGAGAAAAAAGACATTGCTTGTGACAGACAGCTTCTCCTTTACCGCAATATTTTCTACTATATACGTGTACTATTTTAGTATATGAAAAAGCAGGGTTTTGTAGTAATTGCATAAGAGAGTAACATAAAAACATTAGTATTTTGTCTTTATTTTGGTATCCTATATGATAGGCTAAAAAACAATTTGTTCATGATGTGTGGCTACACAGGCAAAAGAATACACTATTTAACCTAATCCAGCTCAACAAAATTTTAGACTGGTCCAAATCAGTAGATATTGCAGACAAAGATTTCAAGTTGATGGAATGTTGAAGTTCTCTGTCTTTCTTGGTAGAAAATACCATGGATAATAAAGAAAATGCTTGTGACAAGCAATTTCTTCATTTTCCACAATGTTTTCCAATATATTTTTCTTGTCAAGGTGTATGAAAAAGCGAGATTGTGTTGGAATCGGTCAAGTTATTCTGTTACTATGCACTTTTCTATTTACAGATAAATTGAATGCAACAGCATTTGCTCCAGTCAAGTTAGACTTCAAAGGAAATATACAGGTATGTGTCAGAAGAAATTGCTAGTTACAAGGAATTCCTTCTTTATCCACAGTGTTTTCTTCCAAAAAGAAAAAGATTTTAAATTGTTTTAACCCTTTCTCGTTTTTGGAAATTCTAGACTGGTCCAAATTGAAAGAGTTTGCAGACGACAATGAAAATTGGATGCAATTTGAAATGAAACCATCCTATGTGGTAGAAAATATTGTGGGAAAAGAAGAAATTGCTTTTTACAAGCAATTTCTTCTTTTTCCACAATGTTTCCCTAGTATAAAATCACAGCAACGTAAAATCAGGTATTTGTACAGGAAGGGGTTATACATATAATTAGTCTTTTGCAGCTATCTTGAATTTGGACCAGTCTAAAATTGTGTCATCTGGTAATGGGTTAATGCCTCTGTGATGGGTATTAACCCAATCCCACGCAATCCAGCTTTTTACACCCCTCAAAAAATGCTTTGGGAAACACTTGCAAAAATGTTCAAATTACTTCTAACAAGCAATTTTTTTCATTTTCTTCAAGGTTTTCTACCCAAAATGATAAAAATTTCATCATTTCTCAATTTTGGAGTTGTCATCTGTCACTTCTTAGATTTTGGACTAGTGTACAATTTTGTTGTCTGTTAATGCATTAAATAAAAATAATTCAAACTTTTTTTGACACACCAATCCTTTATGTGATCTTGGTCCTCAAAATTTTCTAGTACTTTGTCATATGCCTCATAAAGCTTTCATATATCTTAAAATGAAGGGAATAAACATACTTCGAATTGATACAAGATGTATTTCGGAAAAAATGATGCTGGCATTACAGCAATTCCTTCAAGTTTGACCTTGATAAATGATCTGGACCTTGTCAGATGGCCTTGAAATGTGCATATTCTTGTGATGTGTCTTAGTGTGATTAATAATGGAATACCCTTTCAATTGTAAAAATGGGAATTTCTTTATCTCATCAAAATGCTGGAGTAGGACCAGTACTACTGCCAATTGGCTTTTATCCCCCTATTTTACAAGAGATAGGCATTAAATGACTCAATTTGGGATTTATGAAAATTGTTTTTGAAATCTCTCCAAAATATTTCTTTTTTAGAATTAAGTCCTCACTCATTTTTGTCGAGCCTGCTTGCAGTTGGCGAGACATAGTTGTTACTATGACAAGTCGGTGTATGTGCGTTAGTGCGTTAGTTAGTCCATCCGTCCGAATTTGTCAATTACTCCTACATTTATGGATGGATTTCAAAAAAACTTGGCACAATTATTCCCCATCATGAGTAGATGTGCCATTTGAAAAATTTTTTTGGATAGCTTCAAGTTCAAGGTCACAGCTCAAGGTCAAACACTAAAATTGTGCTTGTCCGGAGCATATCTCCCACAATTATGAATGGATTTCAAAATAACTTGGCACAATTACTCTCCATCATGAATAGATGTGCCATTTGAAATAATATTTTGGATAGCCTCAAGTTCAAGGTCAAAGCTCAAGGTCAAACACTAAAATTGTGCTTATCTGGAGCATGATACCCACAAAAGATTGCGGGCTCGACAGCAGTTGTCTTGGGACAACCATCTAGTATTTTACATTAAAACAAAATTGTTTCACATGAAAGTCAGAAGTCAACATTACACTCTCAGTTTACAGTTTAACTTGTATTAAACACCACTCAATTGGCGGTCAATATGTGGTTGTTTGGGAGAGTGGTCGCTTAATGCATTTTTGTGACATATGTGAACGATTTGGTTGACTGCAGATATAAATTATTGCAAGATTCGCAGTTAATCCTATATTGATTGAACTCGATAGAATCAATGAGACTATTCTAATGAGATCAACCAAAATAGGATTAAAACATGAAAGTTTTATGAGCAAAAATGTCCAATTGATAAGATCCTTTGTTTCTAGAAAGAGATTTTTGATGCTGGTTGCTTAACCCATTCCCTCACAACAAAAATTTAGACTGGTCCAAGTTGAAAGAAGTTGCAGACAACAATCAAAAGTTGATGGAATTTTAATTTATTTCATCTTTTGGGGTAGAAAACATTGTGGATAATGAAGAAATTGCTTGACACAAGCAATTTCTTCATTATCCACAATGTTTTCCAAAGCTTTTTTCTTGAGGGGCGTAAAAATGAGGGCATGTGTGAGAATGGGTTAATGGAAGTGGCCACTTAACCCTTTCCTGTTTTGCAGAATTTTAGACCTGTCCAAATTCAAAGGTTTTGCAGACAAAAATGTAAAGTGAATTGAATTTTAAAATTAACCATTCCAGTTGGGTAGAAAATATTGTGGAAAAAGAAGAAATTGCTTGTTTCAAGCAATTTCTTCTTTTCCTACAATGTTTTCTCAAATATGAAATCACAAGTACGTAAAAACCAGTGATTGTACAGTAAAGGGTTAATAGAGGTGGTCCTTGAGCAAGATTGACTGTATTCAAAAGATTTGAACAGTCAATAGATATTTGATGAAAAGCATCAATCCTTCAAATTTTTATTGATATATTGCAGAAAGTACACACCAAATACACGTCCAACCCAGTGGAATTTTCCACCCTACAGAGTATGATTTCACATGAAGTGTTCTTAAAACAAAGCCATCTCCCTCACTCTGCCTGTATGGCACTTCTGTGGATGAAAAGGTAGGTACCTGTTGGTAGCATTGGTAATAGAAATTCAAAGATGTGATGCACATAAGATTGTACGAAATTTGACCTTGAAAAAAAATATGCCCATAAAGTGACTCTTTTGGACACCCCTTGAGAAAAAAACAATTCAGAGAAATGAAAAATCTAAAATTTCATTAACTTTAAATCGTCCTTTGCAGCTCTTTCCAATTTGGATGAGTCTTAAATATTATGATCTGGTAGTGGGTTAACCATTTTCAGAGGATTACATGATTTCTTGAATAACTGACACATGTCGATTGGAAGTACAGTGAAATCTAATACCAATAAACTCATTTTTGGTTGGTTAATTGTATACCACACAATGACACTTTCCGACGCCCTTAAGGAATACAATAATTGAAAACTGTGGGAAAACGAAAAATTGCTTATAACAAGCTGTTTCTCCTTTTCTCAGCAAGTTTTCTAGCAAATTTGGTACTTATTGTCTGGTAATGGGTTTAACCCTGTTTTCTTTCATTTCCACTCAGTGAGACCACTGTTACTCATTGGTTTTTAGCTCAACTGGCCGAAGGCCAGGGAGCTATTGTCATGGCGTTGTCCGGTGTGCATGCGTCTGTCAGTCCATGCTTAAACTTTTCTTTAAAAATCTTCTTTCCTAAACCAATGAGCAGATTTTAATGAAACTTGGCAAAAATGTTCCTTGAGGCACCCTATCTTAAATTGTTAAAGAAATTTTGATTCGACTCAAAATATGGGCGTTGCAGGTTGTGGCATATTTTCATTTTAAAATCTTTAAAAATCTTCTCCTCTCAAACCAATTGGCTGATTTAAATAAAACTTCGCATGGATGTTCCTTGAGTGACCATCTATTTAAATTGTTCAAGAAATTTTGATTAACCCCTGAATATGGGCGTGGCAGGGCATGGCTTATTTTCACTTTAAATCTTTAAAAATCTTCTCCTCCCAAACCGGCATTACAGCAATTCCTTCAAGTTTGACCTTGATAAATGATCTGGACCTTGTCAGATGGCCTTGAAATGTGCATATTTTTGTGATTTGTCTTAGTGTGAATAATAATGGAATTCCTTTCAATTGTAAAAATGCGAATTTCTTTACCTCATCAAAATGCTGGAGAAGGGGCTTATTTTCTCAAAATTCTACTTCCAACTCATTTTACCAAATTTCAATGAATCTTGGAATCAATATTCCTTAGGTGACCCTTTACTCAAATTGTTCATGAAATTTTTATGGTCCCATAAATATTGCTGTGGCAAGGCGTGGCCAATTTTCACTTTGAAAACTTATAGAATCTTCTCCTCCCTATTGATTGGACTAATTTCAATGAATCTTTGTATGAATGTTTCATGGATGACCCTTTACTGAACTTGTTCCTGAAAATGTATTGTTGGTATTGTTGGTAAAGGGTATGCGGATTAGGGGTAATTAAATATTTTGGTAGAATTCAGTTCAGACCCAGTAATTCATCACAAAATAGTTGTAAACAGACCTCAAAATGCTGTTTTCAGTCAGAGTTAGCTTTATTTGGTAGAAATATTAATTTATCACTTTTAAACATGTAAATGCAAAGAGATGTAATATTGTGTAAGTTTACATGTGTAGGAATATCTGAATAGAAACATTTTCTAGAACATTGATCAAAGTGAGATAAATGCATTTTATGAAGCTATAAAATTATTTCATATTACTTCCCATACAGATTTGTATATTCCAAATACCTAACAAAATTATTTTTATGAAAAACATTGTAGCTAAAATTAGTCTGCTATAATTTGTTAGAATTCAGATTAAACATAACCAAAATTTTCAGGTATCACAATTTTGAGTTAGATAAGGGTGAGAGTGCTATTGTCTTGGTGATTTCTGTCACGCATGTTTCGTCAGTGCATGCGTATGTCCGTCTGTGAGTTAACTTTTTCTATTAAAGTAATGTGCCAAGATCAAAGTGACAAAGTCATCTGTCAAGGACAAAACTTGGCATTTGCGATGTAAAAGCACATCTTGTTTTATGATATACATCCTTTCTTAGCTCACCTGAACACTTCATCATATGATCTATTGTGATTAGCCTTTGTCCAGCATCTGCAAGCATTGTTCTGAAATTACAGACTTCAAATCTGGAGATGTTAAAGCCAGTGGAGCGATACAGACCCTCTTGGGCCTCATTTTTTTGTGTTGGATCAGTAGTTTTTCATTTGTGTTTATTTTTAGGTGTGGCTGTGAATTCGGTCAGTAATGAGAGCAACGATTGTATTTAGATAGTTTGACATTCATTCATCAGTCTCCTGATTATTAATGCAGCTGGAGTTTACAGTACACTTAACCCATTCCCACACAATCCTGCTTGTTAACGCACCTCATGAAAAATCCTTGAAAAACATAGTGGAAAATGAGCAAGACAAAAGATTTTAATCGAAATCGTTGTTCACAATATCTTTCAATTTCAACTATTATACAATTCTGTTGTGTTGTAAATGATAATACTGTTATTATCATTGTTTTACAGAAGTCTAGAATTTATTATTGGTTTTATGGAGGAAGTGAAAAACGGTGAAGAAAATCTGAGTGTGGCAGCCACTAATTCCTATAGTAAATCTTTGAAACCTTTCCATGGCTGGGTCGTTAGAGGTGTTTTTGCTGTAAGTATACTTAACCTTTGTCATGCTGAACCCAGAATATTCCTGTTTTGACAGGAGGTATAGACAATGATCAGCCTGCACATAAGTGCAGTCTGATCTTGGTCTACACCTCCTGCTTGCCCTCTTTTAGCCAGAGTTGTTAAATAATCAATTTTCAAAAGAAATAATGACTCTGAATAAGATCTTCAAGTGCTGACAGTCTTTTGATTTCAAAGCAATTCTTTATTGGATTTTAATTCAGCATGACAAGGGTTTAGATTCAATTTGAATTGACCAATTGTGGCTGTCACTCAAATAATCAGTCCACCAATGAAATCATTCATTTGTACTGGAAGTTCTGCCATTTTGATGAATCATTTTTGTGGGTTTGGCGACTTAAACATTCAAGCTGTAGTTACGATGCGATTTTTAAGTCGCCAACCAACCATTCTACTTATTTGTAACATGATACTGGCCATAAAATTTCCAAAACAACACTGTGAAAAATTGAAGCGGAACTTCCAGTCAGAGTCAATGGGAGGAGCCAAAAAAAGTAAGTGGGCGAGGCTAGCTATTGGTCAATTATCCTTAGCTATTTAAGTAAATCATATTTATAGGGAGTTGTGAACATTTTTTATATATTGATGATTCAATGCGAAACAGTTGTGACTTCCTATAAGTTTATAGGCAGTTACAACTGTTTCACGCTAAACCATAGAAATACAGTACATAAATCAACTGCTTTAAACCTGTGAATACAAAATAGTGTCAGACTAGATCTGTTTTATAATGTAACGGTGATATACATACAGTTGTTGACCTTTTTCATTATACCTACTGTAATATCCATATATGGGAAATACTGAATCAGAATATCATCTTTAGAAAACAAAAATATCATAAATACAGCTTGAATTAAGCTGTATTTATGGCGTATTGGTCCGCCAAAGGCAATATGATGTAAACAATTTATTTTGGAAATGGTAAAAACCTCACTCTATTCCAAAAAAGTATTAAATTCAAAGAATAAGACACTCCCAATATACTTGACCAATCACTGGCCCTGCCAACATACTCTGTTAGCCCCGCCCACTGAATTTGATAGGAAATGCCGCTTAGATTTTATGAGGCTTTATTTTGCGAAATTTATGGCCAGTTGCATGTAACAAAGAAGTAGAATGGTTCGTGGTGACCTCAATGTCTAAACTACAGCTTGAATATGCTGTAGTTATGATGTTTAAGTAACCAAAGCAACAAAAGAGGTTAACAAAATGGCTGCCAATGTAACAAGCAATTTCTTCATTTACACAATATTTTCTATCTAGAAATTTCATGAACTTCAAATTGTAGTATGCAACTCAATTTGGACCAGTCTAAAATTGTATCTAGTGGTAATAGACACAAGACTTTTATTATTTCCTTTATTACAGGTTGCAGTAAAAGCTCTACCATACAGGAAGACGTTCATATCTTTGTTACATGGTCCTTCCACACACGATCCCGGTGAAGTTGATGAGGACTTGTTTATAAACTGTCTGATGCAGGATATTGGGGCATTTAATGCTGCGTTACATGTTGTTGTGAAAATTTTAAATGATTTCTTTGAAGAAAAGGGTTTGAACTCAGATGAACAAATATGAAAGAGAGTTGATCTGACGGAAGTTGCTTTGCAGCATCAAAATTTGATGGATTGCTGCTTGCAATGGAAGAGTAATGTGCAGAGTTCACAGTTAAAGCATATCCATCTAAAGAAAAGGATCCTTAACCCTAAAATGGCCATAACTTCAAATAGTCACTTGCCTTTCTTGAGGTTTCCTTATTTGCATAGCATATCCTTGGCTAGGAAAGGATGTCATGGTGGTAATGGTGTGAGATATACCAGGAATCCATTGTTAGGTGCTCAAGCTGCTGCCATATGACTGAAAAATTGTTAAAGCAAATTATTTGCATAGCACTGCAAGTTACCTCCCCTGAAACCATCACAGAAGTATTAATTGACCAGTTAAATCATTCATTTTGATGGATGTACTCACTTAAAGATGAATCAATTTTGTTTTACGAGTGACTTAACGTATTACCAGAAAGCAAAATTTTAGACTGGTCCAAATGGAGTAGGAAAGGAGTTGTAGACGTCAATTTCAAGTTTGTGATATAGGTATTTTTTAATTTCCTTTTGAGAAGACATTGTGTAAAATGAAGAAATTGCTTGCCACACAATGTTTTCTTAATTATTTTTCTTGAGTGGTGTCAAAAAGCATCTCTGAGTGGGAATGGGTTAAACCTGGTAATTCTGGCTTATTGAAGCTACAGTTACAACATTCAGGTTTCCCACCAACAATTAGCTTTTTGTTTTACCTTAACCCTTTCCTGTTTTTTTAAATTATAGACTGGTCTAAATTGAAAGGTTTTTCAGACGACAATTTAAATTCCAACTTATTTGAAATAAAATCAATCAGTAGGGTAGAAAATATTGTTGAAAAAGCAGGAATTGCTTGTTACAAGCAATTTCTTCCTTTTCCACAATGTTTTTCTCAATCATAAAATTACAGGGACGTAAAACCAGGGATTAAGCGGGAAAGTATTAAAACCAATATAGCTTGTAAACTTTTGTCATTTGATATCAGTTGAACTGCCTTGCTAGAAGTCGGTGGGTGTGGCAAATAAGCTGTCAATTATTTAAGAGATGAAGAGAATATTTTTTGTTTTCATGGAGGTATGCACCGAAAAACCAAATCACACTGTATGAATACGCGAAGCGGATTCATACATTGTGCAATTTGTGTGATTAGGTTTTTCGGTTCATACCTCCATGAAAACAAAAAAAATTATCTTCATTTCTTATAATTTAATAGAATGGAGCGAAAAATGTAACAACTTAACAATTTTTGATACCCTTTTGTAGTGAACTATTTTGTGCGGAAGCATTCAAAATGGCTGTGTACTCAAAATTTTGTTCATGGAGGTATGAATTAAATTTTTCGACCAATCAGATCGCTTGTTTTTGATAGACTTAACTAACAATTAGATTATACAGAGAAAACTGAACATTTGAAATTATGTTATCAATTAGTTTATGCTATGGCAACTTAGTTGATAAAACACTTTCTCTTCATTTTAAATGCATACAAAAAATAAGATCGCTGCTGTTTCCTTCTGACTGTAAACAATCTGTCAGTAAAGAGTAGAGATTTTTTATTTCTTTATATCTTACAGAATTTGGACCAGTCTAAAATTTTGTGGGATGGGAATGGTTATAGGATCTTATATGTGTATGTGATTTCAACTGAAAAGCTGATTATTAGGGCACATGTATGTTCAAAGCAATTTACAGATTGCTGATGTCATGGGTTCAATCCCCGGTGACGGCACATATCCTTTCCGACATTTGTCTCTCACAAATGGGTGGATAATCGTAAACCTAAGTGGGATAGCAGCTGGAGGCTAGGAAAGGAAGTAGTGGTGGTACTGGTGCGAGATGTACTAGGAATCCATAGTTCTAGCCGCCGTCATTTGACTTAAAAATTGTTAAAAGCGGCAATTAACCCCATGCAAACAGATCTCTGACATTAATATCTTGATTGAGATATGAATCAACATAAGTTTACAAATTAACCCATACCCACACAATCCCTCCTTTTTACACCACTCAAAAAGAAAGATTTGGAAAACATTGTGGACGTAAAAGAAATTCTTTCTTCAATGTCTTCTCTACCGAAAAAGACAAAGAATTTTAGAATTTCATCAACCTAAAATTGTCATGTGCATTTTCTTTCAATTTGGACCAGTCTAAAATTTTTTGAAGTGGGAATGGATTCATTTGTGAGAGGAATAAACAAAATGTGAATGGTTTTCATGTGACCTTAACCCTTGTCATGCTGTACATATTACCTTACTGAACTGCTGTAAAATCAAAGGGCTGAAAGCACTGATAGAACTTGTTGTTCAAAAATCAATATTTTTTTAGAGATCAACTTCATAAACAACTCTGGCAGGAAAAGTACAAGCAGGAGGTATAGACTAAGATCAGCCTGCACATAAGTGCAGTCTGATCTTAGTCTACACCTCCTGCCAAAACCGGAATAATCCGGGTTCAGCATGACAAGGGAGTTAACATTGTTATGACATACAAGTCACCAGACCAATATATATGTATCCCATGAATATCATAGTTCAATATCCACTTCTGGTCTAACATTATGATTTGATTGGTCAATACATTTATTGATTGAGATGATTGACAGCTGCTTTCCATCGACTGTCTGTTCTTAGTGAAACCGTCACTGTGTTGAGGAAGTGGTTATGTTTGAATTATTTTACCAATTACAGCGTACCAAAGGACAACATTTTGAACTGGTCCAAATTGCAGAAGGTTCCAGATGACAAACAAAGTTCGTATGACTTGAAAAATAAGGGCATACAGAGTAGGAAATATTTTGGGAAAAGAAGAAATTGCTTGTTACAAGCAATTTCTTCTTTTCTCACAATATTTTCTATTCCATACATTCTTTAGTAGTAAAAATACTTGTTTGTGTGAGAATGGGTTAAGCAATGAAAGAGTTTTTCATGAAATGTCCAGATATGCGCCCTTTTTGATTTCTACCTACTTCTCTTCAGTGATACTTATTTTTTAATTTATGAGAATTTTCCAAGGCATCTCTTATGTTAAAATGATACATTATGATCCTTTTTCATCAGCACCATTAACCAATTACAATACAATCCCATACTTTTTATGCAGGGCAAACGGCTTTAGAAAACATTTTGAGAAAGAAGAAATTGCTTGTGACAAGCAATTTCTTCTTTTCTCACATTAATTTCTATACCTATATTTCTTTGGTATTAAAAATGCTTGTTTGTATGAGAATGGGTTTAGCAATATGATTCTTGTTTTGCAATTTTAAACCCTTTTTGTTTTGTTGGCTTCAATTTGCAATTTAAACAAACTTTATTTTGTTGGCTGCAACCTCTTTGGATCAGTCCAAAATTGTGTAATTTGTGAATGGGTTAAATGCTTACTTTTGAACGAATATACAAGATGAATTCCAGGTGATGCAATTTCGTTGAGTGTTATTATACATTTGTGTTTACTGAGGGTTTACAGTGCTGTGATTGTATGCTGACAAAAATAGTTGAATGTATGTTTTTATTCTTAGAGCGGCTCTTGCATAGATTTTGAAAGAAAAAATTTTGCTCGCAGTTTTCAAATTTCTAAGTGTTCATACATTTATTAGATGGTGATTTAGCTGATTTTGTAATGAAAAGGATTGTTCAGAACTTTAAAAAAGGGAGAAAAGATGCAAACAATCTTGATCCACATCATTCAAAGATTAACGATCTCACCCGATAAATTCTGAAATGTTAAAGTAGGGCATAGGAATTACAACACATTGAATTAAATTTCAAGTGAATTTAGTAGATTTTACACAAAGAAAGAATATTTATGGTGAAAATAAGGAAAATTCTTAGAAAAACAGATAATTTTCAAATATCAAATTTTCATGAAAATCTGTGCAAGAACTGCTTTCAAATGGTATACCATCTGCACGATGGGTCCGTACCATTGTGCCATATCTTTGGAACTAAATTGCTGCAATATATCAAAGCATTTATTTGCTTCCCTTTCTTAGGTGAGAGCTTATAGCCTAATTTTGTCACCTCTTTTTCTTTGCATAATCTATGAGATATATCATTCACCATGTGAAGTTCATTCCAACTATGTTTGTTATTTATTTGTTATGGTATTTCTCACTATTTGTTTAGATTTTCCAGTTATTTATGTTCGACGTGAATGTGTATATTTTCTTGATTTTGTTTCAATAGGCAGATTTTATTATTAATTTATTAGTTTCTTTAGGAGAACAAGCTTGTTTTATTGATTTATGTCTGTGATAGGATTATGATGGGTCAGTGCAAAACTGTATTTGGAATTGAATTTCACAGTATTTATGCACTCAGAATATTTTTTGCACTTACCTCTGTAAATGAGTTTATTATATACCTATAAAAGATATAGATTAAAATCTGACTATATAATGCAACTCGACAGAAAACAAATCTGTATTCAGCATGTACCCAAAAAGCGTATGCGTCCAGTACCGTTAAACACGGACTATTTTTTGTGAGTTGATGTGCAGGTTTTTTCGGAAAGTTGGTCATTTTAGAGAATTTTCTTAATGTCGTCCTAAAAGGTATATAATAAAAGGAATATTCGGTCTCATCCAATAAAAATTACCTACACATGATAACAACAAATAGAAAAAGACACTGTTGTAATATTCCCTATGAATTGAAATCATATTTGCATTCATAGTTTACTCCAGTTGCTAAGCTTCTCATCAAAAACAGCCAAACACTTTTCAAAGGATTATTTTCATCTGTTTATAGATGTGTCCAGGTTTGATTCCCACCTGCTGCAAATATCCTTTCTGACATTTGTCTCCCACTGATGGGTTGATAATCGTAAACCTAAGTAGGATGTACAGCTGTAGGCTCGGAAAGGAAGTGGTGTGAGAATTACCAGGAATTCATGGTTAGGTGCTCCAGTCGCCATGATATTACTGAAACACTGTTAAAAGTTGTATTTAACCCTACTCAATCAATCAATCAATTATAGATGAGTCCTAAGATAAATTTGATAATTCATGATCTTTCATTCCATGTGTCTCTTTCGATAATGTGTAATCTATGTCTATCAATATTTAGCCCTTTCCTGTACCAGCCATGGTTTTTACTTGCCTGTAATTTTATAATTGAGATAACATTGTAGAGAAGGAAGAAATTGCTTGTGACAAGCAATTTCTTTTTTTTCCACAATGTTTCCTACACTATTGAATGATTCTTTTTCATATTAAATCCACATTTAATTCTTGTCTGCAAAACATTTAAATTTGGACAGGTCTAATTTTAAAAAAAAGGGAAATAGTTAATGAACGGGATCTATTTCACTAGCTGGTCAATCATAAAATTTCCTTGAAAGGGATTATAAATGGCATTGTTCAATCAAAGCTTGTACACGTTTAATACCGACATCAACAATTTTATGTGCTTGGGAGTCTGAAGTCGTTCATATCAGGAACCATGATAAGCATTCTAGACGCCCTGATATTTAAACATTCATTTATAACTCTCATTATGTTCTTTATATAGATATTCAAGTTATATTGTTAAGAGTCGAAGAGGATATTTTTTGTTTTCATGGAGGTTTGAACCGAAAAACCTAATAATACACAGTATGAATATGTGAAGCGGTTTCATACATAAGTGTGATTAGGTTTTTTGGTTCATGCCTCCATGAAAACAAAATTTATTCCCTTCATTTCTTATAATTTAATAGCACCAAGCTAAAAAAGCAAATGTTTTACAAATTTTGATACATTTTTGTATGGGACTATTTTGTACAAAATCACTGCGTGCTCTAAATTTTGTTCATGGAGTTATGATTTTTTTTTGACCAATCAGAACGCCCATTTTTGAAAGACGAAACTAAAAATCAAATCATAAGTGATTGATTAAACCTTGTCATGCTGAATGAAATCCTTGTTAAGAATTGAATTAAAATCAAAGGGCTGAAAGCACCAAAAGTCCCTAATCGTTGGTATTTTTTTTCTTATCTTTTTGTAATTTTTTATATAGCTCTGGCTTAAAACTGTAGACTAAGATTAGACTGCACTTAACCTATATCTCCTACCAAAACAGGAATATTCTGGGTTCAGTATGACGAGGGTTATTAAGTATTGGACGGCTATGAGGTACTAGGGCTCAATTTCCAAAAAACAAGTGAAGACTATTAACCCATTCCAACAGAGTGGAATTTTAGACTGGTCCAAATTGAAAGGAGCTGTAGACGACAATTTCAAGTTGATGGAATTTTAAATTTTTTCATCTTTCTGGATAGTAAACATTGTGGACAATGAAGAAATTGCTTGATCCAAGCAATTTCTTCATTTTCCACAATATTTTCCAAAGCTTTTTTGTTGAGGGGCATAAAAAGGAGGGATTGAGTGGGAATGGGTTAACCCTTTCCTGTTTTGGGAAATTTTAGAACTGTCCGAATTCAAAGGTTTTGCAGACGAAAATTTGAAATGGATTTAATTTAAAGAATAACTATTCAGTAGGGTCGAAAATATTGCGGAAAAAGAAGAAATTGCTTGTTACATTGTTGTTGGATCATTGATTTTGCATAGATATAAAAAAGAATTCTTTTAAATGTTCTCCTCCAAAATCGTAAGGCATTTAAAACTGCATGTAGTATTGTCTTATGGTAGTTGGCTATAATGATACATACTGCTTTATTTAAGTCGTTCTTATTCTTTTGTATCAAAGGTTTGACACGGAGATAGATAATGATGTCTTAAACCCACTACCAGACGACAACATTTAAGAATCGTCCAAAATGAAAGTAGTTGCAGACGATAATCTTTAGTTGATAGAATTTAAGAAAAAAATATTTGAGTTGAAATTGTTTTTTTCAATGGAGAAATTACTTGTCACATGTAGTTTCTTTATTTTCCAAAATGTATTCCTATACCTTTATCTTTCTGGGCGTCAAAAAGCATGATTGTGTGGGTATGGGTTTTGAAAATTTTCTTCACACTAGTGAAGCCTAAGGCTATCATACTAGCGTGAGCTAAATAGGACCATTACGGACATCTTTTTTCCGTAGTGGAGATAGATTATACAAAGAAATTTCGTTGTAGAAGTTTTGAAACTGTTTTTTCTTTGAGTCATAAATACCTAAGATGAAATTATTATAAATTATCACTGATTAGTGGTTAAGATTAAATGTATATGTATATTTTGGGGATATTTGAAATGGCACTCACAAAGTATGGCCAAATTGTTGGATGAATAAAAAAGTTCACGGAATCAAATTTTGTTATAGTTGAGAATCCCTTTCTGCAGAGATCAGAACAGTTTTAACAAGGACAGTTTGATGAGTATGCGTCAGTCCGTCTGATTTTGTCAGAGTCCTCATCAACCAGCCAAGAGAATACTAGTCAATAATCAGCCAGTCCCAAACGAAGAAAAGATGCTATAAAAACATCACGGAAACAGTGATATTGCCTCAAGCACACAATTTTGGCCACCGTCATAGCACAGTCGGTATCGCGTCAGACTCATTATCTTCAATCATGGGATGTCATGGGTTCGATCCCTGGCGGCGGCACATATTCTTTCGCACATTTGTCTCTCACCAATGGGTGGATAATCGTAAACCTAAGTGGGATAGTAGCTGGAGGCTAGGAAAGGATGTAGTGGTAGTACTGGTGTGAGAAATACCAGGAATCCATTGTTATGTGCTACACCTGCCGCGATATGACTGAAATACTGTTAAAAACGGCGTTAACCCATTCAATCAATCAAGCACGCAATTTATCCTTTTCTCACATTTTTTTAGCTCACCTGAGCAAGTAGTGCTCAAGTGAGCTATTGTGATCGCCTTTTGTCCGGCGTCCGTCCGTCGTGCGTCGTCCGTCAACAATTTCTTTAAACGACATCTCCTCCCAAACCACTGGGCCAATTTGAACCAAATTTGGCAGAAATGTTCCTTAGGTGGTCCCCTTCAAAAATAGCTAAAAGAATTGAAATCCGTTGAAAACTCTGGTTGCCATGGCAACAAAAGTGAAATTTTAAAATAATCTTTAAAAATCTTCTCCTCCTGACCCAGAAGGCGTAGAGCCTTGATATTTTGCATGAAGCATCAGTATATTGACCTCTTTCAAAATAGCAAAAATCATGATCCTCGGGTCCCCAGGGGCGGAGCCCCAGAAGGGGGGGGGTTATATAGAAATAAAGAACGATTTTTTAAATGACATCTCCTCCCAAACCATTGGGCCAATTTGAACCAAATTTGGCAGAAATGTTCCTTAGGTGGTCCCCTTCAAAAATAGCTAAAAGAATTGAAATCCGTTGAAAACTCTGGTTTCCATGGCAACAAAAATGTGAAATTTTAAAATAATCTTTAAAAATCTTCTCCTCCTGACCCAGAAGGCGTAGAGCCTTGATATTTTGCATGAAACATCAGTATATTGACCTCTTTCAAAATAGCTAAAATCATGATCCTCGGGTCCCTAGGGGCGGAGCACCAGGGGGGTGGGGTTTATATAGAAATAAAGAACGATTTTTTAAATGACATCTCCTCCGTAACCACTTGGCCAATTTGAACCAAATTTGGCAGAAATGTTCCTTAGGTGGTCCCCTTCAAAAATAGCTAAAAGAATTGAAATCCGTGAAAAACTCTGGTTGCCATGGGAACAAAATTGAAATTTTAAGATAATCTTTAAAAATCTTCTCCTCCTGACCCAGAAGGCGTAGAGCCTTGATATTTTGCATGAAGCATCAGTATATTGACCTCTTTCAAAATAGCTAAAATCATGATCCTCAGGTCCCCAGGGACAGAGCCCTAGGGGGGTGGGGTTTATATAGAAATAAAGAACAATTTTTTAAATGACATCTCCTCCCAAACCACAGGACCAATTTGAACCAAATTTGGCAGAAATGTTCCTTAGATGGTCCCATTCAAAATTAGCTAAAAGAATTGAAATCCATTAAAAACTCTGGTTGCCATGGCAACAAAAGTAAAATTTAAAATAATCTTTAAAAATCTTCTCCTCCTGACCCAGAAGACGTAGAGCCTTGATATTTTGCATGAAGCATCAGTATATTGACCTCTTTCAAAATAGCTAAAATCAGGATCTTCGGGTCCCCAGGGGCAGAGCTCGGGGGGGGGGGTGGTGGTATAGGCAAGAAGCATCAGTTCACAGACTTCTTTCTTATTTCTGAAATTATAACCCATGGAAAAAGTTTTTTCCTTCTTTCAAATCAGCACTAAAGCCTTGGAATAAGTAATTTAGACTTGGATCCCCAAGTTCATAGTGTCTATATAAAATTGTGAGCCACTTGTTTCATAATCCTAACCTTAACATGAAAGTAGACTGTTGAAAGAAAAAGAGCCTTTATCTCAGGTGAGCGCCCCAGGGCCAACGGCCCTCTTGTTTTCATTTAGCATATATTTTTCAGTTTATATTAATTTTAAAATGTTTTATGTATCTTGTTTGAATTTAGACCAGTCTTAATTTCGTGGTCTGGAAATTAATTGATTTCTGGCAAATGCCCAGATAACTCCAACAGGAAGCTCCACTTTGAAATTAAATGTCAAAACGTAGAAAAGCCTTCTGTGCACTCTAGAGGTCACATTTTGGGCTCAAATGTCTTCATAATGGAAAAAATGCTTGTCTGCATAACATCAAATTCGAAATTCAGTCATTTCTGGTAAAAATCTTGGTCAAATCTACGAAATAACCTTAGCACATTTTGCCTTAAAGGCCTTGTTATTTGGTCAGAATGTTTGTCTTCATGATATCTCTGTCAAGTTTTATATGGGGTAACATCGGGTAAACAAGATGACCATGATGGTCCTAGATCGCTCACCTGAACTGTCTGCTGTTAAAACATTAATGCACTAAAGACAAATTACTATAATCAGTTTCATTAAGGTTGAGGCAAAACTATGATTCTCTATTGTAAACAAAGAAATTATCGTTATGGGCCCTTTTCCTGTGTTATCCTATAGAAACATCCAATAATCTATAAGGTTCATCTTTATGACCTAACAAGTATCCTGACCATGTTACATGACGATTGAGCCAAAATGATGACCTCTGGAGCGTTAACAAAGAAATTGTCATTAAGGCCTCTTTTCCTGTGTTTTCCAAAAGTACCTTCCTATAATCAATAGGGTTCATCCTCGTGACTAAACAATTATTCTGGGCAATTTTCATGAAAATTGAGCCAAAATTGTGGTCTCTAGAGTGTAAACGAAGAAATTGTCATTAAGGCCCCTTTTTCTGTGTTTTCGGAAAGATCTTTCTAATAATCAATAGGTGTCATCCTTATGACCTAATCATTATTCTGGTCTTTTTTTATGGAGATTGAGCCTAAATTGTGGCCTCTAGACTGTAAACAAAGAAACTGTCATTAAGGCCCATTTTCCCGTGTTTTCCCATATAACCTTTCCATAACCAATAAGATTCATCTCTATGACCTAACAATTATTCTGACCAAGTTTCATGAAGATTGAGCCAAAATTGTGGCTTCTAAACAAAGAAATTGTCATTAAGGCCCCTTTTCCCGTGTTTTCGGAGGATCTTTCTAATAATCAATAGGGTCCGTATGACCTAATAATTATTCTGGCCAAGTTTCATGAAGATAGAGCCATATTTGTGGCCTCTAGAGTGTAAACAAAGAAATTGTCATTAAGGCCCCTTTTCCGGTGTTTTCAAACAGAACGCCCCCATAATCAATAGGGTTCATCCTCATGACCTAACAAAATTCTGACCAAGTTTCATGAAGATTGGGTCAAAACTGTGGCCTCTAGAGTGTAAGCACTTCAATTGTTGACGTCGCACGACAGACATTAAACGATCACAAAAGCTCACCATGAGCACTTTGTGTTCAGGTGAGCTAAAATGAGGTCACTAGATCAAATCTTAAAATACCTCATGTGCGCTCTAGACAGCATATTTTAGCCTAAAATAATACGACGTTTGGTCAGAATTTTTGACTCAAATATATTTCTGTCAAGTTCGATATTAGGTCAAATATGGTCTAAAGCTAGATTACTTGGTCAAATCTTAGAAATACTTTGTGTGCATTCTAGAGGGCTTAGTTTACGCTCAAACAATTTGATATTTGGTCAGAATGTTTGTTCCTATACTATCTGGGCAAAGTTTGAATTTTGGTCAATAACGGGAACCTAATATGCACTCTAGAGGCTGCACTTTGGTTCATTTTATTTGATATTTGGTCAAAATGTGTCCATGATATCTCAGCTAAGCTCGAATTTAGGCCACCAGGGGGGGGGGGCAAAAACTAACTCAAGCCACTAGTTCAAATCATATAAATACCTTAATTGCACTCAAGAGGCTGCTTTTTTTGTGGGGGGGGGAATAATATTAATATTGGTTCAAAATATTGACCTTCATAAAAAACTTTGTCAAGTTAGATTTTGGTCATGTGGGATCAAAAATTATGTCACTGTCTAATCTTAGAAAAAAAACTTGTATGCACTGTAAAGGCTGCAAATTTGGCTCTATTGACTTTATATTTGTTGATAATGTTTGGTTCCTAAAAAATTTCTGTCAACTTTGATGTTTTGTCTACTAGGTCAATTCTAAAGAAGAAATATTATTTTTAATGTACTTGCCGATTTTCTGGTCTAAATACCATGAAACTTTGTAAGTATAACTGTACTTGGTTTCTCTGACAAGACTTTATAACGGATCTATTTTAGCTAAAATTAGTTCTATTGGTGTTTTTGAGTTGCGGCAGACCGAAGGTGTGAAACTACTCATTGTTATCGCCCGATTTTACTATCTCATGTATTCCTCCGATGGCCCGGGGCGAATAACCTACCTGCCAGTCCCGTTTCTTAAATCGGCTCATTGTGTGTTATCAGGCCAAAATATATATTTTTGGACACTCTTCTAAAAAGTGACTTCATTTTGAAAGGTTTCAATACGAAATTATCAGAAATCCTTCCCAACTTTTGATACTAAAAATGAAATACATTCTACGCGTAAATAGCCATCATACAAACTAACAATCAGACCGCCAGTTTGGATTAAAATACCATAAAATCAAAAGGACAGTGGGTATCGTCACATCATTTTGTATTTCTTAGAAATAAATCTCTGATGCATGCAAAATAAATCCCATGTCAGTTATCTTCGATGAAACAATTTATCAACGATGAAATTGAGCATTAATACATATGATACTTAAACACGCCGTATGAGTTATATTCGGCCGTTCGGCGCCGTATATATTAAATGGGTCCGTAGGAAATTCTACAGACGATATTTACTTATTTTGGTATTTTAAGTATGAAATGCTATAATCTGTCAATTATACTAACATAGATGTTCTAGATATTGATTTTGTGGACTTATTTGTGTTTTAAATCTAAGGTGTCAGAAATAACAGCTCCATAGAACCCTCTGAATGCAGGTTATTAGGACAGCGGAGATGGGACAGGTTCACCAGTCTAGTTATTAGCTTATTATTAGTAAATAGGGTCCTACTAACCTTTGCTGACCCTTACCATACGACAAATTTTAGACTGTTCCAAGTTAAACTACTAACCTTTGTTGACCCTTGCCATACGACAAATTTTAGACTGGTCCAAGTTGTAGACTACAGTTCAAAGTTCATGAAATTTTAGATTTGTCCAACCATCTGGAAGAACAAATGTGGTAGATGAAGAAATTGCTTGCTATAAGCAATTTGTTTATTTTACAAAATGTTTTCCCATTTGTCTTTCTTGAGGGGCGTCGAAAAGCTTCATAGTATGTAAATTGGATAAAGGAAATTCATTCCACAAGAACAACAATTGCAATGGAAATAGAAAAACAGAAAAATAAAAAAGTCTAGTGACAAACCACGAGACCTAGAGGTTTTATTTTTGAGGGCATCTGAGTGCATCAGCTGTCGACCTTGTATAAAAACTTGAATGAGTAATGACCCTCATCCTGTTTGGGCTGCGTCCGAGCTCGCCCATTTTTCATAGAAGTCAAAAAAAGAAAGATTTCAAAAGTCTTCTATAATAGGTCGTAGAGGATTCATACTTTTCGTCTCGAAATCTCAAGAGTCTTATTGTGACAATCCATTAACTTGAATTTTCAGTTTTGCCACCTACAAAAGACTCCAAAAAGATTTCTCATGGTGAGCCCTATTAATAAAGAAACCAAGAAGAGAAATCAGACAAAAAAATCTTACGACAAACCATTAGGGTGAGATGTTCCATACGGTGTATGTAGCATGTGTTGACCGTTATTATTAAAAGTTGTTACGCTATGGTCTAATTTTAGCTACGCTCGGGCATACCCTATTTTTTACACAAAAACAAAGATATGAGGTTTTAGAAATATTATATGACAATGCATATTGTCGAAACGTAGGACAATTCAATGTCTAATTATTTTTATCAATACAGGCATCGCTTCTCGGGCAAAAGCTTATATAATCAGACGCAAGTGGGCGATTAAGGACGACCATAGTTCTCTTGTCCGCCACTCCCACAGACGTAGTGACTGTAAAAGCAAAGACCCCCGAAAGCAGGTCAAGGTTCGACCACGTAACCATATGGTTATGGACCAACGCGCTTGCTACTAAGCTTTTTGGAAAGCAAAGCCAAAAACTCGGATTATGAGATATTTGCGTTTCACTAACCACGCCCACTGACCTCTGACATTCAAAGTTCGACAGAGGTAATAAACAACGGTAGGTTGTTAAATTTGTGGTCAGGAACATAGAAAGAAATGCCAATCGTTGGTCGACGGTTTTAGAGTTGTAACTATAGCTTTGAATGAGTTGAAGTTACGGAGTTAAAGTCGTCAAACAACAAACATACTTTATATAAACATTGGAGTTCAAAGTTCACTTCTGCTTTCATCCATTCTCACACAATGACGCTTTTTTACGTCTCAATATAAAAAAAAGCTTTTGAAAAAGTTGTGGAAAATGAAGAAATTGCTTGTTACAAGCAATTTCTTCATTATCCACAAAGTTTTCTACCCCGATAGACAAAGATTTTTGCAATTCCATCACCTAAAAATTGTCGTCTGTAACTTCCCTCATTTTAGACCAGTCTAAATTTCGTGGTCTGGTAATGGATTAAATGGATGGATTGGTCGATTTGTTATTGGCAGTCGTGATCAGTTAATTTCTCGTGGTATTCGTTTGTCTATTGTCCCGTCGAGAAAGTCTGTGCTGATTATGAATTAATACTGTAATATCTTTGGTTTGACATTCTTTCAATCGTAAAATTGAAGTTAAAGTCCTACTGAAATAAAGCCGCCGTCATAGCGCAGTCGTGATCGCGCCAGACTGCTAATCTTCAAACGTGGGATGTCATGGGTTCGATCCCCGGTGGCGGCACATATCCTTTCCGACATTTGTCTCTCACCAATGGGTGGATAATCGTAGACCTATGAGGGATATCAGCTGGGGGCTAGGAATGGATGTAGTGGTAGTACTGGTTTGAGAAATACCAGGAATCCATTGTTAGGTATTCCAGCCGCCATGATATGACTGAAATATGTTAAAAGTGGTGTTAAACTTTATTCAATCAATCAACCTATTGAAATAAAATATTTCAATTTGGACGCGTCAAAAGTTTGTTTTCAGCTTATGAGCTAATGTCGGGCAAAAAGTTCGTATCACAGAGCAATTTTCATTAAGAATCATGAAATAAAGTAATCAATTACTGGCATTGATTGACATGGCATTTGCAAAAACTATTTGAAAAATGCGCTTGTGCATAATTGCGTCGGTGCATTATTTTAATACTAGACAATCCTTTGCTTTGACGCTCCTAGAAATGAAAAATGAGGAAAACTTGACTCAATAACTATTTATTACCAGCTATTATGGGCTATTATGATCTCTCACCATCCGTCGTCTATCTGCCCGTCTTCCGTCTGTACACAGAAATATCTCCTCTTTGCCATTATACAAATAAGGCTGAAACCTAGTAAGGATGTTCTCTGGTTGAGGATATATCAAAGTTGTTACAATATTTGAATTCCGTCAAAACGAAAACTCTGGTTGCCATTGCATCAGAAAGTCAATCATTTCATATAGAAATTAAGAAGGCAATCCTTTTTAAAAGAACATTCCTTATAAATTCATATTTTGCATGTTGTATCGTCTCAAAGTTGTTAAAAGAATGTCACATGCGACCGATTTAGACTATAACTAAATCACAACCTGGTTTACATAGAACCGAGGATAAAGATACTGAAAGTTAGGCTCATACCTCAATGAAAACAAATCTTTTCTCTTCATTTGCTAAAAAATTGTGGGGCTTCATTTTAGCTCACCTCAGCACAATGTGTGTATCGACCGTCAACAATTTCTTTAAACATCTATCCCATGGCAACAAAAGTGAAATTTTGAAAAAAACTTTGAAATCATTTACTCCTAACCCAGATACCCTAGAACCTTGATGTTTACGAGCGACACCAGTATATTGGCCTCTTTCGAATTTGCTAAATTCATAACCTTCGGATTCCCAGGGGGACTCCAAAAAGAAATGAAGGTCTTTATAAATGATACCTCCTCCCTAAAGTACAATTCTGCAGATAATTATGTCTAGTATACAATTATACCAGTGACCATCTAGTACTAGGCGAATTTTGTCCTTTTCCTTTAGCAGCAGATTACATTATACAATGTACCAAATATTGGGTAAAGCCCATTCCAATGCCCTCACAGATATCCAAAACAATGTTATATTATGCTACGAAACCTTGATGAAATAGGAAAAACATGGGCGTCATCCTCATAACCAAACAATTATTCTGACCAAGTTTCGCGAAGATTGGGTAAAAACTGTGGCATCTAGAGTGTAAGCATTTCAATTATTGACGACGCACGACAGACATTCAACGATCACAAAAGCTCACCTTGAGCCCTTTGTGCTCAGGTGAGCTAATAAAAATACCACATGAACATTCAAGACTGTCACGGAACCCGTCGCGTACAACTGCTTGTGTTTTTATCTTGCTTTACACGCAAATCGATTTTATTTATAGTCTAACGGCAAAAAGCGTCTCTTAATAATGACCGATCTATGTCCATATATACACAGTATGGAACAAAAATACGACCATTTCAAATTTTACAAACTGAGGACACATTAAAAGTGATGGAAAGACGCTTTGTTAAAACAACATATAGATGTTCAAACTATAGTGAGTGATCAAAGGTCAATTTTGTCTACACATGTATTTGCAAAATGAATATCAATAAAACGCTATATAGGCGGCTTTAGATGTATAAGTTATGGTGAGTGGTCAAAGGTCAATTTTGTCAATACAGGTATAGACAAAATTGACCTTTAAACACTCACTTCAGTTTGAACATCTATATGTTGTTCTAACAAAGCGTCTTTTGTTTAGATAATTCATGTTCCTTGAAAATGACAGCCACAATGAGTTTGGTCAGCCCAGAATAAATTCCATTCATAGATCACAATGGTTTGACTGAATGGGGTTTAACGCCACTTTTAATTGCATTTCAGTCATCGCTGCGGCTGGAGCACCTAACAATGGATTCCTGGTATTTCTCACATCAGTACAACCACAACATCCTTTCCAAGTCTCCAGCTGCTATCCCACTTAGGTGTACGATTAACCACCCATTGTTGAGAGACAAATATCGGAAAGGATATGTGCCGCCGCTGTCATTACCTGTCATTAAAACCCCATATCGTCCCATAATTGAAAATGAGGAGTCTGATGCGCTACTAACTGCGCTATGACGGCGGCGCACATGTGACACAAGCAATTTCTCGATTTTATACAATATTTCCCAGTTGTTGTTTAGGGGCGTCCAAAGGCGTCATTGTGTAGTAATGAGTTAAGAACCATGGAAATAATCAGTGGACAGCAACGCTTGACCATTCTTAGTGTTGAATTGTAAAAATATTTAAATGTTGAAAAACAGCAAAATTTAATTGATTGGGAGAGAAACTAATATATGACTAGAGAGTAACATTATTGCATTTGACACATGAGCAAAATGCCAAATTTTCAAATTTGTGAACGAAAATTGGAATATCAGTGTAATGATCTTTGTCTTGAGAATATAATTATGCCTCTTAAAGGGAGGTATCGATGTCCGAAACCAAGATAAAAAGATTTGCTAATTGCCGAGAAATACGACCAATCCAACCTATTATTTTCAAATTTGAGTCAGACGCTATCTTCGCGATAGGCTTGAAGTGGCCTTTTAAGACTCGACGGAATTCCAGATTATCTTTAGATATCATATCACAAAGTTCCATTTCAAGACTTAGAACAAAGTATCGTCAATTAGGCACCGTCAAAGACAGGCCACGTAAGACCCAACGTGAGGACAATTACATCGTGACGTGTTCACGGCGTAATCGCTTCCTCAATAGTACTCGTATAGCCGGTTTTGTCCGAAATGCAACGGGAACACGGGTCTGTGCTCGTACTGTAAGAAACAGACTTCGTTCGACACGTTTACGCCACGTCGACCTTACGTTGGCATTCCTTTGACACGTGCACACATACATGCAAGATTGAATTGGACAAGGCCACACCGTCAATGGCCAAGACGAATGTGGAATGAGGTCCTATTCACAGACGAATCCCGTTTTAATTTGATGTTTGCGGATGGCAGGGTACGTGTTTGATGGCGTGATGGCGAAAGGATGGATCCCGCCAGCGTCATTCAACATGACCGTTTTGGAGGCGGCAGCGTCATGGTCTGGGGTGGTATATCATACCGTGGCAAGACTGACTTGGTAGCTATTCAAGGAAACTTAAATGCCGTTCGATACTCCACCGAAATTGTCAAGCCAGTGGTTTTGCCGTTCTTGCGTCAAGGGCTTGCTACCATTTTTCAGCAAGATAATGCCCGCCCACATGTCGCTCGGCACACGTTGGACCTTTTACAGACTAGTAATGTTGATCATTTGATTGGCCAGCCAAATCACCGGATCTGTCTCCGATCGAACACCTTTGGGACCATCTGGGTAGGAGAGTAAGAGACAGGAATGACGTTAGTAACGTTAGAGACCTGGAACGTGTTCTGAGTCAGGAATGGGGTCGTATCCCTATGGCCATTAATCATAGGCTCATTTCCAGCATGAGAAGACGCTGCGATGCCGTTATTGGCGCAAACGGTGGACACACAAGATATTAAACCTTTGTGTTACTTTTACTTCCCTACCCCTACCATGTTTGACGCTGTACAACAAACACGTATGACCTTGAAATCATCTGATTTTTTTAAATACTGTGGCTAACACATAAAAGATCGTTGTGTGAAAATATGGTTTGAATCCAAAGCTAGACACCGCAGAAATCGGATGTAACGTACGAAATTGCTCAACTTTTTTCCCTCAGTATATGTCACATCAAATGGTTAGCGAAAAACTATGGTAAGTGTCAATATTTGTATTAACGCTTATGACAGTTATGGACTGATCTCTACAGAATTAGAGATCGGTTAGCGAACATAACTCCTGATGACGTATTGATTACGGTGTTTGAGCAAATGAAAACTGAATACCGGATTCCAACGGTTAAATGCACCGCGTGAATGACCCAATATTCTTCGCAACTTTTTCAGCTAATTCTAAGAATAAATCAACAGCCTACATAGACTTTTATGGAAATACCATTATCTATTTAGATACACGACCTCTTGATTTAAGCAAAATTACTTTCAGAATATTGTATTAAAGGTAGGTATCGATGTATTTTTCAATTCACAGATTTTAACTATTCTTATTCCCTCACATATGCTATTTGGAAACAATATTCTGAAAAGTAGTATGCGAAAATCAGAGGTGGCTTATCAGAGAAAAACAGGACATTTCCCTAATAGCCTGCGTAGGCTATTAATCTATTTTTAGATTAACCCGAGACAGTTTAAAACATGAAAGGACATTCACGTGGTGCAAATAACAGTTGAAATCTCGCATTTAGTTTGACCTATATCAAACAATTTCATCGTTACGTCATCAGGAGTTATGTTCGCTAGCCGGTCTTTAATTTTGTAAAGATCAATCCAAAATTGTCGTAAGTTTTATAAAGAATATGAACACTAACCATAGTTTAGCGCTAACCATTTGATGTGAAAAGATCTAGGACGTTGGTCGTTTCGCTAGTCAATATGCTATATCCTCTTGACTGGGTCATATGCAAATAAAGGTCATGCGATGTTGACAACCTAATTCCGTGATATCTATATCCGCTGAACCTTTCCCATATAACCACAAAAAGCCCAACCTACCTATAACATTGCCGCCAAGACAATATCTGACTCAAATTTAGGTATTAGGTATTCGTTTGGGCATATTTCGACACATGGCAACTTTTTCTCGTGTGGGTTTCAGGAACATCGATACCTCCCTATAAAGCGATGTCTGCCCTACCAGGAAGAAAAAAATAGTTGTAATAATCTAACGCTTATTTGGTGTCTTAAGCAATCAAAGGCCTTCTTATATCATATGCAAAGCAGGGTATGCTTGAAATTCTCCAGAAAGAGTATTTTGTGTTTTTGTCGATATCGATTTGTGTTTGTTTACATTTTGAAGTCGAGACGAATGCACCCGATTCTTCAACGGAAATTTTCGCTAATCTTCGACATTGGCTGTTATATGCACAGGTGCTGATGACTAAACTTTACGGACGAGTTCGTTGACCTTCATGACCTAGCTAGTTGATTGAATGAATAGCGAAAGTTAAAACGTCATCACTGACGTCACTGATGTAAACAAACCTTAAATTCTGGTTGATCACATTTTAAAATATCGTAACTTTTTTCATCAATCGTAGGCTTACTGCGTAGAATTGTGTTGATCTTATCATTTCAATCGTCATATTTATTTATGCTTTTGAGCCTGGAGTATGGTTTTATTGTTAATTCTATAGTGTGTTTTCGGGGAAGATATGGCTTTAAAATAGTACTTCACCTGCCAGTAATACCCGAAACGGGAGTTGTGCAGTATATATAGACAAATAGTATACGAGAAGGAATAAGAATAATCAAAATCTTTGACACGAAAAAAACATCGATACCGACCTTTAATAGGCAAATTACTCATCATATTTCTTTCGATGAGACAAATTAGGGATGTAGCAATGGCATTTTTTACCGAACTTGGGATTGTGTTCAGGACTCTGGAATAGAAATTTATCCTATATTACCTATTAAGTCAACCAGACTTGTCGAGACGATATGATTAAATAAGATTATCTATATGCAAAACGCTATTATCTACATCAAAAAGGGGTACATCACTCTTTTATACCCATAGAAATGTCCATCATCAGTACTTTCAGTGCTCCGATTGTATATTTGTTTGCTTTGAACATTTTATACATGTTTAATGCAATAAACTCATTTGTATTGAACTGCATTGTATTGTATATTACCACATAGACCTATTTTTCCGGGTTTAGATTTGAATTTTGCAATGTTAACCTTAGCCTCAGATTGCTTAAGCAATCTCAGGCTAACTATATTGTGCACTGGCTTTCATGTAAAACTTAGACCAGGAAATTCTTAGTCTTAAAGACGATTAATTCAGTACTAATGTCGTTTTTGCCTAGGAGGTGATACTATTTTGACAAAGGCGTGTGCAAATTTTCACAAAAAGAAACAAAAAAAAAACAACTAATGAGAAGCAAAGATTTAACATTAATCATTAGCACGAGCGCTAAAATCAAATCATATAGTCAAAATTGGGTAATAATTCAACTAAAACAAATCTCTGAGTACCGAACATTTGGAGTGCTATGATTGTCACAGAAGTATTTTGCAAAGTTTCGAAGCAAAAGCATCTGTAAATCAGATATAAGCAATCAGGAGAATCAGAGATATGACACAACTTTAAGGTAGGTATCGGTGTTTGTTTTTATTCAAATTCCCTATCATATACTATTTCGATACAATATTCTGAAAAGTGTTTTTTCTAAAATGAGAAGTCGTTTATCAGAAAAAATGGGGTTTTTCCCTAATAACCTACTTAGGCTGTTAATCTATTTTTATATTAAACCGAAACAGTTGCAAAGAATATTGGATCATTCAAGTATCCCGTATTCAGTTTGAATTTGCTCAAACCAACATCATCGTTACGTCATCAGGAGTTGTGTTCGCTAGCCGGTCTTCAATTCTGCAAAGATCTGTCCAAAACTGCCACAAGTATTAATACGAATATAGGCACTTACCATGGTTCTAGACTAACCATTTGATGTGCCATAATTCAGGAAGTTGGTTGTTTCGCTTGTCAATTTGTTACCTTCCGTTGACTTTGGGTCATATACAAATGAGGTCATGCGGTGTCGACTACCGAGTTCCGTTATATCTAAAAATAACCTAGAAATCCGCTGAACCTTTCCTATATGACCAAAATGAAGCCACTTTAAGCCTAATAGATTACTACGAAGATAATAAAAAAAACCAGATAGAACAACAATAAAACACAGACAGCAAACCTACTCACTTTGATTTTGAATTGGTTTCCACCAGAAAATGAGAATTCTAATTTCATTTACTTTTAGATCTACATCTTGCAAAACATTCAAAACGAAAGTTACATAGGCAATGTGTATTCACCGCGGAAACTGCCGTTAACATTACAGCTCACCTGGAGTCATCTGGGTATGAAACCGACCCTAAAATAACAAGAGGCACATGAGGGGTTAATTCACCTATTTAGGTTTAATGTGAACTAATTTCATTTGACCCGTCTTCTTTCCAGTTTTCCGTGTTTGGAGCAGAATGTTTCAAAATTGACCCATCAACTGACTTTCGAAGATTCAATCGACCAATCAAATCATTAATTCATACCTGAATTGAACTTTGAACTCCAACGTTGGCCCACATTTACGTGTAGCATTCGTGTTGGTTTGACGACTTGAACGTTACGATTTTTTGGTCGCAGTTTGCAAAATAAGTGGTCAAGAACATAAAACATTAACCTAATCGTTAGTTGGCGACATAACGACCCTGAATATGCTGTGGTTTGGTGGTTTTAGTCGCCAAAGTAACAGAAATATTAGACATAACTGTCTTCGGTCAATATTAAGTTGGTATCGCGTCGGACTATCAATCTAGAGGTCCCGGGTTCGATCCCCGACGGCGGCACTCATCCTTTCCGACTATTTGTCTCTCACCAATGGGTCGATAATCGTAGAACTATGTGAGATAGCAGCTGGAGGCTAGGAAGGGATGTAATGGTAGTACTGGTATGAGAAATACCAGGATTCCATTGTTAGGTGCTCCAGCCGCCGCGATATAACTGAAAGATTTTTGAAAGCGGCGTAAAACCCCATTCAAACAAACAAATTAATTTCCGGTCTAAATGAATATTTCGACTGATTAATCAATATTTTCGTTGACAGTATCGATCATTTCTTTTCTCCAGTGTTATGTTCAATATATCGAAAAAATTGAAAATAGGCCCAAACTCCTGTTTCACCCATTCCCACACGACAATATTTTAGACTGGTCTAAACTGAAAGAAGCTGCAGGCGATCATTTCAAGCTGATAGAATTTAATTTTTTTCGACATTTTGGATAGGAAACATTGTGGATAACGAAATATTTGCTTGATACAAGCGAATACTCCATTTTCCACGATGTTTTCCAAAGCTTTTTTAGCTTGAGGTTGTAAAAAGAAGTGATTGTGTGGGAATGGGTTAAATGTGGTGTTGTCATTGGTAAAGCTACTACAAATATATATATCTTTTCCTACAATATTTTCAAATTCTACTTATTAGTATTGATAAAAAGACGGTGTTGTTTATCCATAGGCTTATTATGTGTGTGTGTGTATCAACAGTACATGCTAGAATAGGATGGTATGGGATGCATTTCTTTCTAACTAATTAAACCCTTTACAAATAAATGCATGTATGTCGCCTACAGCAGAGGTATGTCTAAAACAATTACCTTTATTAGCATGTTCGTAAGTCATTGACCCTTTTCGAGTTTTACACCAAATGCACCGACAAATGTCATAATTGCAAGTCCCCGCTAGACAGCCGTTTTGTTCACACCCTATAAGACATTTCCATTCAACACAACTGTTGTTCAGCAGTAATGTTTCAGATAAATCTGTATAAAATATCTAAGCGTCAAAAGTGATGAACGACGCGAGATGTTAATGTAGTGCACTGTTCAAAGAAGATTAAGTCAGGAGGCCCTCTGATATCAATATGAATTTTCAATATTAAAATAATCGAACTAAAGAAGCAGGTCATTGGGCAATTAAAAATGCTGAAATCCATACTTCGATATTGAAAAATTTGTGTCCATTAAAGATAATCTAGTGTTATACACTTTGCTCCGTTACGCCCATGTCATTTTCGATGTTTTTTTCATGTCACCGATTTTAATTATTCTTATTCCCTTTCAGACACTTTTTGAATAAAATATTCTGAAAAGTTCTTTTTGCGAAAATCAGAGGTCCTTTATCTGAATATACAAGGGCATTTCCCTAATAGCCTACGTAGGCTGTTAACCCATTCCAAGATGGCAAACATTTTAGACTGGTCCAAAAGAAAAGAAGTTACAGACAACGACTTAAAGCTTAAGGAACTTTGATTTTTCTACCTTTGTGGTAGAAAACATTTTGGAAAATTTCATTTTCCAAAATGTTTCAAAAGCTTTTTTTCTTTGGGGCGTCTAAAAGCGTCATTGAGTGGGAATGGGTTCATCTATTTTACATTAAGACGAGACAGTTACAATGCATATAGGGTTAATCAAGTGTTGCTTGATACCGTTGGAATTCCCCATTCAGTTTGATTTTGCTCAAACCAACGTCATCGTTACGTCATCAGGAGTTACGTTCGCTAGCCGGTCTTCAATTTAGTAAAGATCAGTCGAAAACTGTCGTTAGCGTTAAACGAATGAAGACACTTACCCTACTTTTGTGCTAACCATTTGATGTCACATAATTTAGGACGTTGGTTGTTCCGCTTGTCAATTTGTTACCTTCCGTTGAATTTGGGTCATATGCAAATGAGGTCATGTGGTGTCGGCAACCGTATTCCGCGATAAAAATAAACTGAAATTTCGCCGTTTTTTCCTATATAACCATTAAAAAAGCCACTTTTAAGCTATCAGATTACCGCGAAGACAACATCCGACTCAAATAGAAGTATCAATTGTGCGTATGAGCGTATTTTTCGGCAGTTGTCAATTTTGCAGTAATCTAGGTTTCAGAAACATTGATACCTCCATTTAAAGGTCATATACGATCCGGCCACATATGAAACTATAGCTTAGTCTTACACCATCTTCATAAGCTAGTGTGCATGAAAGCTTTTGAAGCAATGGAAAAATAAACTTAAAAAGGAATTTCACGGAAGTTCCTTTCAGTACGTTAAGATTTTCTAATGGGGTTTAAGATTTTTATTTAATTCGTGTATTTGTTCAGTTTTTGGCCAAGTCAAAGCTAAGCTAAAGGTCAAAGTGGAACCTACACTAAAATGTTTGGACGAAATTCTTGAGCAATAAGATGGTTTAGAAAAACACATATGCTTAACAGCAGCAATTGTTGAAAACGAAACACTAGTGATTTCAAAATGGAAGTTCAGATCTACGTTCAACATTTGAGATGTTTCGAAGATATCTCGGAGAAAATCGGGCTGTTTTTACCCAATACTACATACTTTTTCAGCACAGATCTAGCAGTAAAGAAACAAATTTGATGTCCCGTACATGAATTTCGGGATCACAACTCAAGGGCAAATGTGAAAATCGAATATGATTTCCTACTTTTTGTAACTTTCCCATTGAGGGTAGAAATGTTTTTTCGATTTGAAAAAAATCTAATCTTTTGTTCACCTTCAACAGTTTTTGATATGCTTTTAGACTTTTTTTTTTTTTTTTATCTATTTGTTCTCTACATTGGAATGTTAAGTTATGTTCGTGTAAGAGTTATATTTATGCATTGCATACAGTTTTCAGATATAACTATTTCAGTCAAAATAAGGTACGGTATCATATTGCTTTTCTAAATCTAATACTAACCGAGATGCTGAACAATGGTAACAGAGCTCTCCGTAACGTTGATTACACGTACAGACGGTAACTTGCGAGTACAGCTCGGTGACGGTGGTGTTGTCAAAAGGATGCTTGTAATATTGTTCTTAGTCAACGGCAATGTTGTTTGGGTAACTGGTCTCACTATAACAGAAAGATATTTTTATCAGCTAGTAAAGCATCCCAGGACAGACAACATGTTGAGGTTGTTTAACCCTTTCCTGTATAATCACTGGTTTTTACGTGACTGTGTTTTTATACTTGAGAAAACATTGTGGAAAAAGAAGAAATTGCTTGTAACAAGCAATTTCTTCTTTTTCCACAATATTTTCTACCCTACTGAATGATTATTTTCAAAATAAATTCAACTTTGAATTGTCGTCTGCAAAACCTTTGAATTTGGACCAGTCTAAAATTTCAAAAAACAGGAAAGGGTTAAGAGTTCAACGAGGGCCACCTGCCACCGGAGGAATAGCCACTTAGTCCATTGAATGCTGATACCATCAAAAATGGTTCTTGCTTATTTTAGAAACGATACATTTTTCGCTCACGCGAGGATATCGGGTCAATGTTGAGTTTATGACCATTGAATGTGCGTCGTCCGGCGCCAAAAAATGTCGGTGTTATAACTATAGGGGCGACAATTTAGGCTAAATCTTGATAAAACTTTGTTAAACGTTTGTAAGATCGTTAAGAGGAACATGATTAAAATTTGGATTATTTAACGGAAGAATGGACATTAAAGACAACTTCCTTGCTTACACTGTAGAGGCCACAAAACTAGCTCCACTTTGATGTCAAAATAATGAAGCATACTGAAAGTGAGAAAAACCCATTTGGGAAACAAGAAGGCCAGTGGCCCTGGCGCTCTACTGAGATTAGGCTCATTTTTTCTTCAGGGCCTTATACAAACTGGGTCGGGAGAAGACCTCCTTTAACATTTATCAAAAATCATCAAGCCCAATTTGGTTTAAATTGGTCAAATAGTTTTGAAAAGGTTGCCTTCTTTTTTTCTATTAAAGCCCTATCACCCTGTGGCTCTAAAATTTTTATCAATTTTTAAAGAGGTCAATATACTGATGATTCATGCAAAATTCAAGACTCTTTAACTTCTGAGTCATGAGGAGATAGTTTTTTTTCTTTTTTCTTTTCACATATACTCTTGTTGTCATAGCAACCAGAGTTTTCAACTGATTAAATTCATTGGTTGAAATCAGCCCAGTGGTTTGGGAGAAGATGTAATTTTAAAAATCCTTCTTTATCAGCCCCGAGGTTGGTGATTTGAGCATTCTGAAGATCAATGTACAGATGCTTCATGCAAGATCTCTAGACCCTCTGGGTTAGGAGGAGATAAGTTTAAAATTATTATATAAATTTCAGTTTTGTTGCTATGGCAACCAGAGTTTCAAACAGATTTCAATTCTTGAGAAATTTTCATACTGCATCACCAAAGGAACATACCTGCCAATTTTGGTTGAAATCCGCCTAGCAGTTTTGGAGGGGATGTCATTTTAAAAATCCATCTTTATTCCTATATCCGCCCTACCCCCTGGGGCTCCGCCTCTGGATACCCGAGGGTGATGGTTTTAGCAATTCTGAAAGAGGTTATTGTACTGATGCTTCATGCTTAATATGAAGGCTCTACGCCTTCCGGGTTAGGTGGATATAATTTTTAAAGTTTTCATTTATATTTCAGTTTTGTTGCCGTTGCAACCAAAGTTTTTAACGGATTTCAATTCTTTAAGCAATTTATAAAGGGGGCCAGGAATATTCCTGTCAAATTTAGTTTGAATAAGCCATGTGGTATGGGAGAAGATGTCGTTTTAAAAACCCTTTTTTATTTCTTTAAAAGTTCCACCCCCCCGGGGGCTCAGCCCCTGCGTACCCGAGGGTGATGATTTTAGCAATTCTGAAAAAGGTCATTGTACTGATGCTTCATGCCAAATATCAAGGCTGTACTCCTTCTAGGTCAGGAGAAGATGATTTTTTAAAGTTTTCATTAAAATTTCAGTTTTGTTGCCATGGCAGTTTTTTAACGGATGTCAATTCTTTGAGCAATTTATAAAGGGCAGCACACAAGGAACGTTCCTGACAAATTTGGTTGAAATACGCCCAGCGTTTTGGGAGGAGATGTCATTTTACAAATCCTTCTTTATGTCTATAGTAGCCCCCCTCCCCCGGGGGTTCCGCCTCTGGGACCCGAGGATGACGATTTTAGCAATTCTGAGAGAGGTCGTTGTACTGATGTTTCATGCCAAATATCAAGGCTCTACACCTTCTGGGTCAGAAGGAGATAATTTTCAAAGTTTTAATCAAAATTTCAGTTTTCCATGTCAACCAGAGTTTTTCACGGATTTCAATTCTTTTCGCAATTTTTAAAGGGCACCGCTCAAAGAATATTTCTGCCAAAAGAGGTTGAAATACGCCCAATGGTATGGGAGGAGATGTCATTTAAAGTTTGTTGATACACGACGGTCAGAGGACGATCAAAATACCTCACCATGATCAATTCGTGCTCAGGTGAGCTACAAAACGAAGGAGGGACCTTAGTGACACTTTTTGTACACTCTAGGGGCTACAAATATGGCCCAAAGTTGAAACTCTGTCAGAATGTGTTTAAGGTCGTTAAAGGGAGGTATCGATGTTTCTGAAACTTGGATAAGAAAAAGATACAAAGTGCCGAAAAATACACTAAAACGAACATTTGATACTTTAAGTTGTGTCAGGTATTGTCTTGGTGGTTATCTAATAGACCTAAAGTGGCTATATGTGGTTATATCGGAAAGGTTCAGCGGAATTCCAGGTTATTTTAAGATATCACGGAATTCGGCTGTCGAGATCGAATGACCCAAAGTCAACTGAAGGTAAAAAATTTACTAGCGAAACAGCCAACGTTATAACTCATGTCACATGAAAGGGTTGTCGCAAAACTACGGTAAGTGTTTATATTCTTGATAACGCTAACGACAGTTTTTGACTGTTCTGTACAGAATTAAAGACCGGCTAGCGAACATAACTCCCGATGACGTTGGTGTGGTGTAATTTAAACTAAATTCAAGGTTCCAACGGTTATTCGCATCACGTGAATTGTCATATATTCTTCACAACAGTCTCAGATTAATCTCAAAATAGATAAATAGCCTACGTAGGTTATTAAGGAAATACCCTGCTTTTATCTGATAAGCGACCTCAGATTTTTGCAAAACTACTCTTCGGCATATTGTATCAAAATTGTATTCGAGAGGGAATAAAATTAATTAACATCTGTTACATGAAAAAAACATCGATATCTACCTTTAAGATGAACCCTATCAAAATGCGAATAGTCAACATGAAAACACAATTAAAGGGCCTAAATGACAATTCCTTTGTATACCCTCTAGGGGAAACTTGGTCCGAATATTTGCCAGATATGCGATGAACGCTAGTGAAAAGAGAACACTCTACATTAAAGGGGGGTATCGATGTATTTCTCATGTCGCAGATTTTGATTATTCTTATTCCCTCTCATATACTATTTTAATACAATATTCTGAAAAGTAGTCGTGCTTAAATCAGAGGTCGCGTATAGGAGTAAACATTGGTATTTCCCTATTAGCCTACGTAGGCTGTTAATCTATTTTTAGAGTTAGTCGAGATAGTTGCGAAGAATATTGGGTCATTCGCACGGTGCGTATAACCGTTGGAATCCCGTATTCAGTTTGAATTAGCTCAATGCGTCATAAATACGTCATCAGGATTTATATTCGCTAGTTGGTCTTAATTCTGTAATGACCACTCCAAAACTGTCAACGCGTAACTACGAATATATACACTTACCATAGTTTTGCTCCAACCATTTGAAGTGACATAATTTAGGACATTGATTGTTTCGCTTGTCAATTTGTAACATGTTACATGATATAGGACGTTGGCTGTACCGCTAGTGAAATTGTTACTTGCAATTAACTTTTGGTCACATGCAAATTATGTCCTTCGATGTCAACAGTCGAATTCCGTGATATCTAAAAATAACCTGGAATTCCGCTGAACTTTTCCGATATTACCACAAAAAGCCACTTAAGGCCTATCAGATTACCGCCAAGACAATACCTGAATCAACTTAAAGTAATGAATGCACGTTTGAGTGTATTTTTCGGCACTTTGATATTTTTTCGTATCTGAGTTTCAGAAACATCGATACCTCCCCTTAATAGTCTGTCACAATACAAAATGGCATTACACTATAAAAAATATAAAGACAAACTATGCGTCCAAGTTTAGAAAACTATTTTAGTACGATCTCAGTATTCCTTTTATCTGTTCCTAAATGAGATTCAAATTTTAATTTTTGGCTTCAGTTATTGCACAATACAGTAATTGCAAGTATTAAGCCCTGACATACTCAAAGCTTGTGGGAGAAAGTGTAGTTCAACAAAGTCAGTATTTTAGCTAAGGTCATAGTTTTATCCCTTTTGCTTTCATCAGGCCACTGATGAAGCATCAAACAAGAGCCTGTCAGATGCAGACAATAGTGTAGTTGCTGTCATGAGGACCGTACACTGGATGGCTAAAGAAGATATTCCAATTAAGAAGTATTCAAGCTTAATGGGGTTCCAAAAAGTGCAAGGATGTGAAGCCATCACAAAATTGTCTGTTGCACAAAATGCCACATATACATCCAGATTGGCTGGTGAAGAATTCCGGTCATGTGTTGCTGAAGACATACATCAGCAAATTGTCAGTAAGATAAAAAATGCTGACATGTATTCAGTCTTAGTGGATGAAAGTACTGATATAGCTATATGTAAACAAATGGTTATTTACATTAGAATTCTGGATAAGAATTTTGTTCCTCATACATATTTTCAAAAAAATGCTACTATCACGGAAGCAAAGTCAGATGCAAGTGTTTTATTTGCTTGTATTGAAAAAAGTTTGGAAGAAAGTGGAATTTCATTTAACAAGCTAAGAGGCTTTAGTTCTGATGGGGCTTCTGTGATGGTTGGTCGACACAAAGGTGTAGCTTCAAAAGTAAAAGACAAAAGCCCACATTGCATAACTATTCACTGTATGGCACATCGTTTTAATCTTGCAACTTCTCAAGCTTCCAAAAACAGTGCTTACTTGAAAGACCTTGAAAAAACATTGAGTGATCTCTATTACTATTTTGGAGGTAGCAAATCTGGAAATAGGAAATGCGAACTGGAGAAAATCTAGAAAGTACTTGACGAACCTGTTGTTAAAATTAAAGAATGTAATGAAATTAAAGAATGTCATGAAATAAGGTGGATAGCATTTTTTGAAGCTGTTAGTGCTGTATACAAATGCTGGCAGTCACTCATTACATATTTCAAAAATCAAAAAATGACAACAAAGCAAAGTTATTCAGAAAAACTTTGACAGACTACAAGTTTGTGACAATGATATCAATGTTAATGGATATTCTTCCAGCTGTTGCCCAGGTGTCAATGGTGTTGCAGAAACAAGATATTGATATTGCTGTGACAAATGTAGCATTGTCAAATCTCAAAGACAGAATAAAATTGGCCAAGAAAGGTAATACACATTATCAGGCTGAATTACTGGCAAAACTGGAAAAGAAGAAAGACAAAGATGGTATAACAAAGGAGGTCATCTACAAAGGACACAAGTTGGACTTTGGAAAATGGTTAAAGGAAACATCAAAGGAAATTGATGATGTCAGAATGGCATTTTGTGATAATTTAGCAAAAAGCATAGATGACAGATTTCTAAGAGATGCACTCAGTGTTGCTACGGCATTTAGTGTGTTTTAAATGCGACCTCTGTCTTTCTTAAGTAAGGAAGAGCAAGAATCCTATGGCAATAAAGAATTGCAGGTATTAATTGATCATTATGGGGAAGCAGCAAAAACTGGAGATATTATCAGTAACCCACTGATTGATAAAGTAAAATGTCCAGAGGAGTGGTCCTTGGCGAAAAGATTGTTATGGAGCAGCATTACCCAAGAGATTCCACAAAAATACTGTGGAAACTTCTTTTTGATTTTCACAAGGATGTCTTACCAAATTTGATAATACTAAGTAATTTGGCTCTTATCATGCCTTATCAGACAGCTGATTGTGAAAGAGGATTCAGCTGCTAAAATGGTATAAAAACAGCCAGAAGAAACAGACTAAAAGAAAACAGTCTAAATGTTCTGATGACAGTTAAGTGTGAAGGACAACCAGTAGGGGAACACAACTTTAAGTCTGCTGCTTATACATGGAAAACTAAAAAAGACAGAAGGTTGTTCAAAAAGAATTAAACTAACCTTCTATGAAATTGTTAACAGGGTGCTATAATTGGTGTATATATTTTAACAAAGTAACTGAAAAATATGGTCATTTTGAAGGTGCCTTATCAGAACTGAGCTGTCATGTGTACATAAAACATTTGCAGGTTTTTAAAAAAATGTTATTTTTAGACTTGATATGCTGACATATTTGTGTGTGGTTGTATCTGTCAGAGTTAGGAGCCTTAATAAATGAGATTCTGTAGGTAAGTTTAACCTTCAGCATACTGGTCAGGCCAGGTGTTTTGAGAACATGACACTTGGTTTATATTTTCTTATTTTCCCCCTAAAATTCAATTCAGTTGTCACAATAAAAGACTTTCCCAATAAAGGAATGATAAAAAATGTTATGTGCAGCTATTTATTTTAAAAATGTCCTAGGTTAAGAAGCTGTAGCAAAATTATAGATAATAGCCCCCTTTGAAATATGAGGAGGCCCCTTTTTCTGAAGTGAAGGGGCCCCATGGCCCCATTTTTTAAAATCCTAGAAGCAACACTGAAGACAGCGGTGGCTTTTTCGAACTCTAGGTGTTAGTTTCCACATTTAAAATAAGTGATTGGAAACGTAAGTAAATGAATTTCCAAGACAACATCTAATTAATATTCGTGAAATTCTCCTACGGTCAAAATCTTATTTTGTGCATTATTTTTTGTGGATAAAAAATAAAATAAAGGTATATTGTGGACGGAGATCGTGTAATAATGGGTATAATAGTATTTTTGGCGTTAGTGTGCTTAAATAATGCTTGATGGGCGGATTTTACCTTTTGCATGTTACTCCTTCCCATCAAGCATTATTCAAGCAAACATAACGCAAAAAAAGTTTATTAATTCATAAGTGTAATCTTATATGTTATTTGTTTGTTTGAATGGGGTTTTACGCCGCTTTCAACAATCTTTCAGTTATATGGCGGCGGCTGGAGCACCTAAGAATGGAATCCTGGTATTTCTCACACCAGTACTACCATTACATCCTTTCCTAGCCTCCAGCTGCTGTCCCACATAGGTCTACGATTAACGACCCATTGGTGAGAGACAAATAGTCGGAAAGGATGAGTGCCGCCGTCGGGAATCGAACCCGGGACCTCTAGATTGACAGTCCGACGCGCTACCAACTGCGCTATGACGGCGGCATCTTATATGTTGTAGAGCACCTATAGTTCTGTTGTATTTTTTTCGGATATAAGATTGAGCCTATTTTTCGCCTAGATTGACTTGACTATTATTGTACTTTTAAAAAATCGTATGCCATAATGATCCCGGTAACGATATATAACAATAATTAGAATGTCACTTACCATAAACTGATACCATTACAACAAGAAATACTCTTTTTGAAGCCATTCTACGCGTATAAGTCTCAAAACCATGAACTATCAAGGGGACTTAAACTTGTAATTGTTCATATACACGAAAGATCCTGCATAATAAAACTAAATACTTTTTTATCAATCAGTGACGCGTTATCTAGAATTAGATGATCCGTATTGCACGCACATTTTTTAATACAGTGACAACAAACCCTTTCCGTATCTCTGCTTAAAAAAACACACACACAAAAATCACGTGAGCTATTAAGTCTAGAAATCCCCAGACAAAAGGAATGAATAGTACAATAGGAAGCTTTCATTATGAAATTGTTAATGATCGAGTAATTTCGTGTACGCGAATTCGTTTGCTTTCCACATTTTTTAAAAATCATTTTTTAAAAATAAAATATAGTCATCTCTGACGATAAGTAGAATAACAGGGTAGTGTCTTAAAATATTATTGTTATCTGGTCTCAGATTTGAGAAATTATCACGGCTTTGCCGAGTCATGATAAATTCTCTCAACCTCGACCAGATAAAATAGATATTTAAAGAAAATAACCTTTTATTCTCTATAAAGAAGTCTAACAAAATCTCAATATCTACAAACAAGTTCTAAATAATGATGATACCAACGAAAGAAGTATTTTCCAATTCAATTTAGGGGGATTATATTCTAGAAAAATAGTATCAATATGTGCGAACATGTTCACAATAAAAATGAATAATGAAATGTCACTATTTCAGAAGAAACGATGTCCTTTGAAGGCAGTTATCAGTCGATCTTCCTCGAGCGACCACGTCTATCATGCGACCACTTCCATTAAGCGATCAGAATCAAAATTCCCTTTTAGAAAAATCTCCTAAGAAGTGAAATCCCTTTTCAATAAGTAAAATTGCAACAAAAACCTAGGTTGTTGGATCTCAGAAACGTGTCAATGAGACAATTCCAATGAGCTGGAACAACACAGGATTTAGCAAGAACTGTAATAATTTATTTGCAATTTTTGGGGTCGCTTAGAACAAGATTTACTGTACCTGTTTTGAATATTTTACACGCGTGACTTTCATTCTTCGCCCCTATGTTTAAGCCGCCATGGACAAACAAGAAAAGGAAAACGTGAAATTCAACTTTCATTCTTATGGAATCGTGTCTTCATAGCACTTGTTTTACTAGTTTCTCATTCAATCATCGGTTTTGCTTGTAAATTCTGACAAGTCTATTTTAATTGCGTAGCTTCACGGATTTTCATCAGATATTTCTAATAATTGTCTTCAAGCGTTGGTATTCACTAGTGCTTATTACCATTTTAGAGGCGTTTGGGATTTTTCGTAATTCTAAAAAAAGGGCTTCTTGGCCCCTTTTCCGAAGAATATATGTAAAACATTTCGTGTACGTGTGATTAAAATATACAGATCAAACAATAATAGATGCATTTCATTAAAAAAAAATATTTTGGGTTTGTGTGAAGAGGCAGCTGGTATCCCAAACAACAATAAGTCTTGTTTACATATTTTTAATCAATTGTTGTCGACATCGCTAGCCGTGTCACATAAATTAGCGTAGGTTGTGTGTGAAGATTAACAAATATCTGGCTCTTCTAGGTCTAATATAATGTTGATCCATTCTGCAATTAGATTGTATCCTTAAATCTTTTTCTGTTCAATCCCGCTTTTTACGTCATTGTAATTTTTTTTGATTTAGTAAACATCGTAGAAAAGAAGAAATTGCATGGAACGTTTTCCACAATAGTTTCTACCATGATTAATGATTATTTTTTCACTTTAAATCAAGTTTAAAGTTTCTCCTGCAAAACCTATGAATTTAGACAGGTCTAAAATTTTGCAAAACAGGAAACGGTGAATGAGTCTTATTTCGGTCAAAAGTTTGAAGTCCTTGTTTGCACAAAAGTCGATTCAACTCGTATTTCATTAAACATTAGACGAACTGCCGATGACATTCAACACTGATATACCGATAAAATCATACAGACCGGAATTAAACGTTAAACTCCATGATAAACATTTCCGTTGGTTAGTATAGCTTATTTCAGTTTTATATTTTTAGTACGCAAATGGAGGTATCGAGGTTTCTGAAATATTGATAAGAGAAAATTACCAAGTGCCGAAAAATACACTCAAACGGACATTAAATACTTTAACTAAGGTCAGGTATTGTCTTGATGGTTATCTAATAGACCTAAAGTGGCTGTTTGTGGTTATATAGGAAAGGTTCAGCGGAATTCCAGGTTATTTTTAGAAATCGCTGAATTCAGCTGTCGACATCGAATGACCTCATTTGCATATGACCCAAAGTCAAATGAAGGGAACAAATTTACTAGCGAAAAATCCAACGTCCTAAATCATGTCACATGAAAGGCTAAGCGCAAAACTTAGGTAAGTGTTTAAATTCGTTATAACGCTTACAACAGTTTTGGTCTGATATTTACAGACCGGATAGCGAACATAACTCCTGATGACGTTGATGTTATTTAAACTAAATGCAAGGTTCCAACGGTTATTTGCGCCACGCGAATATCCTATATTTATATTTACTTTATATCCTATATATATAACTGTCTCGGATTAATTTAAAAAAAAGATTAATAGCCTAAGTGGGCTAACAGTGAAACACCCTGCTTTTTTCTGATTAGCGACCTCAGATTTTTGCAATACTACTTTGCGGCATATTGTATTCAAATTGTATATGAGAGGAAATAAAAATAATTAAAATCTGCAACATGAAAAAAAAACATCGATACCTTCCTTTAACGACCATTAATATTGCAAAATAATGCAGCTTGATGTGAAAACTAACCACAAAGTAAACTAAGGATTCACAATATGAAGTTTGTGTTCAAATTTCCTACCTTTGAACCTTTGCTCTCTCAATATACCGTGTTGTTTTAAGTATGCTTAAAGTGTCTTATTTCTTGGTATTATGCGATCAAATGTAATTTCCCTGTCAATGTAGGTATAGACGACATTAGTCTTTGCTCTATCGATATAACGTGCTGTATTGCTATATTGTACGTTAGGTACGAGAGGTATCGATGTATCTGAAATCTAGAAAAGATTAATAATACGCCAAAACGGATGCTCAACACCTAAATTTGAGTCAGATATTGTCTTCGCGGTAATCCGATTAGCTTAGGGTGGCTTTTTATACGAAGACGGGACGTATTATGGGATCACCCGTGGCGTCCGGCGGTGTCCACTTCTTTGTCCGGAGCAAAACTCTGTCACCGTAAGTCCGATTGACTTTAAACTTGGCAGTTATATTCTTAAGTGGGAGTGCAGTGTACAAGAACCATAGCTCTACCTACCCTTTTTTGAGATATTGCCCTTTGTTGTTTTTCATACTTGAATCTTGTCCGGAGTATATCTCTAAAAGTATAATAGCTAGAATCATGAAATTTCATGGATGCATAGTGCTCACCAAGTTGGAGTGCAGTGTACAAGAACCATAACTCTACCTAGCGTATATTTTGAGTTATTGTCCTTTGTTGTTTTTCATACTTTGTTTGACAAAAAATATTCATTCAAAATAACCTCAGTTCTATTCAAACCCCCCCCGTTAATATTAAGCAGTACGAGCGTATCTTGTGACAATTTGGCACTTTGTTTGGTTATATAGAAAAGGTTCAGCGGAATTCCAGGTTGTATTTAGATATCACGGAATTCGGTTATCGACACCGCGTGGCCCAATTTGCATATGACCCAAAGTCGACGGAAGGTAACAAATTGACAAGCCAAACAACCATTGAACTACGGTAAGTGTCTATATTCGTCTTAATGCTTATGGCTGTTTTGGACTAATCTTTACAGAATTAAGACCGGCTAGTGAACATAACTCATAATTACGTATTTATGACGTATTAATTGCACAAATTCAAACTGAATATGTGATTCAAACGGTTATTCACACCGCGTGAATGACCCAACATTCTTCGCAACGTCTCGGCTTAATCTAAAAATTGATTAACAGCCTACGTAGGCTATGAGGGAAATACCTTGTTTATTCAGATAAACGACCTTTGATTTTTAACAAAACTACTTTTCAGAATATTGTATTAGAATACAAATGTAGTTTATGAGAATGATAAAACATGTGACACGAAAAAACATCGATACCTACCTTTAAGCGTCTTATAGCCTGTTATTACGTGATCAAATGTAATTTCTTTGTCAATGAAGGTATAGACGACATTGTCATTTGCTCACTCAATTTATCTTTTTATTCTCTTGTATACTTTAAGCGTAATTATGTGATCAAATGTAATTTCTCGATCAATGTAGGAATTAACGAAATTGGCCTTTGCTCTCTAAATATATCTTGGTCTTCTACAGTATATTTTAAAGGGAGGTATCGGTGTTTCTGAAACCTAGATAAGACAAGAGGCCCAGTGGGCCTTAACGGTCACCTGAGTAAAAGAGCACCAAGACAAGTGATTTTGTTTGAAAGAATTAGAAAAAGGTTTGGTTGAAATCCCCTCAGTAGTTCTTGAGAAGAAGATGAAAATGTTTAAAAGTTACCAAAAAATGACCCCCTTTTGGTCCCCATTTTAGGCACCCCTGACCTCCAGCCTTTTAATTTTCACAAATCTGTATAATCAGTACCCAATGATGCTTTTCACCAAGTTAGTTTGAAATTGGCTTAGTACTTCATCAGAAGAAGGTGAAAATGTGAATTTTTTAACATGATGAACTTTGACCTCTGGGTGTGGCCCCATACATGACCCCAGGGACATGAATTTCCAATTTATAATATACCTGTCCTAGTTGTCATGCACAAAGAATATTTAAGCCCTGGCATTAACAGTTTATTAGAAGAAGTTTTTTAAAGAAGTACCAAAAATTACCCCTTTTTGGCCCCTATTTGGGCCCCTTTGGCCCCCAGAACCCCTATTTTCACAAACTTGAATTGGCATCCCCCAATGATGCTTTCTACCAAGTTTGGTTGAAATCCGCCCAGTAGTTCTTGAGAAGAAGATGAAATATTTAAAAGTTACCAAAAATTACCCCCTTTGGGTCCCCATTTTAGGGCCCCCTGACCCCCCAGCATTTTTATTTTCACAAATCCGAATAACCATTACCAAATGATGCTTTTCACCAAGTTTCTTTGAAATTGGCTTTGTACTTCATCAGAAGAAGATGAAAATGTGAATTTTTTAACATGATGAACTTTGACCTCTGGGTGTGGCCCCATACATGACCCCAGGGGCATGAATTTCACAATTTATAATATACCTGTCCTAGTTGTCATGCACACAAAATATTTAAGCCCTGGCATTAACGATTTATCAGAAGAAGATATTTAAAGATGTACCAAACATTACCCCTTTTTGGCCCCTATTTGGGCCCCTATGACCCCCAGAACCCCTATTTTCACAAACTTGAATTGGCATCCCCCAATGATGCTTTCTACCAAGTTTGGTTGAAATCCGCCCAGTAGTTCTTGAGAAGAAGATGAAATATTTAAAAGTTACCAAAAATTACCCCCTTTTGGTCCCCATTTTAGGGTCCCCTGACCCCACAGCCTTTTTATTTTCACAAATCTGAATAACCATTACCAAATGATGCTTTTCACCAAGTTTCTTTGAAATTGGCTTTGTACTTCATCAGAAGAAGATGAAAATGTGAATTTTTTAACATGATGAACTTTGACCTCTGGGTGTGGCCCCATACATGACCCCAGGGGCATGAATTTCACAATTTATAATAAACCTGTCCTAGTTGTCATGCACACAAAATATTTAAGCTCTGGCATTAACGGTTTATTAGAAGAAGATTTTTAAAGAAGTACCAAAAATTACCCCTTTTTGGCCCCTATTTGGGCCCCTTTGGCCCCCAGAACCCCTATTTTCACAAACTTGAATTGGCATCCCCCAATGATGCTTTCTACCAAGTTTGGTTGAAATCCGCCTAGTAGTTCTTGAGAAGAAGATGAAATATTTAAAAGGTACCAAAAATTACCCCCTTTTGGTCCCCATTTTAGGGCCCCCTGACCCCACAGCCTTTTTATTTTCACAAATCTGAATAACCATTACCAAATGATGCTTTTCACCAAGTTTCTTAGAAATTGGCTTTGTACTTCATCAGAAGAAGATGAAAATGTGAATTTTTTAACATGATGAACTTTGACCTCTGGGTGTGGCCCCATACATGACCCCAGGGGCATGAATTTCACAATTTATAATATACCTGTCCTAGTTGTCATGCACACAAAATATTTAAGCCCTGGCATTAACGATTTATCAGAAGAAGATATTTAAAGATGTACCAAACATTACCCCTTTTTGGCCCCTATTTGGGCCCCTATGACCCCCAGAACCCCTATTTTCACAAACTTGAATTGGCATCCCCCAATGATGCTTTCTACCAAGTTTGGTTGAAATCCGCCCAGTAGTTCTTGAGAAGAAGATGAAATATTTAAAAGTTACCAAAAATTACCCCCTTTTGGTCCCCATTTTAGGGTCCCCTGACCCCACAGCCTTTTTATTTTCACAAATCTGAATAACCATTACCAAATGATGCTTTTCACCAAGTTTCTTTGAAATTGGCTTTGTACTTCATCAGAAGAAGATGAAAATGTGAATTTTTTAACATGATGAACTTTGACCTCTGGGTGTGGCCCCATACATGACCCCAGGGGCATGAATTTCACAATTTATAATAAACCTGTCCTAGTTGTCATGCACACAAAATATTTAAGCTCTGGCATTAACGGTTTATTAGAAGAAGATTTTTAAAGAAGTACCAAAAATTACCCCTTTTTGGCCCCTATTTGGGCCCCTTTGGCCCCCAGAACCCCTATTTTCACAAACTTGAATTGGCATCCCCCAATGATGCTTTCTACCAAGTTTGGTTGAAATCCGCCCAGTAGTTCTTGAGAAGAAGATGAAATATTTAAAAGGTACCAAAAATTACCCCCTTTTGGTCCCCATTTTAGGGCCCCCTGACCCCACAGCCTTTTTATTTTCACAAATCTGAATAACCATTACCAAATGATGCTTTTCACCAAGTTTCTTAGAAATTGGCTTTGTACTTCATCAGAAGAAGATGAAAATGTGAATTTTTTAACATGATGAACTTTGAGCTCTGGGTGTGGCCCCATACATGACCCCAGGGGCATGAATTTCACAATTTATAATATACCTGTCCTAGTTGTCATGCACACAAAATATTTAAGCTCTGGCATTAACGGTTTATTAGAAGAAGATTTTTAAAGAAGTACCAAAAATTACCCCTTTTTGGCCCCTATTTGGGCCCCTTTGGCCCCCAGAACCCCTATTTTCACAAACTTGAATTGGCATCCCCCAATGATGCTTTCTACCAAGTTTGGTTGAAATCCGCCCAGTAGTTCTTGAGAAGAAGATGAAATATTTAGAAGTTACCAAAAATTACCCCCTTTTGGTCCCCATTTTAGGGCCCCCTGACCCCACAGCCTTTTTATTTTCACAAATCTGAATAACCATTACCAAATGATGCTTTTCGCCAAGTTTCTTTGAAATTGGCTTTGTACTTCATCAGAAGAAGATGAAAATGTGAATTTTTTAACATGATGAACTTTGACCTCTGGGTGTGGCCCCATACATGACCCCAGGGACATGAATTTCACAATTTATAATATACCTGTCCTAGTTGTCATGCACACAGAATATTTAAGCCCTGGCAATAACAGTTTATTAGCAGAAGATTTTTAAAGAAGTACCAAAAATTACCCCTTTTTGGCCCCTATTTGGGCCCCTATGACCCCCAGAACCCCTATTTTCACAAACTTGAATTGGCATCCCCCAATGATGCTTTCTACCAAGTTTGGTTGAAATCCGCCCAGTAATTCTTGAGAAGAAGATGAAAATGTTTAAAAGTTAACGGACGACGGACGACGCACGACGCACGACGACGGACAAACGATGATTGCAATAGGTCACCATGACCATTCGGTCAGGTGACCTAAAAAATTACCAAGTGCCGAAAAATACACACAAACGAACATTTAATACTTTAAATTAGGTCAGGTTTTGTCTTGGTGGTTATCTAAAAGACCTACAGTGGCTTTTTCTGGTTATATCGGAAAGGTTAAGCGGAATTCCGGGTTATTTTTAAATATCACGGAATTCGGCTGTCGATATCGAAAGACCTCATTTGCATTGGACCCAGTCAAATGAAGGTAACAAATTTATTAGCGAAACAGCCAACGTCCTAAATCATGTCACTTGAAAGGACCGATCTTTACAGCCCAGCTAGCGAACATTACTCCTGATGACGTAACGATGACGTTGGTTTGATGAATTTGAACTAAATGCAAGGTTCTAATGGTTATTCGCGACACGTGAATGCCCTATAATCTTCGTAACTGTCTCGGATTAATCTAAAAATAGATTTATAGCCTACGTAGGCTTTTAGGGAATTACCCTGCTTTTTTCTGATAAGCGACCTCATATTTTGGCAAAACTACTTTTCGGCATATTGTATTCAAATAGTTTATGAGAGGAAATTAAAATAATTTATATCTGTGACATGAAAAAACATCGATACCTACCTTTAAGTGTCTCATAGCCTGTTAGTATGTGATCAAATGTAATAGGAACAGACGACATTGGCATTTGCACTTTCATTATTTTTTATTGTTCTATTGTATACTTTTAGTGTATTGTTGCCTGTTATTACGTTATCAAAGGTCATTTTTTCAATGTAGGTTATGACATCATCGACCTTGCTTTTCGCTATACTTTGTTCGATAGTATGCATAGTGTCTTACAGCACGTTATTATGTGATCAAACGTCATTTTTAGCTACACTGGCCTCGGGCCTTCAAAGCTATTTTCACTAAAAGTATTCTCCATTGAAATCGACTTTCTGGAGTTTTTCGAATTTCAAAGGAATGATCCTTGGTGACCGTTTATCAGATTCCTTTAAAGAATAGTCCAAATTCAATGACAATTATAAGCTTGTCAAAGTTAAAAATCATTTGTCTTTTATTGTAGGCGATATCATGGATCATGGATCTAGGTTTCAGAAACATCGATACCGCCCTTTAAAGGGAGGTATCGATGTTTCTGAAAATAAGATAAGAAAAATATACCAAGTGCCGAAAAATACACCCAAACGAACATTTAATACTTTTAAGTTGAGTCAGGTATTGTCTTGGAGGTAATCTAATAGGCATAAAGTGGCTTTTATGGTCATATCGGTAAGGTTCAGCGGAATTCCAGGTTATTTTTAGATATCACGGAATGCGGCTGTCGACATCGAATGATCTCATTTGCATATGACCCAAAGTCAACTGAAGGTAACAAATTGACTAGCGAAACAGCCAACGTCGTAGTTCATGTCACATGAAAGGGTTAGCGCAAAACTACGGTTAGTGTTTATTTTCGTAATAACCCTTACGACAGTTTTCGACTGATCTTTACAGGTTTAAAGACCGGCTAGCGAATATTACTCCTGATATAGTAACGATGACGTTGGTGTGATGTAATTTAAATTAGGACAAGGTTACAACGGTTATTCGCACCACGTGAATGGTGATATATTCTTCACAAAGGACTCGGATGAATCAAAAATAGATTAATAGCCTACGTAGGCTATTAAGGAAATACCCTGCTTTTTTCTAATCAGTGACCTCAGATTTATCGCAAAACTACTTTTCGGCATATTGTTTTCAAAAAATATACGAGAGGAAATAGAAATAATTAAAATCCGTGACATGAAATTAACATCAATACCTACCTTTATATCGGTATGCAAAAGCAGGGTATGAGTGATGGTTTCTTGAAAGAGTATTTTGTGTTTTTCTTGTCGATTTCAATTTAAGTTTGTTTACATATTGAAATCGAGACGAATGCACCCGATTCTTCACTAATCTTTGGCAATGGATGTTGTATGCACAGGTGCTGATGACTAAGCTTTACGGATGATTTCGTTTAACTTCATGACCTAGCTTTTTGTTTGAATGACTAGCGAAAGTTTAAACGTCATCACTGACGTCATAATTTGATGAAAACAAACCTTTGTTTGGGTCACAATTTAAAATAGCGAAACATCTTTTGTGAATTGTAGGCTAACCGAGTAGAATTACCTACCAGTAATACCCGAAAGGGGAGTTGGGCAGTATAGATGGAATTATGTTGATCTTATATCTTTTCATGCTTTTGAGCCGGGAGTATGGTTTTCTTATTAATTTGATAATATATTTTTGGGAAGATATTGCTTAACGGAGGTATCGATGTTTCTGAAACCTAATAAAGAAAAAATACAAAGTACCAAAAAATACTCTCAAACGAACATTTAATACTTTAGGTTGGGTCAGGTATTGTCTTGGCGGTAATCTAATAGGCCAAAATTGACTTTTTGTGGTTGGTTCAGCGGAATTCCAGGTTATTTTTATCACGGAATTTGGCTGTCGATTCGAATGATCTCATTTCGGTATGACCAAAGTCAACTGAACGTAACAAATTTACTAGCGAAACCGCCAATGTCCTAAATCATGCCACATGTAGCGGTGAGAATGGATTTTTTTAAAAACATGCGTAAACCCATTTTGTAGATATCAATTGAAAGGTCTTTCCAAAAGAAAATCAATGGTGCAAAAATTTTTCTTCTATCTATATAAGTAAAAAAGTTATAGTTATTTGAAGTTTCGATAATACCGACAAAATCTGTCAACTTGGCACACTGTGTATACAATACACAAATACTGTTAGAAACCTTTCAAAGTCTTTCTAATACTGTTTTTTATGACATATACACTGTTTTAAAGGTCCACAAAGTCAATACACTTACTTTAAACTAATATCTGAACATCACCCCTCCTGTAATCATCCAATAGTTCATAGGTATAAATGGCCCGGTCGTTCTCAAATTTCACGTTATACCATTGACAATAGCCTGGCACCTGAAAAGGAAAGTCTTATCTTAATGCATGAATCAGAAACATGATCTTACACAAATGCCCATGTATTTTGGAATTGATTGAATGATATTAACAAAATGATATTAACAAAATGGATAGAATGCGAGGCTGTGTTGAGCATAAAGTGAGAGACTGTCAAACATGATGATTGTATTTCAATGCGCAAAAACTTCAATCATGAGCGCGTATGTAATATTTATCATATGATGTAATAACTAATGTTTTTAAGTGACATACAGATGTTAGAAAACAACTATTTTGCATCTTGAATCCACTGGTGCATTGTCCCATCAGGATAACATGTCCGTGTAATAATGAATATCCCCTTAAAACCCACTTTTATATAGCAAAAATGGGGTTTACAGGGGTATCCCTGTTTTTCTTATTTTTGTTCCAAAACATAGATTGTGGGTACTTTTTAGAACTGCCTGAGTGAGGCAGTTCTAATGTGTACCCCCAATCTATGTTTTTGAGCAAAAATAAGAAAAATATCAACATTTTTCAACAGAAAATTTTCAATTTTTACAGCTGAAAAAAATTCGATGTTTATTGCATGGGCGTGTTTTCGTAATGCAATGCATGACTTTACTCATTTGAAGTAATTGAAAAACAGATAAACATGATAATGAGCATTGCAATTGGTGAGGTCCTGTTCAGTACTCAGGCTATTACGGTGCAGCCTGATCATGTTGACATATAATACATAACCCAAACGTTAATGTTGAGACTCAGTACCTTTAATACATGTATTAACTTATTAAGGGAAAATGGTATATGATAAAAGACTATTCTAAATTTCCAAACACAATGCTGAATGGGAATGATGTATGCTTGCAACATGAAAGATATTAATTTATGAAAGGTACACAGACATGTATACAGGAAGTTAATAAAATATAAAAATTCTATTAAAGCAAGAAAGGAAAGCAAAATGGATCGATATTGGAGGTGACTGCAAGATCATTTCAGCATTATTCAGCGCCTAAAGCTTTTCCAGATTCTTACTGGCAGATCCCTAAATTTGAAAATTTAAACAGTGTTTGAATTTTTCACACCTTTGTTGGCATGTGATACTATCGTCCGAGTCCTTCGAAGATTACAGCTTACCTTTGATATGACATGACCTATAAACCAACTGAAACCAGTGTCACTGTCAAACTTCATCCTGATGTCTCTGCCTACCAACACAGGTCCATCATCATTTTCCCTCGTAGGTATTGTAAATGCATGTCTAACAAGACTTTTGACATTATCAGATAGCTCTTCAACACTAAAGTCAACTCTTTTACTCCCTACTTTCTTTGAAACTGCATAAACGTTATTTAAATTTTCATCCTTTGGTGACTGGTGTAGCACATTCTTTCTAAAGTTAAGTTGAGCCTTTAATGCAGCAACTTTATCACGTTTCGATTTATACAAAGACAAATTGTTATCAACATCATCAACAGTCTGCCACAACCCCCAGTCAAGGATAGAATTTGTGAACCCTTCCAGCCTCTGAATCCTTTTTCGCTCATTTTCCTCTGCTGCTGCAAATTTCTCTCTCAAGAGTTGCTGTCTTCGTGCCTCGATTTCGCCTCTACGTCGCTGAAAGAGAAGTCTGACACTCTTCACATCTTTTCCGACCTCAGCTAATAGTTTGACTTTCTTTCTCTGTCTTCCCTTCCAGCCATTGCAGAGTTTTTTTGTGACAAAACATGATGTATGCCTCTTGGGCAATAACAGAAATATTTGGTTTCTCTCGGAGGATCCTGTCAACATAGCCGAACACTGTTTCTGAAAATTTGTTGTTTTTCGGAACAGACCTTGTACAGTGCCTTTTTGCCTCTGAAACAGTCTGCCACTGACCACCACCCAGAAAATCTAAAAACAGTTTCTTCATCGTCTCAGCAATTCCTGGCAATACAGTATCTAAAATGACAATGACTTTGTCATCGTGTAACTGTTCCCATGGTTCTATGAGTTTTCGGTATATTTCATCTGACAACAGTTTCTGTCCATCACAGAATGATAACAATCTTTTACCTTCAATAAAGTCTTGTGCGTTTGGAACTGAGTCAGTAATATATGTGATTAATTCGTTGTAATATGCAGGACTATCCATTATATGCATACGTTTGTCTTCAATGAAACACCAAAGTGGCGATGAGATTAGATAAGAAACTAACCCTAGAGCCTTTACCCCAGCTATATATTCAGGTACATTTATATCATGCTTTACTGATTTCAGGAGCCGGTTTTAGTCATCACCCTCCAGATATTCCTTGACTTTATCCTTCATGAAGTAGATGCTAGCTGCATTTGAAAACAGTATATTAAATCTATTTCCATGATACCGTTCAATTGGAATACTCCTCATGTTCTTGTCTTTCAGGAAGTCTTTGACAAATATGTTAAACGGGCCATAAACACCACATTTCTCGTCGCCTCCACAAGAAAAGGCCCTACTGACTGTACGAACTAGCCTAGCAGTAGCAGATTCCCCTGATCTTCTGAAAGTTGGATCATGAATGGGCGGTTCATCAAAAATCCCTTTTTCTACAGTGTCTAAACAAGAACTTGCAGTTTCGGCCATATGAACTAATGCATGCAGACCACAAAAAACCTGTTCAATCTGCTGATAGATGTTTGCTCTGCAAGGGACATATCAAGCCATGCTTGACCTAACTCTTCTTGAATAATGACTTTCCTGTAATCCTCAAACAGGGTATTAAATTTCTGCTGCGTAGCAGCTTTATCAGACATTGTGGATACAATGTTTAACAAAATCTGTTTACATACAGGGTTTTCACTATTAACACTAACTTGATTAATATCTGAAAGCACATCTTGAAAGGTTGATAGAGTATCTTGTCCTGACTTTGTCGCTATCTGGCGCAGACCAAGAACATACAGCTGCCCTTCCTGATCACTTACATGAAAACCTTCTATTTTCTTTCCATATTTAGAAGTTTCATCACTCAAAAGACACAGATTTTTTTTCTCTGGGAGTGTTTCTGAAAGCTGCTTTTGAGCCAAAATAAGGCGCTGAATATTCATATTGTTGACAGTTTTCACTGAAGGAAGCTTGTTTGCCTTCATATTAACAAGTTTTAAAACTGCCTCTATAACCGGGGCAACTTTACTTGTAGTTACATTTTGATTTAATAAAGTGTAAACACATTCTTGAGTTTCTGAGGTGTAAAATTTACCTTCATCGTCATATAAATTGACCTGATTGTCATTTACTAGGTCTCTCAAATACTGGTTTTCCTCTATTAAGCCCTTATTATCTTCCTGCAGTTCATTTAATGAAACTTGTAGAACATCTTTTTCATGTTGTAGATTTTCTGTGAAAGTCTTCCACTGTCCATTTTTAGAAATAAGATGGCTATTTGAGGCCCTAATTCGCTTTAAGGTGATGTTTTAAAGATTTAGTACATTATTTAAATGTGCAACAGTTTTTAGCGGTTTTGTAAGACAAAACCGCTATTTCACATCGATCAACCGGAAACAAGTTTTTACGAATTTTCCTTTCATTTCCACGCATGCTCACACTTGAAGTGAAAATCTATGTGATCGCTTCCATCTTGTTTCATCGCTGATGAAGAAAATGACTTACTTGCTGAATGCCAACAGCTTCCTTTTAGTCGTGAATATCAAGGAAAATGGTTTAAAGCTTCGACTTAATATATCCATAGTAAATTGTCTTATGAACTGTCTAAAAGAGAGAAATAATCTCCTCGCGTTTCAAGATAGAATCTAGGTCAGTGGTCAGTGGAGTAGGCGAATACATGTAAACAAACTCCTAACCCTGTATGTTAGTTTTGACCTGGCAGGACTGAGCAAATTTACACCCCGTATACACAGTATATGTTACAAGTTACGACCCTGTTATGGTCGCGATTCAAGCGCCTATTTAACCCAACCGAATAAAACACCCTTTTACCTCTCGAATTCGACTATATCTTTGAAACGAACATGTAGTACTGTACTTCAATTGTAATAACAATATGCTCAAAGCAAAAGATTAAATGTTGGCTTTGATTGCTTTACCCTCTATCATTTAACCTTTTAGCACACAACCACAAACTTTCACGCACTGATGAAATATTAAAGAAAACGTTGTGATGAAATCAAAATAGCGATTTCGGTAAACAGTAAAAAGGTCATGATTAATTGAATGGAGTTTTAACGCAACTTTTAAAAGTATTTCAATTTTATCGGGTCGGCTGGAGCTCCTAACCATGGATTCCTGGTAGTTTTCACACCAGTATTACCACTACATTCTTATCGAGCAACCAGCTGCTCATCCCTCTTAGATGAACGATTTATTTACTCACCTTGATGATACATGTTGGCATTATTGAACACGGTTACTGATAAGCCAGCAAAACCGCTCTCAGGACTTTCAGTCCTTTGATTCTAATTGCTTCTTTGCAGCATAAAGTTTTTTTATTTCAGCTGGCCTATACTTTCTTCCCTCAAGTTCTTGCTTCAATTGCTCATTTTCAATTTCCAGATTTTTTTCTCTTTTAAAGAAGACTGCAGATCAGATGCAAGTGAAAATGACACTCTTTTTGCACTTTCCAAGCTTGACCCGTATAAGTCTTCATCACTTTGCTTTCTTGGTTGATAAGGATATTGTTCTGGAAAAGAATACTTTGTTTCCATGAATGACTATTTTTTCCTTCCACTCCTCTCTGGATTTCGATTTGTTTATTGACTTATAGTCATTAACTATTTTGTTTACAGAATGTTTAATACTTTTAGCATTTGAAGATTGATTATATTTCATCAAATGTGCAACACAAGCATCTTTATTCTCATTTTTATATAAGTCTATGATGGTGCTGTATTTTATTTCATCCATGGTGTTTTATCAGTTTCCAGGGTACTTATTATTGTAAGTCAAAAATGTTTGTGCCTCAGAGTCATTTATGGTGGTTTTTGAGATTATATTTTCTGTATATAGAATAAACCAGGTGCCACTACAATTTTCAGTTTGTATTTTTTAACTACTTGGTGGATTTCCACTTTCTATTGTTTGCACTTTATGTGTTGCGAAGCATGGGGTGAAATCATCTTGAAGTGTATTGGTAAGTAGATAGCTAGGTGTGTCACACTACTAAACTATCTTCAGGGATCAGTTTCATGAATTTGCGTTTCGGTGTCTGCCAGTCTTGAATAAAATTTAGCTCAGTTTGAGAGGCTTTTGAGGCTTTAGAGGTGTCCTGAAAGAACACTTAGTAATAAGGCTAGCAAAACTTCAACACACTTATGGTAAGTGTGCCAAAATGATACAATGTAGACCTTGATCAGATGTAGCAGAAGGCAAAGTCTCATCGAAGTCATCACTGTTTTCATATGAAATATGGGAGTCAGGTTGTTCAAAACTGACAATGATTGAGAGTAATTTCAGCATCAATTTCATCCAACATGTACATGAACATGTTGAAAAACATATTCATCAACATGTTGAAAGAAATAACTTTGCACAACCAAATGCCTCAAGGCCTACAATTCATCGCATACGCCATACCGTATATCCAATTTAATTTATTGAAAGAATTCAGTGAGGTGGGTTCAACATTAAGCTATATAATTCTTAAAGCAGAGTGAAATTAGCTGGGACACAACATTCCTTTAATCTCACATATGATATGCACTCAGCTGCACAATGAAAGATCAGGTTGCACATCTGTTCATTTGCATTGTGCAGTCATCAGTCTGTATTGGTCATATTTAAGAAAGTCTCACATATTCATATACTTGAATTTGCTGGGCACATATGAAACTGAGGAAATGTTGTAGGCTAAAATGTCAGTTTGCCAAGGATCACAATAGCTGACCAAGCACCAGGACTACTATTATCTCTACCACCAGCCACATTTGTTCCTTGTATGGCTAAGCTAAAAAGTATATTGGTTTCTGTCTGATATTTTGTCTACACCGTTCTACAATTTTTTACCAGTATTTCAACCGCCTATTTCTGTATTTCATTTTTAATCTTCATTTTTGCAGCCATAAAAATGTAAGCATGTTTCAGTAAGCTTTCTAAAAGTATTATCCTTTAATGCATAATCCTGAAATGTAGTCTGAAATTTCTGGACAGTAGATGAAAAAAAACCAACATTTTTAAGGTTAGCCCTCTATGCATTTTTAAGCTGACAGGATAGATACATGAACTCCGATATTAAGCCCACACCACAAACATTACCAAGTACTCTGTATACTATATGAGCCTTCGCGTGAAAAAAAAAACAACAATTTCCTTATGCGAAAACGAAGCCGCAGATCAGCTGCGCAGTTACTGCGCAGCTGATCAGCGCCTTTGTTTTCGCTCCATGGATAGTACAATGCCTCTACTTTCTAAACCCGAAATTTCAAGCCTGTAGCCATCTTCTGTGGCTGTGCAGCCTGGTTTGAGCCTGGAGAGCCTGAAGCAGGCTTTGGTGATTCAAACAGATCCTGACTGGAGTTTATTTCCATCTAAAACAGCTGAAATGAAAGTGGGAACATTGTGCAACTTATGCACTAGTCGTTTGTACCCATGGCTCCCCCAAATCCCTGTGGAATTACGGGGACTTTGATCAAGCAAATCCCCTCTAAAACCGCCAGCTTGAGGGGACAACTTGTTAGTAAAACAGCTACTGTTTTCCCCTGCAGGCTGCACTGCTGCTGTCCCAGTGTCTGCTACATTTTCATTTCAGTTTTTTCACTGCTTTTTAAGAGGGTTTTTTTTCAATATATTAACCAAATTTATCCGGGGGTGGGGGCCATGGTTACAAGATACTAACACACCATGTGCACCAACTCGAGAGACGTCTATACTCATAATACTGGAGATTATGAAGAGCTAGCTATAACTTAGAATCTAATAATGCATTTTCGGTAGGTGGGGTAATACTTTCGCTTTACATTCAATGCGTTTTTCGCTTTCCAGGTCATTGTCACGGAAGCATAGGTTTACGTTGAACAAAATCAAAGGGTAACGTGTCTATGTTTTGCAATTATTCACCTCTAAGATCAACTGTTAGATGAAAAAAATGGAAAAATAAATGTCTCTTCGTAACTTTCTCTCGCGTGGAAAATTTTAACCGGAAGCTGAAGGTCAGAGATTTGCGGTAATCTGATTGGACAAGAAAAAGTTACGGTGGCATACGGAGAGTGCCGGACGTTCACGGAAATACTGAAAATGCATCTCGTCCTTTTGTTTATTGTGCAAAAATGCGCAAAGGGATTTTTATGAGTATGTGCGCGATTAATAAAGTTAAAGGACCCTTCTTTTAGACTTATGCATTGCTTTTTATTGCTCGCTAAAAAATTCCAAGATTTTTTCCCATAAAGATTAGCGAAAAAAACTAAGGTATTCCTCATGACAGGAGAATTCCCGTGAACATTTTTAACCACCAATGAAATCGTCTTTAACAGACCTTTCTAATGACGTATAATGGCGTCGGAAGTCATTCGAAAGTGGTTCTGAGTGTTGTATTTTTATTGTCAATTACTTTTAACAGACGAAACTTTGACATTTGCAATTGTAGTGAGTTGAAAGAATTATATTTTTGGAATAAGATGATGTGATTTTAATACACATTCTCCCATTTTTTACTGTGATATATCTCTCGAAACGAGAGTGTTATTTACATGAAGACAGATAGAGACCAATATCCGTTTGCCATCGTTACCACATGGCAGGGTTTTGCGCAAACCTACGGTAAGTGCTTATATTCGTAATAACGCTTACGACAGTTTTGGACTTATCTTTACAGAATAAAAGACAAGCTAGCGAACACAACTCCAGATGACGTAACGATGACGTTGGTTTGATGTAATTTAAACTAAATGCATGGTTTCAACGGTTATTCGCACCACGTGAATGATCATATATTCTTCGCAACGGTCTCGGATTAATCCAAAATAGATCAATAGCCTACATATGCTATTGGGGAAATACCCTGCTTTTTCTGATAAGCGACCTCAGATTTTTGCAAAACTACTTTCAGTGATATTGTTTTTAAATCGTATATGAGAGGAAATAAAAATAATTAAAATCTGTGACATGAAAAAAAATCATCTATACCTACCTCTAAGGACTTTTTATTCATTTTTCTCCAAAACTCCAGCATTCGGACTTTTCTTTTTCATTACACAAATTAAGTATTGAAAAGCTATGTAAATGAAAAGGACATTAACGATGAACTCGTAATATAAATATACAAGTGAATTATGATGAAGGTTAAAATTCAGTAGGATTACTTTAATACTAAGATTAGGTAGTGAAATGTATTTCACTTCACAAACTGGAAAAGAAATGATGGGAGATAAGTACTTATTAAACTGCTCATTTCATATTTTACGAAAATCTGTTGTGGCACACCAATCAACGATTGCTTATCTGCTTTAATGTAACAGAATAGACTAGCGGTTTAGTGTTTGCTTGTTTGTAGATGTTTTTTATTATTTTTGGGGGAGGGGAATCCATCAAAATTACCCAAAATAATTATATAGTGCAAGATAGTTTTGTCAAAAAGTCTTAAAAACTATATACATGAAAAAAATGGACGCCTCCATTTAGAGAAGATCGATCTTGTTGATTCAAATATCTGGACTGTCGAGTTTTAACGTGCCTGAAATTTTGAATTTTGTTTGCATATCATGAAAATGTTGCAAGAAATTTGGGATTTGTTTCGCTAATTCTTTTAGGAAGTGTATTTCAATTAATTTGTTCAAAACCCGGCTTTGTTTATCTAAAGCGAATAATTTGTATCCGGTGTTTCAAGGAACATACTATGAAATTAGGACAAAACTTACTGTGTGTGGTTTCATTTGTAAATGGTAAGTTCATTTATCTCAACCAGCTTGCTATTTTATAAGTTTCAGGAAAATTCGTTTTATTATCCATTGCACTACGTTTACTTTGAAAATATGTTTTGTCATGTTATGTGTCATGTTATGTCTGAAGATATCTGGCAGGTAGATAATGTAAAGAGAATTTAATATAAACACATCATATTGTAAATCGTAAGTTTAAATTGTTTGATTTCACGTATAGTTTGGCAGCCAAATACCGAATTTTCGCTGAACCTTATTTCCGGTTTATAGATATAGCCGGCACTATGGAATTCAAGATAGTGTTAAAACGGCCACAATTTTGAAAACAGCATCAAAATCATCACAGAGAAGATATTTCTGGAAAAGGCTTGCTTATTACTCTCTATAAGAAAAGGAATCAGTTATTGAATCCGGTTGACTTAATGGGGTTTAACGCCACTTGAACAGTATTTCAGTCATATCGCGGCTGCTGAAGCACCTAACAATAGATTCCTGGTATTTCTCACAACAGTACTACCACTACGCCCTTTCATAGACTCAAGCTGCTATCCCACCTAGGTTTACGATTATCCACCCGTCGGTGAGAGACAAATGTCGGAAAGGATATATGCCGCCGCCGAGGATCGAGCCCATGACATCCTATGATAGAATCCAAATCCAATATCATAGGGCTAATAGTTACAATTTAAAGTACGGATGTCCATGCTGACAAAATTTTGTGTTGTCAATACAATTCACAGATAATTTATTAACATTTTCGACGTTTAATTTATCAAACAATGAAATATTGAAATACAAAACAAGCACATTGTAGCCTTAGTATGATAAATCCGCCGATCCAAACAAATCCATATTATTTTCCAGGGTGCCATATGAGGTGTACAAAAGAAAAATATCAGGCTAAAGAATAAAATATTGGTTGTTCAAAATATATTTTAACCTGGTTTCTTAATTGATCTAAATCTTAAAAAATGACCAGAAGTAGATCTAATGCCCCTATATATTCGGCCACTAAGATTTTAAAAGATTTCCTGTTGTTGGCTTTTTCTAATCTGTAACTTAAAATCCCACAACATAGTCCAAATTTTAAGAGTACAGAAGTTTGTTGAAGTATTTTTGAAGATCAATATTAGGCAATAACGTAGACCAAATATCAAAGCTCTTTGTCTTATCGTTTTTGGAGAAGGTTTTCAACCATCTCCTCCTTCACTCCTATGTGAAAACAGGGCAAATACAGCAATGGGATAATTAGGGTATTTCTTTGGAATACTTTGGAAGAGGGTCAGTAGGTAATGCTTTATACCAAGTTAAAAAGGTCTACGCCTTATCGGATTGGAAAAAGAAGATTGTTAATTATTCCTCTCATTATTTCTTTATCGTAGCAAGGAGAGCACAACACAAGGTTAATTTTCAGCCAACGAATTCTTATACGCCCGTCGAAAATGTAGGAGATATTACGGGAAGGCGCACGGCGTCAAGTCTTTGTCCGTGACATAACTCTGAAATATTTTGTCTGATTGACTTGAAAACCCTTACAGGGAGGTATCGATGTTTCTGAGCCGTGGATAAGAAAATTTGCAAAGTGTGGACAAATTCGCCCAAACGAACATCTAATACTTAAAATTTGAGTAAGTTTATGTGGTGGCGGTAATTTTATAGTCTTAAATTGGCTTTCTGTGGTTATAAATGAAAGGTTTAGCGGAATTCCGGGTTATTTTTAGATTTCACGGAATTCGGTTATCGACATCGCATGACCTGATTTGCTTATGACCCAAATTCATGAAAGTTTACAAATTGACAAGCGGAACAAACTACGCCCTAATTCATGTCAAATTAAATTGTTTACTTGTGGACTGATGTTTACAGAATTAAAGAGAACATAACACTAAATGTGAGATTGCAACTAGATGGATGACCCTATATTAATTGCAACTGTCTCTGCTTAATCTAAAGATGGATTATTATCCTACGTAGGCTTCTTTCGGAATACCCTGTTTTAAGATCACCTGAGCACAACGTGCTCAAGGTGAGCTTTTGGTATCACCTTTTGTCCGTCGTGCGTCGGAAGGCGTCAACAATTCTTTTAAACATCTTCTCCTCAGTAACCACAAGGCGGATTTCAACAAAACTTGGTGTGAATGATCCTTGGGTGACCCTTTTCAAAAGATGTTCGCGGAATTTTGATTGACCCCCAAATATGGGCGTGGCAGGGCATGGCAGTTTTTGACTTTGAAATCTTTAAACATCTTTTCCTCAGTAACCATTGGGCCAATTTCAACCAAACTTGGCATGAATATTCCTTGGGTGACCCTTTTTAAAAGTTGTTCGATGAATTTTGATTTATGCCAAAATATGGGCGCGGCAGGGCGTGGCAGTTTTTGACTTTGAAATCTTTAAACATCTTCTCCTCAGTAACCATTGGACCAATTTCAACCAAACTTGGCATGAATGTTCCTTGGATGACCCTATTCAAAAGGTGTTTACGGAAATTTGATTGGCGCCCAAATATAGGCGTGGCAGGGAGAGGAAGTTATTTTACTTTGAAGTTATAAAAATCTTCTCCTCTGTAACCATTGGGCTAATTTCAACCAAACTTGGCATGAATTTTCATTCGTTGACCCTTTTCAAAAGATGTTGGCAAATTTTGAATGACACTTAAATATGGGCGTGGCAGGGCGGGGTATTTTCTTTTACTTAGACATCTTTCAACATCTTAATAACCATTAGGCCAATTTCAACCAAACTTTGCATGAATATTTCTTGGGTGCCCCTTTTCAAAAGTTGTTCGCAGCAATTTGATTGATGCCCATATATGGGCGTGACAGGGTGGGGCATTTTGACGTTGAAATCTTTAAACATCTTCTCCTTAGTAACCACTGAGCAAATTTCAACTAAACTTGGCATGATTGTTCCTTGGGTGACCCTTTTCAATATTAGTTTGTGAAATTTTGAATGAAGCCCAAATATGGGCGTTTCTGTTTTTGACTTTAAAATCTTCTCCTCCCAAACCATTGGACCAATTTCAATCAAACTGGGCATGAATCCCACTGACAATGGCCAATGGAGCTATTACCATGCTGTTATGTCTGTGAGTACATCAGGGCTGCCACCATAGCCAGTTATGAATGCACAGCCGCCGTCATAGCGCAGTTGGTAGCGCGTCGGACTGTCAATCTAGAGGTCCCGGGTTCGATCCCCGACGGCGGCACTCATCCTTTCCGACTATTTGTCTCTCACCAATGGATGATAATCGTAGACCTATGTGGGATAGCAGCTGGAGGCTAGGAAAGGATGTTATGGTAGTACTGGTGTGAGAAATACCAGGATTCCATTGTTAGGTGCTCCAGCCGCCGCGATATAACTGAAAGATTGTTGAAAGCGGCGTAAAACCCCATCAAATCAAATCAAACAGTTATGAATGCGTCAGACACCCAATCTATAATCATGGTGTGTCCAGTGTTCCCAGGCTGCCGGAAGAACGGGATAGAGTCTTGGTTTTGTGATATCTTTGAAAAAAACATGGAAAACTAGGAAAAAGACAAATAAATTTGATGAAAGATGCAAGACCCAATTAAAGTACATGTTCCAAACAGTTGACAAGTATCCCCCCGCCACTATGTTTTATCACAGTGTAGATTACATGCTCATGCATTATCACGTCACAATGTCTGCCGAGAAAGAGAAATTGGTATTTGTTTCACAAAAGAATACAAGCATGGTACTTAATTTTCTGCTAGGAATGGAGGTAGGTATCCAATTTTACTAAACATATATTTTTAGAATACATACAGCAAATATTTAGGAGAAAATCCAAAGCAACACCTTAAGTGTACCAGTAACTGGACATGAAATGAATTTGGATACGAAAGGAATAAATGGCCTCCAATTCAATTCAATGAAAAAGAGAATAAATAGACATTGAAATTAATTATGATATTCACAATCTACACGTTTAGAAGCAATCAAATTTATGCATTATTTTATGTTATTGCATTTTTCTGGACAAAGTTTAGGGTTTTAGTTTGACATCAATAAAATGGAATATCGGGGATTCAACAATCTGTGTCATAATAATCCTTTAATTTTTGTCAATGAAAAAGAAGTCTTGAAAATTAGAAAAATATCCTGGAAAAAGTCTTGAATTTTGAAAGCAGAAAATTGTGGGAACCCTTGGTGTAGTGGGTTTGAATCTTGGCAGCAGCACATATCCTTTACCGCATTTTGTCTCCCAATGGGTAGATGATCCTGAACTTAAATTGGATGGCAGCTGGAGCCTAGGAAAGGATGTAATGGTAATACTGGTGCGAGAAATACCAGGAATCAATTGATAAATGCTCCGCAATATAACTGAAAAATTGTTAAAAAACGACTTGGTCATCTTTCATCGGACATTTGGCACAATCATTGTGACATGTACCTTTTGCCTGCCACCAATGGGCAAAATACAAGTGGTATGCACAAGTGAGATGGGTAACTAGTGAGAAACAACAACTGATCTCCAGTGTTTAGCAAACAGCACTACTTATAAGGTTATTATTACTTTCTTTTTGTCAAACCTACTTGTAGTGAGCATGACAAATTTGTCTCTATGACAAGTTGGGGTATGTGCCTTAGTCCATTTTTGTGAGGGAAATTTTTGGTTGCTTAAAATAAAATGTCACAATTCATCTCACTTGTGAGTAGGTTTGCCATTTGAAAGAAATTCTGAGATAACCTCAATGTCAAAGCTCAAGGTCAAGAATGCCTGTGTTCTTTCAATTTTTTTAATCATCTTTCATTAGTCAGGTGAGCGATTTCATGTCCATTCTGGTCCTCTTGTTCTCTGATAAGCGATCTCTGATTTTCACAAAACTTCTTATCAGAATTTAGTTTTCAATTAGTAAATGAGGAGTAATAAAGATATTTAAAATCTGTGACATGAAGAAGAATCGATACCTACCTTTAAAGTTCCCTCAATACATGGAAAAAAAATCTACGTATTTCAACAACCACTCAAATAATACTAATTGTTTCTTTCAACTACATAAATTTGAAAAATGCAACTGTCAGCTCGTTATATGATTTGAGACTCCAAATCTATTTTTGGTTTGATTGACAAGCATATCTTTTTGTAGAACATTAACATCAGACATTAGTATAAAATTAGTTTAAGTTGTGATTTTGTGTGCTATGATCTAAATTTCTAGGATAACAACACAAGTATGATTTACTGCAAAAGTAATACTCAGTCTCAACAAAAGTGTAAATTTACTAATGTGTAAGATAGGTATGGGTTTCTTATCACTTTGAAAACCTTTCGGGAAGCTCAGTTGGTCATGTAAAGTGCATCACAAGAAGCAGGCTGGGGCTCTATCAACCTTGGCCACCTGACCAGTTGCAAGACTTTAACTTGAGCCTGCAACCTACAATAACGTTTTCCATCCCAACCAATCAACCATGCATCCCAGCTCCATTAAAACATATAATATATATAATGACCTATTCGAAAAATGAACTTTCTTTCTATTCAAGATTATTTTCTCTTGTGATTACTGGTATTTGGCTTAAGATATATACAGTTGTTCAAAGATTATGGTCAAAGTCAAAGGTTAAACTTGATCCCAGAAGAACATGAATTTCTTTCTGCTTTAGCACTTAAATAAGTACTGAAACCCGTTTATACTTGGAGAAAATACGGCTATGTAATTGAAAACAAATTTCATCATCTATGTTAAATGTTAATTATCTTGCTTATTATAAGTCTTTCTCCTTTTACAAATCGTATGCTGGATGTTTCAGAAAAGAAAAATTATGAAAGTTTCACAGTATATTCTAAATAGTTCTACTTAAGCCCAATACACCATTGTCATTGTCTGATAAAAGTTTACTACTGACGAACACTCCAGCTAATAACTATTCATATCCAATTTGTTTCAAATAGCACATCTATGAACGATAGAGAACAACTGTGCCAAGCTATCTGAATATTTCTTTCAAAGGTACGTGTACTCATATCATACTAAAATCTATCCATATGAAGTTTCGTCTAATTTGGCCCAAGGGTAATGGAGAAATTGATGCGAATGGAAGAACGGACAGACGGGAGGAAGGACGTATAAAGCGGCCGCTACATGCTTGCCCTTCAGGGATCATAAAAACTTTATCTATAGTAATTACAAATAAAATAAGCATTTTCTCATATCATCCTCATAAGTACATTACAATATACAGTAGGCTGATGGCAACAACTGATTTTGAATTATTGATAGCCTAGTTAATAAATTACTCACAAACAGAAATCTCATCTCTAATGATGGGAACCCTTTCTATGTTTTGTTTAAACAAGCGATGGGCTGGCTGGTACGCAATTTCTTTTTCGTTATCTTTATTACACCCCTTGTCTTAACACACCATTTTCTAAGCTCTCTTGACAGTTGTCCAATCACATCCTCGACGTCAAGGTTATACTCATAACACTTAATTTCTTTTTGCTGTCCAACAACTTGTCCCCTATTTCAGTTTTTCGTTTCACTTCTTGTTGTAGTTTCGAGAATTGATTTATCACTATTTCCATCTACCAAATCGTATACTTTAAAACAAGATAGGTCAATATAATTTATCGGGAGTTTATCCCATGGATAAATGTCAAAATGGACCATTAAACAGAGCATATGTTTGCGTGGCAACCCATGTGACATAAAATCCAGACACGTTCACGTGCATGTTCTAGTTGCTTACTTCAAATATGCCTTCTTGTATATTTGTTACCAGCTTCAAGCTTACCAATTCTTTCTACACAATGATCCACAAAAGATCATGGCTTGTTGTGAAAGAAAGCTGGGATGTCACTGTTGTATCTTTTGGTTGTTGGTCGGAAAGGAAAATCTTTTCTTCGATTCCTGAATACATTATGAGGATAATCATCTGTTTATTGTTTATATGGAAAAACACTCACGAGAAAGCGTTGTTAGGCGATTATTTCTAAGGCATAGCAATGTGTTCGAGTTATGTAAAGATATGTCCAAAACTGTCGATAGCGTTCATGCGAAAAAAGACACTTGCCGCAGTTTTGCTCTAACCATTTGATGTGACATAATCTAGGATATTGGTTGTTGATCGGATAGGGAAATCTTTTCTTCGATTCCTGAATATATACTGCGGGGAAAAGTTAAGCAAATTTTTTCGACCTACATTATTTTTCAACGTAAATGTATAAACCTTATAAAATCAGTCTCGTTTGCAATTTTTCAAAGCTAACTAATTATGCATTAAGAGCACGTTTTCCTCGCTTCTAAAGGCTGTCTGACGCAATTTTGGTGAAACACGTTCTGCGAGTGCTTCAACATGTACGTGAAGTCTATATCCACAATATCTATCCCTGTTTATTGGTTAGCATCAATAACAAGATAACTCATTAAAACATTAAAAAAAATCAAATGGGACGTCGCCCAGGGCTTAACTAAGACCAACGGAACGTAGCCATCGGTATGCTGGCTGGTTGTATGATGGTAAAAGAGGTGACTCAACATTTTGGCGTGAGCCAAAGTTCCATTTCAAGACTTAGAACAAAGTATCGTCAATTAGGCACCGTCAAAGACAGGCCACGTTCAGGCAGGCCTCGTACGACTACCCAACGTGAGGACAATTACATCGTGACGTGTTCACGGCGTAATCGATTCCTCAATAGCACTCGTATAGCCGGTTTGGTCCGAAATGCAACGGGAACATGGGTCTGTGCTCGTTCTGTAAGAAAAAGACTTCGTTCGGCACGTTTACGCGCACGTCGACCTTACGTTAGCATTCCTTTGACGCGTGTACACAGACATGCAAGATTGAAATGGACAAGGGTACCCCGTCGATGGCCAAGACGAATGTGGAATCAGGTCCTATTCACAGACGAATCCCGTTTTAATTTGATGTTTGCGGATGGCTGTGTACGTGTTTGGAGGCGTGATGGTGAAAGGATGGATCCCGCCAACGTCATTCAGCATGACCGTTTTGGAGGCGGCAGCGTCATGGTTTGGGGTGGTATTCATACCGTGGCAAGACTGACTTGGTAGCTATTCAGGGAAACTTAAATGCCATTCGATACTGCACCGAAATTGTCCAGCCAGTGGTATTGCCGTTCTTGCATCAAGGGCTTGCTATCTTTTTTCAGCAAGATACCGCCCGCCCACGTGTCAGTCGGCACTCGTTGGACCTTTTACAGACTAGTAATGTTGATCATTTGATTGGCCAGCCAAATCACCGGATCTGTCTCCGATAGAACACCTTTGGGACCATCTGGGTAGGAGAGTAAGAGACAGTAATGACGTGAATAACGTTAGAGACCTGGAACGTGTTCTGCGTCAGGAATGGGGTCGTATCCCTATGGCCATTAATCGTAGGCTCATTTCCAGCATGATGAGACGCTGTGATGCCGTTATTGGCGCAAACGATGCACACACAAGAAAATAAATCTTTGTGTTACTTTTACTTCCCTACCCCTACTATGTTTGACGCTGTACAACAAACACGTATAACCTTGAAATCATCTGATTCTTTTAAATACTGTGGCTAACACATAAAAGATCGATCTGTGAAAATATGGTTTGAATCCTAACCTTTTTTAGATTAAGCAAAGACAGTTTGAAAAAATAGGGTGCAAATAATCATTGGAATATCACATTTTGTTAAAATTTCATTGAACTCACGTCATCGTTACGTCATCAGGAGTTATGTTCGCTAGCCGGTCTTTATTTTGTGAACATCAGTCTTAAACTGTTGTAAGCGTTATTAAGATTATAAACACTTACCAGTTTTGCGCTAATCATTTGATGTGACATAATTTAGGATGTTGTTTGTTTCGTTGTCCATTTTTAACCTTCCTTTGACTAAGGGTCATATTCAAATTAGGTCATACGATGTTGACAGCGGAATTATGTGATATTAAAAAAAACATTCTTGTACAACCATAAAAACTTTAACCCTATTAGATTAACGCCAAGACATTTAAGTATTAAATGTTCGTTTGGGCCAATTTTTCTTATCAAGGTTTTACAAACATCGATACCTCCCTTTACTCAATGTAGCTGCAGGACACTGACAGGGTCAAACAATTGTATAAGGTCAAGGTCACGACAAAATGGCACTAAATATCGTTAGCATGAATCTAGTTTTCCAGCCAATCTAGTCAACTCAATTTTGAGAACAATAAAATTATTTTCATAAAGTAAATTGAATATTAACGGCAATTTTGTTCAGAATATCACCATATTCAATACAGATCTCCATCAAAACTATCCCAACATTTCAGATAGTTTCTGACAGATCGAGCAAAACTTGAATGTTTGAACATGGTTTGCCGTCCATTGTAACATGATCTCAGTCACTTTGCAGCATTGAGCATCACGGATTATAGTATTTCTCACAACATCACTACCACTACATCCTTTCCGAGCCTCAAACTGGTCATCCCACTATGGCTCACGATTATTCACCCATTATTGGGAGGCAAATGTCAAAAAAGAATATTTTCGGCTCCCAGAAATTGAACCCTGAATGAGCAAAATTGTGACCTCTAGAATAGTAACGCATAAGCCCCTGTTTCCGTACAACTAGTCATAAGTTTTTCTTTTCAGTAGGACCTTCTCCATAACCATACATACATTTGCAAGAATTTCAAGGAAAAGTGACCCCTATAGTGGTAACAAAGGAAATTGACAACAAGGCCCCTTATCCTTTGATATATATAAGCATGTTACTATATTCAAGAGTTTTTCATCTTGACCCTACGAACATTTTTGGCAAGTTTGATAAAGATGGCGACCAAATTGTGTCATGTAGGTTTGCAACACTGAATTGTTGACAACGCACATTGAACGATTTACTAAAGCCCGCCATGGGCATGTTGGGCTAATTTGTGAAAAAAAGTAAGAAAATTGCAGTCAAGGTTACATTTGGTAGTAACAATGGAATCAGAAGCATCAAAAAATGTACGTTGCTTTAAAGGAACAGACGAACAATGTACAAAACACAAAAACAATTACATGAAAATTGTTGATATAGATTAATAATCCTTTCCTCTTGTGCATGTTTGCAGAGGAATTTCAAAAGTAGATTCAATTAAAAAAAGATAGAGAAATGTAAAAATATTTAAAAAAAAAAAAAAAAAAAAAAAAAGAAAATTACTCCAAACCAATAATTCTTTCTTTTTTCGTCCGTACTAGGATCAAGAAGAAGTCGTAACTGTAAAAGGTTTTGAACGACGGCGGATGAAACACGATCCAAATAGGATACAATGACCTTCAGTCAGTTGACCTTAAACTACAGCCTTCAAGGCTCGAAACAAGATTGTAAATGCCCATTTTTAATATCATGAAAGGAGCAAACCTGGAGTATGAACTGTTAGACAGACAGCAATAAAGCATTATGTCCCTATCGTTCAATACTGTGCCAAGCTTTTTTGGTTTTGGGTTTCAGTAATAGGAACAAACTAACCCGACCATATATTTAGACTATTGTTAGATAAACATACATTTACAAGATATGTATCTGTCAAACAGTTATATCCCCATACTGCCACATTGTAAGAGGAAGTGGTGCAGTGGATAACTGATTCTGTTTACTTTTTTCATTTTGTAATGGGTAAAATACCTGACAGGCAAAGACACAAAGCACTCAGAAATAAATATGTGACAAATTGGTGCTGTTAGGTCTATTCTGAGTCAAGTTATAATCCGAACAAGGTTTTAATCTGACAAACCAACGAATATATACTGAAATGGCCAAAGTAATATATCAACCCTTTTTACAGGGGACATACTTTTTATATCTTTCTTTACTTTTCTTCACCGTCAGGAACAAATTCCTGAGATAGAACAGTTAACATCGAGCACAGGTTTCTGTTTCTTTTTTTCAAAAACGTGTTCTTTAACATGTTACGGATTCTTTCTATCCACTCAGTAGTAGTGACATTGGCATTCACAGACCCATATCTCACCTATCGCTGAAACAAGGAAATTAGTATAGGCTACATATTGAAATGTATACACGAAATATTACATTTGACGTTAATACAAATCCCCATTACCACTATACTAAGAGTTTAAAAGACTTTGATAAAAATTATCATTTAAAATAGATAGTTTATAGTCTATAGAGAGTTTATACTCTATAGAGAGTTTTTGAAATACTATTGCATTTGAGTGGAAAATGTCTAAAAGTCCTTATATGAAAATAAGCAATAGCCATAAGTAATGGTAATTCAGCACCTATATGTCTTAAGGACCTATATTCACTGATTAAGAGAATACTGTTTTCAGACATTCAGTATAACCTGAATAACATTTACCATTTCTGGAAAAAAAGAACTTATTCACTGATATCTGATAAAAAGTTACGAATGAATTTCAAGATAATCTCCAATCAAGTCGAGTAAATTCATGTTAAATTTAAATGCGGCTCCATAGAGCCTGTAATTCTGTTACTGACACACAGATAGCCACACACACAATAACATGTTGCTTTTTGGCTAATTCAGCTAAACAATGATTTCATCTGATCAAAATTCAGTATAGGCTTCTGGTAGAAGGTGACATTTAAATATGTTACTTTCTGAAGGGATTATATTAAAACTCAATTACTAACGGGTGAATGCACAGATAATAAACGTCTGTTTTCAGTGGAGCTCAAAATGTTAACACATTTTTAATGTATCACCCAAACACGGTTTGTTTCCGTCAACTGACAGACCTAAAGCACACAAACCAATATGAACTAACCTCATTAAATGTTTTTTTAGTTTCTTGCCAAGTCCTTTCTTTATCTGTCATTTTTACTTTTGAAATTGCAAGCCAGTATCTTTCTACCCAATTTCTTAAACCTTTGTTCCTACTTTAATACCATTCACCCTTCATTGTCTCGATATTCTCAACATATTCTTCTTCTGAAATGTAATCAGTAACATTAAGTTATATTATTCATTACATATAAGAAACTGTCACAAAAACAGGAAACTTACTTATGTGTAAGATCTGACACAGATGATGGTGACTGAGTTACAAGCTCGTCAAACCAATGGTTAATGTTTGCTATTCTAAAAAAGATAACATCAACGGGATTTTTTAGGCATTTTTCACTCAAAGCCAAATGGTTCATAAGCAAAAACTGATTTAACCAGCTGAGGGGTGATGCTATGATAAACTACAATATCACTGGATGTCAAATCGCCCCTCCCCTGGACCTCATGTCAGATCAAAACATTTCGTCACTACAACACAGACCTTTTTTAAGAAAGGGCTATAGCTCAGAAAAAAGTACATAGACTGTATCGAAAATAGAATGCACGCATCTTTGGTACAGGAACATTTCAAATGGCTTCTACCAATATACAGAGTTACTTTGTTTGAGTACTTCCTTTCTTTGAACTCTGGTTATTTCTGGTCTTTATTTTTCAACAATTTAAACACAACAAAAGGGAAGACATTTCCTTAGATGGCTCATATAACTTCTAAACATGGAACTGAAACATCAAACGAAGTGATGTTTTGGAAGTCAGACAGTACACAAACTATTATTTCAAGACTTTTTTCTTATGACTTCTTGAACCATCCTACTTTCTACTGGGTCCATTCTTATGACCTAACAATCACTAAGATTTTGTCTAGACCGGTCCAAAATTGCGGCCCCTAGAATGTATACTAAGACATTTTAAATAAGGCCATTGATCCCGTGATTTCCAATATAATCTTTCAAGGGTTAATTCCGACCAAACTAAATCAAGTATTAGCCGATATTGTGGCCCCAAGAGTGTGAACAAATATCACGGGTTTTCCCTAGAACCATCCATGAGACTCTACAAGCATACTGTAAGTTTCATCAAGATATGGCCAAAAGTGTGACCTCCAGAGTGTAAACAGGGTAAGTCATTTAGGCTCCATTTCCAATGTTTATCAATTGAATCTTCAAAACACCTAATAATGATCGATCTTTCAGACTAAGATTAAGCAGTTTTAGGTCAAATTTGCGACCTTAGAGTATAAACTAAGAAATGTAATTTAGGTCCCTTTATCCGTGTTTTCTGAGTTTTCCATTTAGGCCTTTTCATTTTCAATAAAGTGCTTCCCTACGACCTTATAATCATTCCGACCACGTTTCATTAAGATTGAGCCTAAATTGTAGCCCCTAGAGTATAACCAAAGAAATTATCGTCATGGCCGATTTTCTCCTGCCTTCTAGTGGATTCATCCAGTTTCAATAGGGTTCATCTTTGTGAACTTCATTCTTGCTGACCTAGTTTCCTGAACTTTGGGCCAAACTTCTGGCTCACAGAGTGTAAACAAAGAAACTAGCGGTTCTTGAGCGCCCATATCGCTCCACAGGCCTTTATGTACTGATTTAGCAAATGCTGTTTTCAGGAATTCACCTAAACCTGAATCCTTTTTGACATATCTGGCAAATAGATGTAGTCACTGAAATCTTTGAAATAGTTCTAAAAGCATTTCAAATTGTTCATTGCTTTACAAAAGTCAATTCAAGTTATAAAAAATTCATTTGCTAAGTCAGGTGAATAGGTATGAACAAAATTTCATATGCATACAATACATGACTACAGGCTACTACTATGAAATCCATGTTTTTCAACCGAACCTAATAAAATGAAAATCTGACAAATCATCGTTCCATTGAAATTCTGCTGAAATCCATCAACAGGTCTCGGAGATTTTTATGCCCCCGCATCGATAAGATCGTGGGCATATTGTTTTATCGGTGTCCGTCTGTCCGTCTGTCTGTCTGCAAAACTTAATCTGCCAACTAAACTTTTTCCAATAAATTCAACCCTGATTAAGTTACAATGCTAATATTTGGAATGTAGATAGGTCTCAACAAGGCGCAACTGGGGAAGGTCATTTCATTAAGGTCAAGGTCAAAATTTTAACCCTTTACCCGTTTCTAAAGAATTCCTGTTTCGGGGGCATAGTGTTTCACAAACACATCTTGTTTTAACAGATTTTAGTATATGCCATATACGGAAATTACTCCAACCCCAACAAAAAAGCCATTTCCCCAATTTAATTCAGGAAGTAATCTGATAAAGGGTTTCCAAAGGATAATTCCAGAGGAATTTGGTTGAAATACATGTATATCTAATGGTTCTGATTGTTTTATTTTATTTTTGTAAAGTTTTCATTATATATCATAAATGGAAACTTGGTCCAATGAAAGAAAACTTTTTTTTTCATCCAATCAAATTTCTTTTAAATATCCTGAGAGGAATTCACCAAAAGATCAATCCTGTGAAATTCGATTGAAATCCAGCAAGTGATTTCTGAGAAGAGGATTTGCAAAGCTTTAATCGCCTTTGGAAATACGTCACGCCCATTTAAGTCATGTTTTTCATCCCACCTAAATTCTTTTAAGGATGCTGATAAAGGATCGCCGAAGGATCGTTCGAAATTAAGTTGAAATTAATCACATGGTTTCTGAAAGATTTCCAAAGCTTTAATCCATGTTAGGAAATTAGCCATCCCCATTTAAGGCATGTTTTTCATCCGATCAAAATTCTTTGAAGGAATCTGCTGAAGGTTCACCACAGGATCATTCCCCTATGCAATTTAGTTGAAATCGATCAGTTGGTTTCTAGGAAGATTTTCAAAGCTTTAATTATGTTTAATCATGCGCTAATTTAACTCATGTTTTAAACCGATCAATATTCTTTGAAGGAATTTGATAAAAAGTCGCCCAAGGATCATTTCTGTGAAATTCAGTGGAATTTGCTCAGTCATGTAGAAGATTTTTAAAGCAAAAATACATTTACAGACGTTTCAGCCGGTGGAGCTAAAATAATTACGGCCCCTTTCCCTTGTTTCCCGTGAAGCCAACCCTTTTTAAACTTTGCTCATTCTTAAGACCTAATTATTATTCTAATAAAACCCATAGAGTGTCAACAAAATAAATGTAGACTTTGGCCTTTCACCAATCTCTAAATGAACATGATGTGCTCAGTTGAGCTAAAATATCAAAATAAAGTCAATTAGTAATTACACCCTTATAAGAAAATTTGTGAAAATTCCAGGGTCAATTGATTTGAAAACTAAAGCAATTGAAATGAGAAAAACTTCATATATCAATCATAAAAACAGGTATGACTGACTATTGTTACTACGTATATGAAATGAGAATACCTATTTCATAAAAGTTAGAATTGAACATAAGCCAATTTAAAAAAAAATGGTGAAATTTCCAAAGTGCACAAATAAACTATGGTTATATACTATTGTCCATTTCTGGTTCCATTTAAGAGATGAAGAGAATATTTTTTGTTTTCATGGAGGTATGAACCGAAAAACCTAATCACTGTATGGATACGCGAAGCGGATTCATACATTGTGTGATTAGGTTTTTCGGTTCATACGTCCATGAAAACAAAAATTATTCTCTTCATTTCTTATAATTTAATAGCATCGAGCGAAAAAAAGCAAAACTTTACAAATTTTGATACTTTTTTGTATGGAACTATTTAGTGTGGAAGCATTCAAAATGGCTTCGTGCTCAAAATTTTGTTCATGGAGGTATGAATTAAATTTTTCGATCGCTCGTTTTTGATAGACGAAACAAACAATTAAATTATATACATTTAAACATTGGTATGGAACTAACAGTGATCTGTATGTAGTGATTGAAACATCGGTATTATATTTTATGGTAATATCGTCATTAATTTGTTATTGTATTTTAATGTATATCTCATTCAACCAGGTGATGAATATTGTGACTTAGTGTACCACCGTATACATTACTACAACAAGAGGACCATGATTGTCCTAGATCGTAGAGACAAATAACTATAACCAGTTTCATGAAGATCGAGCCATAAATGTGACTTATATATTGTAAACAAAGAAATGTCACTATGGCCCCTTTTCCAGTATTTTCCTATAGCACCTTCCCATAATCTATAAGGTTCGTCTTTATGACCTAACAATTATCCTGACTAAGTTTCATGACGATTGAGCAAAAAAAGGCCTCTAGAGGGTAAACAAAGAATTTGTCATTAAGGCCCCTTTTTCTCTGTTTTCCGATAGAACCTTCCCATAATCAATGAGGTTCATGTATGACCCAACAATTATTCTGGCAAATTTTCATGAAGGTTGAGCCTAAATTGTTGTCTCTAGCGTGTAAACAAAGAAAAGTCATTAAGGCCCCTTTTTCTGTGTTTTCCTATAGACTCCTCCCATAATCGATATGGTTTATCCTCATGACCAAACAATTATTCTGGCAAAGTTTCACGAAGATTAAGCCAAAATTGTGGCCTGTAAGTTGTAAACAGAGAAATTGTCATTAAGGCTCGTTTTCCTGTGTTTTCGGAAAAAAACCCTTCCAATAATCAATAGGGTTCATCTTTATGACCTAATGACTATTCTGGCAAAGTTTCATGAAGATTGAGCCAAATTGATGGCCCCTAGAGTTAAAACACTTCAATTATCATTAAGACCCCTTTTCCTGTGTTTTCGAATAGAACCTTCCCATAATCAATAGGGTTCATCCTCATTACCTAACAATTATTCTTACCAAGTTTCATGAAGATTGGGTAAAGACTATGGCCTCTAGAGTGCAAACACTTCAATTGTTGACGACGGTCGACAGACATTCAACGGTCACAAAAGCTCACCATGAGCACTTAGTGCTCAGGTTAGCTAAAAACCACAGATCGGCAAACAAATACTAAAGCTGCAGCTAGTCATCTTTGCCATGTTATCTAAGCTTTTGGACAGAGGGTCTAGAGCGTCTGTATGGCTCCACAGGCCTGATTGTACTAATTAAGCAAATGTTGTTCTAAGAAATTCAAGATAAACTGAATTGTCTTTGCCATATCTGACAAATAAATCTAGTCACTACACTCTTTGAAAAATTTGTCTATATGTCATATATTGGAATAATCCACGACCATAAAAGCCAAGTTTTTCAGCTGATCAAAATTATAGGAAGGATTCTGATAGGGAGTAACCGGTGTATCTTTTACGTGAAATTTGGTTGAAATCCATCGACAAGTATCTCAGAAGATATTTCAATTTTTATACGCCCGAAGGGTCGTATTATGTTATGGCCCCGGTCGTCTGTCTGTCCGTCCGTTAGCAATTTTTTGTGTGCGCAACTCCTCCTAAACTATCAATGGGAATGGGCTGAAACTTGGCACAATTACTCCCCATGTTGTCTAGTTGTGCATAAGACCTTTGAAGTTCAAATTGCACCAGTCACTCTTGAGTTATCTTGAATTGTCTGCCCTTGAATTGAACGGAAATCACTGTTTATTGTGTGCGCAACTCCTTAACTATCAATTCGAATGAGCTGAAACTTTGCACTATTACTCCCTATGATGTCTAGTTGTGCATAAGACCTTTGAAATTCGATTCACTCCAGTCATTCTTGAGTTATCTTGAATTATCTGCCCTTGTATTGAATGAAAATCACTGTATTTCTTCTGAGCACAACTTCTCCTACATTCTGAATGGGAAAGAACTGAAACATGCTACAATGACTTTGTGTGATGTCTTATTGTCCTTAGGACTAGAATTTGTTTTATATGTCAAGTTGATCCTGAATTATCTGCCCTTGACTTAACAAAATAGCTTCAATTTACATTTAATTTTGTGCAAAACTCCTACAATTTACATAGAATTGAACAGGAACTGGCCACAATGTATCTCTATGATTTTAGTCTGTCCGACTGTCTGTCTGTCCGTCTGCTACCAATTTTTTGTGTGCGCAACTCCTCCTAAACTATCAATGGGAATGAGCTGAAACTTTGCACAGTTACTCCCTATGATATCTAGTTGTGCATAAGCCTTTCGAAATTCAAATCTTTCCAGTCATTTTTGAGTTATCTTGAATTATCTGCCCTTGAATTGAACGAAAAACACTTAATGTCTTGTATGCACATCTTTCCCTCCATTTTTCATGGCAATGGTCTTAAATTTAACAATGGTTTTGAAAGCGGTCATGTTTCTCAAGTGTATACAATATTATTCAGGTAACAAGATCTTTCTATTGATAAAATGCATGAGCTATCATTCAAACTAACATAGCTGACAAAGCAGGGCTACTGACAAGCCCCTTCGGGCGTATATGCGCCGCTCTGCGAAGCTCTTATTTTCAGTAAATACCACATATTGAAATAGCCCATCCCCCCCTCCCCCCTAAAAGAGGCCATTTTTACCTTGAAAATATGTAAGGCAGCGTATTGATATTTTGTATTCATTTCGTCGATACAGATCCTCAGACAAGGCCAACACCATTTGTCAAGATCGAGGTAATTTACCATATTTAATATGCTCCCCGCAGGTATAGCAGCCGCTTCTTCTATCCGTCCGCTCTTCCGTTCTCCCCCTCGATTTTTCCACAACCCTTGGGCCAAAAAGGATGAAAGTTCAATTGTGAATTCCTTATGATTTTACGCTGACGCAATATCCCGACCCTTGGATAGATCCAAGGTCAATGTCACAGTAAATTGATTTCGAAATGAATTTGCCAAAGTGTTCTCTAACATTGGTAGAAGTGCCATTTAAAACTGTTTTCAGATAGCTGCAAGGTGAACGTCGCAGCTCAAGGTCGAATATTAAAATGAAGCATTTCCGAAGCTCTACTCCTAAAATTATGGATTGATGTCAAAATAACTTTTCACAATTGTTCTCTATCATGAGTAGATGTGTAATTTGAAACAAGTTTTCAGATAGCTGCAGGGTCAAGGTGCAGCCTAAGACCGAACGCTAAAAATGAAGCATATCCACAGCTCCTTAAGTTATAAATTGATTTCAAAATAACTTGGCACAAGTGTTCTCTATCATGAGAAGATGTACCATTTGAAAGGAATATTCAGCTAGCTACAAGGTCACAGCCCAACGACGAGCGCTAAAATCAAGTATGTCTTGTGAAAGGCGAGCATATAGCCGCCGCTTCTGTCAGACCGAACCCTTGTTTTTTTGTGGGTTTTTTATACTTTTTCGTGACGGGGCTATATTCGGGGAGCATAATTCGTCTCTTGCGGTTCTTGTAATTATAAAGATTTATATTAAAGGGGTCAGTTTTCTTTATAACAATAATCGTTTTTCATTTTTAGTACGTTTTTGTGACGTAGTCTTATCAAAGATGATGTCGGATACAATAGTTTCCCTGGTTACAATACCAAGCACGTCATGTGCAAAACTGTGCGTGACCGAATCACTGTAAAATACGGTCGTGTCCATTCGGTCGATTGTAGGACATTGACCCCACTTCACGTGGACCTTTGCACTTAGTCAAGTGCGATGCAGGTTGGCTGTTAAACTAACGCTTGTATGTCTTGCCCTCCAAACACACAATCAAATTATTTGGAAAATCACATGACGGTAGAAATTATAAAAATCAAAATAATTTATTCGGCAATTCATGAAAGAATGTTTGATATTTTAAAGCGTCTCTTGACCAGATTTTAAAAGAAAAATTTTGACTGTCAATTTTCAGATATCTGAGTGTTATACTTTCAGACATTTGTAATGAGGTGATTAAGCTGATTTTGTAATGAAAATGACTGTTCATAGCTTCAAAAGAGAAAGAAGATGAGAAAACTATTTTGCGTTTCGGACCTCCAAATAAATCAACGAAATACAATCAGAATGAAATAGGATTCATCGGGTAAATACATTTATCTGTTGGTTGCACTGAAAATTGCCTTATTGGAATGGCTGAAGTAAATCACTTTCGCGCCATCTGTCATCGTTTTGTCTTCGGAAAGTTCGGGCATGTAAACAAATATCAAGGTCAATTCCGATTGGTCATAAATATTACAGGTAAAAACAAATTTTTGTCCTCTGGAAACGTTATATAGTTCCTCAATTTACAGTCGGAAAAAATGAGATTGTCTCCATATTCCTTTCCAGAGCTTTGGACATCGGCTAATTTTCCGAAAATCGCTATAATTATAGATGCGAAATGAGGGTCATATTGAAATTGGGATCAATTATCATCGATAAAAGGGATCATCATATATAACTTTTAAATTATATGAGTGAGGGAATTATTTGTCCCTCACCAATGGGTCGATAATCGTAGACCTATGTGGGATAGCAGCTGGGGGCTAGGAAAGGATGTGGTGGTAGTACTGGTGTTAGAAATACCAGGAATCCATTGTTAGGTGCTCAAGCCGCCGCGATATGACTGAAATACTGTTAAAAACGGCGTTAAACTCCAATCAATCAATCAATCAATCGATTTCCCCTTATTTTGATATAAGCATTGATTTCGTTACAAACTCGTGTACCGAGCTATGAGCATATATGTTATAATGGTCGATAATGGGAGATGATTTACTTCTGTCTAACCTATCTGTTGTTTCTATGACGTATCAGTTGGCTTCCGCTAGTTATTCAGTCGTTATCGACATGACCCGAAGGCTAATGAATTTATCCGATAATTTTTTTCAAGGTAGGACATATCGCATTTATTTAATCTACAGTGAAATTTATTTGATATAACAAGAAGAAAGAATATTTATCGTGATTTGACATTTATAACTATTGGAAAAGCAGATACATTTTCAGAATTTTCATGAAAATCTATTCAAGGGCCGCTATAAGAATTTGCCCGGTACATACCTTCAAGATATGTTCTAACATACTTCTTTTTAATTGAAAATTAATATAATTCCTGTACAGGTATTGTCCATAAAGCGCTTTTACACCATTAATTGAAGATGTAGCATTGGAAAATTAGTCGTTCGATAGCGTCAAGGTTACATGTCATAGACAAAACATTATATTCGACTTTATAAGAGCAGGGATCCTACATGTAAGGGGAGTTCAAAATGATATATTTGTTCACCATTATTAGTTGATGTGCATTATGAAACACTATGTATTAAATGGATGCATGTTCAATGTCATAATTCAATGTCAAATCTTTAGAGCCATATCTTCCCCCAAAATACGCTACTCATTTTATAAGAAGCCAATATTCGAGGCCCAAAAGCATAGATAAAAAGCACAAATCTTTCCTCGGGGGGAAGATATTGCTCTAACCTCACATGCTCGGAGCATTACTTTAAGGCGATTTCAAGATAACTTAGCAAAGTTATTCTCAAAATTATAAAATGTTAGATTTATAATAAATTTTAAAATAGCTTCGGTCAAAATTCAAGATTGAAAATGCTTTGTCCAGAACATGAAATTGACCTTTACGAATGAATTTCGGAATTTAACAAACAGCACGGTTGTTCAGAACAAAGAGTGGATCTGCGATTTACATCATTTCTAAACAGTGTCTACTTCAATGCCACAGGTCAAATGTCAAAATTAAGTTTTGCAGAGTAATTCACCATTAACCCAAGCTCTTGTTGAATCTGTTTAACCCGAAGTAATGGTCGCCTCACCATATTGTTTCCGTCAGAAGCGGATTTCAAGCGAGAAAGTCTGCTATATCAAGCGGGGCTATTTCCGACGAAAGTGTCGAGTCAAGCACTCTTTATCAGCAAGCATATCAGTTCTAGAGTTGGTTAGGCGTTGTCGTGGTCATGTTCACAGTTTTCGATGACATGCGCTATAGCAGGTTACTTTTTCCCGTCTGAAAGTAGACGCAGCTATTCTGTTCGCTAATCGTGACCTCGAATTTTTTAAACGATGAACAGTCTTAACACTATCACGCCGGATTACCTCAAGCGGCTAAAAACACATACAATATGAAAAAATTGACCTCAGATAACAGAACAGGTTTTCATCGAATGCAGTTTCGAAACATACATATATGGTACTTAAACACCAGCTATAGAAGAATCGTTTGAAAAAAAGTGACGTTCGCCAACTATCCCTACAAAGCATGCGATTTATAGCTCAAAGAATTACCTTAAAGATTTAAGTCCGTAATATGTACCAAAATCTTTTAACTGAACGAAATACATTTTTAACTTTGTAATTTTTTATTCAGTTAAACGTTGTCGTCTGAAATTTTTTAAAAAAAATATCTACAATTTATTGCACACATCTCCTATTTCAGTATAACATTGTTCAAACGCAGGTAAGACTTACACATAGCAAATTCAATATTGTTTGATTCGACGGATAGTACTTTACATATAAGGATAGAACTTTACTTGTAAGTTGAAAATCACTATTTATGGCCCAACCCTCGTATATCAAAAAAGCATTGTTCAAACGCAGCTGAACCATCGAAGCGCCCCCTAAAAAATGCACTATTTTCAATGATAAAGCTCTGTCGTAGCGAAAGACTAAAGCTTTTCATTCGTTTCTTACGTTTTTGCTTCCGTCTTATAGAAACCTCTGAGATTTACCAGGAATCCATTGTAAGGTGCTCCAGTCGCCACGATATGACTGAAATACTGTTATACGTGGCGTTAAACCCCATTCAATCAATCAATTGATCAGAAATCTGGTCACCGATTTGGATGGGTATGTGGAATTTAAACCAAAATCCCCCCCCCCCGAGGAAGGAAACCTGTTTAAAAGATCTTGCTTTTTTTTTGCCACTATAGCAAAGAAAGGGCCTTCTCTTTATCTTTATACCAAAGGAGGGTATGAGTGATTTTCTTAAAAAGCCAAGTTTGTGGTTTTAGTATTTATGAGAAAAAAAAAACTTCTACCACTGGCTCATTGGTACAGGAAGTTGAACAGCTAGGAAACTGATATTTAAGTTCACTTCACTGCCATTTACTGCTTGGTGTATTCTACAGTGAGGTGAAGGTAATCATAACCTAAATCTTTGATTGTGGTATAATTAGGAATACTTGGAGCCACAATGTTATTGACCAATCGCGGATGTCAATCAAGGAATATCGACCAATGAAATTATTCATTCAGCTCGGAATTGAGATTTGAACTCCAATATTACTGTCACTATTTCAGAAAAAAAATTCTATGTTGTTGGAACTCATTAGAATCGTTTCAATGAGACAATTCCAATGTGCCCCAAAAACACAGGATTGAGCGAGAACTATGTAATAACTATTTGTGCAATCGAATAAATCGTTGACATCTTTTACAATAAAGGGTATTAATTGACCATTCCTTTCAGCGACCACTTTTGGTCGTCCCTTGAATGGTCGCTTAATACAAGATTTATTGTACATGTTTTGAATATTTTACACACCGTGACTGTCATTCTTCGCTCATTTGTTTAAACCCGTCCAAGACAAACTGGAACAGGAAAACGTGAAATTCTACTTTCAATTTTGAAAAAATCTTGTCTTTATAGTACTTGTTTCATTAGTTTCTCATTCAATAATCGATTTTGCTTGTAAACGCTGACATGAGTGTCAATTTTTATTTGCTCTACCTCCCAGATTTTCATTAGATATTTTGAGTAATTGTCTTAAATCTTAGGCATTCATTAGCGCTTATTACCCTTTTACAGACGTTCTGGATTGTTTCATTTTCCCAACCATATGGCTTCTTGTCCACTTTTCCCGAAGCAAATATATGAAACATTTCGTGTAGGGGCGATTAGAATATACAGTTGAAACAATAATTAGATGCATTTCATAAAAAGCATTTAATTTGTACTTGTATGAAGTGGCAGCTGGCATCACAAACAACAATAACTGTTTTCTAGTGTGTATATTTTTAGTCAATTGTTGTCGACGTCGTTAAACGTGTCACACGAATTTGTGAAGGTTATATGTGAAGTTTTAATACATGTAAATGCATTGTCTGGCTTTAGTGGGTCTACCATGTATTTTTTTATCCATTTGCATTGAGATTGTATCCTTTAACTAGGCTAATTTTCGGTCAGAGGTCTTTTTTTTTCAATGTAGGTAATGACAACATCGACCTTTGCCTTCTCGCAATATTATGGATTAAAGTATGCTTAAAGTGTCTTATATCCTTTTTTTATGCGATCAAAGGTCATTTCTAGCCCAACTGTCCGCAGCAAAGCCATTGTCATGGCGTTGTGTCCGTCCTTAAACCTCTTTATCAAAAATCTTGTTCACAGAATCTACTGACTGGAATTACGCAAATTTTACAGGAATGAGTCTTGGGTGACCCTCTATCAGATTCCTTCAAAGAACTTTGATCGGAAGAAGAACATAGCCTTTATGGACGGGTCAATTTTACATTATGGTATGTAGTGAAAACTTTGAAATTTTTTTTTTTTTTTTCAAAATTTAACAGAAACGATTCTTGAGTGACTCTTTCAGAGAAACCTTTAAAGAAATCGACGGCTAACTAACAGGACTTTTAAGGGGGGCTTTTTCCTCTTAATGAATATGGCAAAATCATAAGGGTTGTCTCCTTAAACTGTATCAAATGGATATCATTTAAATTTTACATTGGTGTTCATGCCTAAATTTTGTAGGATTTTGAAAAGGTATTGATCAGTTTAGAAGTTAAGACATATAAGCTTGTTAAAGGGAAGTAATAAATTCAGCTGATTTGGTAGCATATCAATTGCTTTCCTTGTACCTTTACTAGGCTGAATAATTCATGCATATACGTTTCTTCATTTGATTTAACCCATTCCCACACAACAAAACTTTGATCCGTATTGAAAGAAGCCGACCACAATTTCAAGCTAATGATTTTCATTTTTTTTTTTTTTTTGTCATTTTGGGCAAAACACATTGTGGATAATAATTGCGTGTGTTGAGGAAATTGCTTGACACAAGCAATATCTACATTTCAACAATGTTTTCCAAAGTTTCCGTTTGAAGAAGGTCTTGTGTGGAAATTGGTTAAAAGAAATAATTATCACCATCTTTTCGCCTTTTATCAGATGACAAAATTTTAGGTTTGTCGAAATTGAAAGAAAGGGAATAATGACAATTTAAAACGTGTGAAAGTTAAAAATTATTTGTCATTTTGGGTAGAAGACATTGTTGATAACGAGCAAATTGCTTGTTTTTAACCCATGAATACACAATGTGCCTTTTACTACCTAAAGAAAAGTGTATATCGACAACATTGTGGGAAAAAAGATATTGCTTGTAACAATTGTGAAAAGTAATTTGTCTTTTTATACGCCCGTCGAAGACGGGACGTATTATGGGATCACCCGTGGTGTCCGGTCGTCCGGGCGGTGTCCACTTCTTTGTCCGGAGCATAACTCTGTCACCGTAAGTCCGATTGACTTTAAACTTGGCAGTTATATTCTTCTCATCAATACGGAGTGCAGTGCACAAGAACCATAACTCTACCTGGCCTATTTTTTGAGTTATTGCCCTTTGTTGTTTTTCATACTTGAATCTTGTCCGGAGTATATCTCTAAATGTATTATAGCTAGGATCATGAAACTTCATGGGTGTATAGATCTCTGCAAGGGGGAGTACAGTGCATAAGAGCCATAACTCTACCTGGCCTATTTTTTGAGTTATTGCCCTTTGTTGTTTTTCATACTTGAATCTTGTCCGGAGTATATCTCTTAAAGTATTATAGCTAGGATCATGAAACTTCATGGGTGTATAGATCTCACCAAGGGGGGGTGCAGTGCACAAGAGCCATAACTCTACCTGGCCTACTTTTTGAGTTATTGCCCTTTGTTGTTTTTCATACTTGAATCTTGTCCGGAGTATATCTCTAAAAGTATAATAGCTAGAATCATGAAATTTCATGGATGGATAGAGCTCACCAACTAGAAGTGCAGTGTACAAGAACCAAAACTCTACCTGGCCTATTTTTTGAGTTATTGCCCTTTGTTGTTTTTCATACTTGAATCTTGTCCGGAGTATATCTCTAAAAGTATAATAGCTAGGATAATGAAACTTCATGGGTGTATAGATCTCACCAAGGGGGAGTGCAGTGCACAATAACCATAACTCTATCTGGCCATTTTTTTTAGTTATTGCCCTTTGGTGTTTTTCGTACTTGAATCTTGTCCGGTGTATATCTCTAAAAATATTATAGCTAGGATCATGAAACTTCATGGATGTATAGATCTCACCAAGGGAGAGTGCAGTGTACAAGAACCATAACTCTACCTAGCCTATTTTTTGAGTTATTGCCCTTTGTTGTTTTTCACACTTGAATCTTGTCCGGATTATATCTCTAAAAGTCTTATAGCTAGGATCATGAAACTTCATGAGTGTATAGATCTCACCAAGGGGGAGTGCAGTGCACAAAAGCCATAACTCTACCTGGCCTACTTTTTGAGTTATTGCCCTTTGTTGTTTTTCATACTTGAATCTTGTCCGGAGTAAATCTCTAAAAGTATAATAGCTAGGATTATGAAACTTCATGGGTGTATAGATCTCACGAAGGGGGAGAGCAGTGCACAATAACCATAACTCTACCTGGCCTATTTTTTGAGTTATTGCCTTTTGTTGTTTTTCATACTTGAATCTTGTCCGTAGTATATCTCTAAAAGTATAATAGCTAGAATCATGAAATTTCATGGATGGATAGAGCTCACCACTTGGGAGTGCAGTGTACAAGAACCATAACTCTACCTAGCCTACTTTTTGAGTTATTGCCCTTTGTTGTTTTTCATACTTGAATCTTGTCCGGAGTATATCTCTAAAAGTATAATAGCTAGAATCATGAAACTTCATGGATGGATAGAGCTCACCAAGTGGGAGTGCAGTGACAAGAACCATAACTCTACCTAGCGTATTTTTGAGTTATTGTCCTTTGTTGTTTTTCATACTTTGTTTGACAAAAATTATTCATTCAAAATAACATCAGTTCTATTCAACCCCCCAGTTAATATTAAGCTATGTGACGGGCGTATCTTGTGACAATTTGGCACCTTGTTTTTACAATGTTTTCTATCGCTTTTGTCACTTTTTTCCGATTTTCGTCTGATATGTTGTCTGTGATTTCTATCAATTTGGACAACTCTAAATTTTGGCGTATGGAAATGGGTTTAGCTGTTTTTCATAGAGTATAATTCCTTTAAGCCTATTCAAGATACAACATTCATATTTAACATAATGACATATTTCGTCGAAATGCATATGCAGATACCAAGGTCGAGGTCATGTGACAAGATCAAGGTAATTTGTTAAGGTCAAACTTCTGAGAAAAATAGCCAAAAATCTTATCAATTACAATTACATTACGCCTATTCAAGATTTATGCTCATACTTGCCATGTTTATAGAACTTATCAATATGCATTTGTAGATACGAAAGATTATGGTAATTTGACAAGGTCAAGGCCACTTAGCAAAGTAACATTTTAGAAAAAAGGCTGTTACGGGGGCATGGATTTTTCCAAATACACATATTTTCCATATTGTTTTTTGTTTTGTTTTTTTTTCTTAGGATCATGAAAATCGATCGTAAATTACTTGATCATTAGGATCAGGCTTATTGAGCGATACACGCGCTTTGTCTGTAGTTCTATGAATGTATAGATATAATGACCTTTGCTCTCTATATCTTGTTGTTCTACAGTATGCTTAAGGTGTCTTGTAGCCTGTTATTGTATGACATATCGGATCACCATTTATACACTGCCCAAACAAGTAAAGGAACGAGTGAAATTAAGGACCTTATTTGTTTTTCCCTATTACTCTAGCACTTTGTACCATAATCTAAGTTTCGGAATTTTCTTTCTTCATTTCATAAATTTACATTTTCTTTCACTACTATGTATTAGGAGTGTGGTAAAGATGTGTAATTGAAAAGGACATGTATGATAAACTCATAATATAAATATGCAAGTGACGTTTGATGGGATTGATATCCAATAGAAAAAAATGATGAAATATAAGTGCTTTTGAAACTGCTCATTTCATTCTCACGAAAATCTTTGATAGCGCTTAAATCAACAATAAATATAACCAAAAAGACAAGCGGTTTAGTGTTTGCTTGTTTCAAATGTGTGAAGAGCTAGTATGTAATTTTTTGGGAAATAAATCCATAAAGATTACCCCTAAATTTTATATATTTTAGATAGTTTTGTCAAATAGTCACAAACTTTAAATACTTGAGTAAAAACTACGCTCCCGTTTAAAGATAGATCTGGGTGATTAAATATTTTGACTATCGACCTTAAAAGGGAGTTCTAAAGTGTCTGAAATTTTGAATTTTGTTTGCATTTACTAAAAAAATGTCGAATGAAATTTTGGAACTTGTGTCTTCAATTCTTTTGGGTAGTGTATTTTAATTAATTTGTACAAAACACGGCTTTGATTATTTAAAGTGAACAGCTTGAATCCGATGTTTCAAAGACACATTATAGAAATGAAGCAAAACCTGCTATGCGTGATTTCATTTGTAATTGGTAAGTAAAATTATCTTATCAGGTTTTCTATTTTACAAGTTTCAAGAAAATTCCTTTTATTAACCCTTTCAAACACAGTGACGCTTTTAAACATCCCTCAATATTAAAGCTTTGGAAAATATTGTGTATAATGAAGAAATTGCTTGTTACAAGCAATTTCTTCATTATCTACAATGTTTTTTTGAAAATTGTTGTCTGAAACTTCTTTGAGTTTGAACTGGTCTAAAATTTTGTCGATGGGAACGGGTTCATCGCTTTACGTATATTTTGAAAAAATATCATTCCATGTTATGTCTGAAGATTTCTGACAGGTAGATAATATCAGAACAATTAGATATAAATGCATTTTTTTTTTTGTAAATCGAAGTTTACATTGTTTTATATCACATATAGTTCGGCAGCCAAATACCGAATTTTCGCTGAACCTTGTTTTCCGGTTTATAGAAATCGCCGTCACTGAGGTTCCCAAGACGATGTCGAAAATGGCCTCAATATTGAAAAACAGCATGAAAATTATGTTTATTGTCACAGAGAAGATTTTTTTTAAAAAGATTGCTTCCTTATCACTCTCTGTAAGATATGGATCCAATAAAGTAGGGGTAATGATGACAAAGGGCCTTTCGTGGTTACCTTCAATTTTCTCCATCCTTATCATATGTGTACTATGGTATGATCTATGTCTGGTGGTATGGTAAACTTTTTAGTGTAAATACAATTCACAGATAAATTCTAAACAACGTTTTTGACATTAATTCTTCAAACCATGAAATATTGATGGATGAATTAAATAACAAGCACATGGCAGTCTTTATAAACCCAACGATCCAAACAAATCTAGGATTTTCTAGGATTTTTTTTGAGCTGTACAAAAGAAAAAAATCAGGCTAAATAATAAGATATTTATTCAATATATATTTTTGAAATATTTCACCGTTACTAGGTTTCCATAAAACCGAAAAAATAGTAGACTAGAAGTAACCTAATGCCTTAAATATTCAGCCGCTTGAGCTACAAAACATGCAGGTTACCTCCTGGGACACCGAAATTCCACATGGAAAGTCAAGTCTTAATTCTAATTAACCAATCACGGCTGAAAAATCAAAGAATCAATGAAACCAATAAAATAATTCATATATAACAGAAGTGAACTTTGAACTCGACTTTGGTCGCTATTTTTTTGAAGCATATTGTTCATTTTGCACTCAAAACGTCGTAGCTACAGCCTGAATATGACGAGCCATTTAACGTTTTTGTTGTATGTTACTAGTCGCAAATCACATTAAATCGCTGATTTTAAATACCTTGTTGAAATTCCTGTCGGAGTTTGCGGGTGTGGGCATCGGAGTAAGTTGGCGGGGACAGCAACCAATCAATTAATCAATCGGGGCTGTCAACCAAGAAATCAAGCGACCAATCAAATTATTTATTTAGCCCGAACCTAACTTTTCAACTCCAACAATGGCCGCCATTTTTGTAGAACTTATTTGTTATTCAATCTGTAGTTACGACGTTTAAGTCGCCAACCAACTATTCAACTTTTTTTGTACATGCTGACGGTCATAAATTTTTCAACAAAACGCCGTTGAAAAAGAAAGCGGGGTTCTTGTCTGAGTCGATGGGCGTGGCCAACGAAGTAAGTGGGCGGAGCCAGGGATTGGCCAATTGTTAGCAAAGAAGAAAGATTGCTTATTATTTTTGCTTCAAATCCCGCTTGAGTTGTAACTTTTGGGTAAAGCATATAGAAAGAAAAAACTACTTAAGATTGATAGTGGTCTACGTTACTTGCTTCTACTCTAGTTTTATCGCAAGAAAAAAAATTCGCAGTTTGGGTTTTACCAAAATGCCTTATATATTGACAATCTTTTAATTCTTTAAGGTTAAATTATAGTCGGCAGGTAAATGACTAATACACAATTCTTTTACAATATTTTAGTGCTGCAAAAGCCAACAACGCCAACAAGCACGACGCCAGGTAATTTAAACTTTTTCACTGGACTTAAATACACTGTGCTCCAAAAGATCCTTAACACGGTTTTTCATACAGTTTTTCAGCCTTTATTATCTAAAACAAAAAATCAAAATCATCTCTTGTTTTAAAGTACACGTTACATCGCCATTTCAACTTACCAATCAACAAACAGTGTCAGAAATAACAAGAATACAGAAAATCAACGAAAACAAAACTAAACATTATTTTACTGACTGCTGTATTCATGATGCTTACTTATCTCCATATTTGGCGTAGCCAACATTAGCAGCGAAAACTAAACATGCTTAGGCATACTCTTCGCTAGTCCCTCACACCGAAACTTCAATTGTGTATTCCTTATGGACAGCTCCAAGGTCAAGGTCACAGTACAAGGATTTCGAAATATCTTTGTACTACTGTTCTCTAACATAGGTAGATGCGCCATGTAAAACAAATTTCCACATAGCTGTAAGGTTACAGGTCACAGGTAGAACAATAAAATTAAACATGCCCGTACAATCACTAAAATGGATGGATTTCAAATTTACTTTTCACAGTTGTTCTCTATCATGAATAATGTGTCATTTTAAATAAATTTGTTTGGTCAAAGTCGCAGATCAAGGTCGAACGTTAAACCTAAGCATGTCCAGAGCATATCTCCTTCAATTATGGATGAAATACAAAATAACTTGGCACAAATGTTATCTTTCAGGAGTAGATGTACCATTTGAAAGGGATATTCAGATAGCTGCATAGCCGCCGCTTCGTTTGTCCGTCCGAACCCTTTTCCCCTTTCATTATATACCTTTTGTGATTGGGCTATATTCGGGGAGCATAATCCATCTCTGACGGCTCTTGTTTCTATAAAGATTTATACATCAATTTTCTTTAAAACGCTTTTTTTTTTTTTTTTGCTTTTCAGTAAGTTTGTGTAACGATAGTCTAATTCAAGATGATGTCGGATTCAATAGTTACCCTGGTGACTGTACTAAGTACGTCCTGTGCAAAACTGCGGGAGACCCAATGCACAATAACATTCGATCATGTCCTTTCGGTCAATTCTGGGACAATGACGACTCTTCATGTAGACCTTCGCACTTGGTCAAGTGCGACGCAGGTTGGATATCAAAATGACCTTTCAATATCCCCCCCCCCAAAAAAAAAAACCCACACATAATTAAATAGTCTAGAAAATCATACTACAGGCTAGAAAGCATAAAGAAATATAATGATTGAAACTATAAAAATTAAAACAATTCTACTTGGTTATCTTGTAATTCATAAAAGAATAGTCGATGTTTTATAGTGGCTCATGAACAAAAAATAAAAGAAAATATTTGGCTATCAATTTTCATTTTTCTGACTGTAACGCTTCCAGAAATTTGTAAGAAGGTAATTAAGCTAATTTTGTAATGAAAATGGTTGTTAATAACTTTAAAAAAGAAAGAAAAGAAGCAAAAATATTTTGTGTTACGAGACGCCAAATAAGTCAACGAAAACCAATTCTAATGGAAGTGGATTTTATCGGGTTAATACCTTCCTTATCTGTTGATTACATTAAAAATTGCATTATTTGTGATTTTTATGACGTATCAATTGACTTCCGCTAGTTATTCAATCGTTGTCGATATGAAGACTAACGAATCAATCCGATAAATTCCGATGTTTCAAAGTAGGGCATATCATATTGAATTGAATTTATAGGGAATTAAGTAGATTTAACACGAAGAATATTTATCGTGAATTGACATTAATAACTGTTGGAAAAGCAGATAAGTTTTCTGTATCAAATTTTCATGAAAATCCATTCAAGGGCCGCTTTAACATTTGACCAAGTACCGTATTTTTTATACCCCAAGTTATCCAATAAAGAACATTTCAACGCTATCACAGAAAAAAAAAAAAAAAAAAAAAACTCAGACCAAGGCACAAGGCATTTAGTTAAAAATTGAAAACTCGAGAGATTGCACACAATGTTATTTTTAAGATTTGACAAAGTGACCTAACTTTTGAGACACTATTTTACCATTAAAAAATTCCAAAAGTATCACAGACACAACATTTTGATCAAGCTTAAAGGTAGGTATCGATGTTTTTCTCATGTCACAGATTTTTATTATTTCTATTTCCTCTCGTATACTATTTGAATACAATATGCCGAAAAAAAGTTTTGCAAAAATCTGAGGTCGCTTCTCAGAAAAAAGCAGGGTTTTTCCTACGTAAAAGCCTACGTAGGCTATTGGTCTATTTTTAGATTAATCCCAGACCGTTGCGAAGACTATATGATCATTCACGTGCTGCGAATAACCGTTGTAACCTTGAATTTAGTTTAAATTACATCACGCTAACGTCATCGTTACGTCATCAGGGGTAATGTTCGCTAGCCGGTCTTTAATTCTTTAAAGATCAGTGCAAAACTGTCGTAAGCGTTATTACGAATATAAACATTTACCGTAGTATTGCGATAACCCTTTTATGTGACATGAATTAGGACGTTGGCTGTTTCGCTGGTAAATTTGTTACCTTCAGTTGACCTTGGGTTATATGCAAATGCGGTCATTCGATGTCGACAGCCGAATTCCGTGATATCTAAAAATAACCTGGAATTCCGCCGAACCTTTCCGATATAGCCACAAAAAGCCACTTTAGGCCTATTTGACTACCACCAAGACAATACCTTACTCAACGTAAAGTATTAAATTTTCGTTTGAGTGTATTTTTCGGCACTTTGTATTTTTTTCTTATCTCGGTTTTAGAAACATCGATACCTCCGTTTAAAGATAAAGAGGATAATTGTTTGTCATTCTAAAATTCAGTTCGTGAAAGTAGACCTTTTGTTGTTAATCGAATGAAAGATAAATCGATCTTACACAAAATACAAATGACTATCATTTCGTATATGTCAACAAGAGGCAGAACAATATTTTTTCCGGAGAAAATCTATCAGAGCGCGTCATATCGCAATTGATTTAACCCATTCCAACTCATTGACGCCTTTAAACGCCCCTAAGGACAAAAACTTTGGAAAACTTTGTAGAAAATGAATAAATTGCTTGTTACAAGCAATTTCTTCATTTTCCATAATGTTTTCTACCCAGAAAGTAAAAAAATCCAAAATTTCATACACTTTAAACTGTCGTCTACAACTTCCTTTAATTTGGGCCAGTCCAAAATTTTGCCGTCTGCTAATCGGTTAAATGACGTCATCAGTGTCTTTGGTCCTGCTGAGATGACGTTGGGCTAAATCTACCAAAATTATGTTGATAAGTTAATTGGTTGTTCGATGTATCGTGTACTGAATCCTTCGAGAAATCTCGATAATCCACCGGAGAACATTTAGAAACAAGAGGAGAAATCTCAATAATCCACCGGATTTCTTTTCTTTGTTTTATGGAAAAGGGTTAAAATTTTTACCTTGACCTTGATGAAATGACCTTCCCAAGTTGCGCCTTGTTGAGACCTTTGTACATGCCAATTACAAGTATGTAACTTAATTAGGGATGATGTTATAGGAAAATGTTTAGTTGGCAGGTTAAGTTTTTGAGAAACGTTTTAGGGAAAAGGGTTAAAATTTTTACCTTGACCTTGATTAAATGACCTTCCCCAGTTGCGCCTTGTTGAGACCTATCTACATACCTAATATTAGAATTGTAACTTAATTAGGGATGAAGTTATAGAAAAATGTTTAGTTTGCAGGTTAAGTTTTTGAGAAACGTTTTAGGGAAAAGGGTCAAAATTTTGACCTTGGCCTTGATGAAATGACCTTCCCCAGTTGCGCCTTGTTGAGACCTATCTTCATACCAAATACTAGTTTGTAACTTAATTAGGGATGATGTAATAGGAAAATGTTTAGTTGGCAGGTTAAGTTTTTGAGTAATGCGGGGAATAAAAAGACTTTTCTAATCCGGTTGGGAACTCCTGTATTGCATCGCATTACTAAATCCACTTGTTTATTATGATAACCTCTGATAAAGAAGAGTTCTTATTATAGAAAAACGTATTTTGCTAGCTTACAGTACTTCAAGTTCTTTGATTGAAACAGTGTCAAAGTTACGCACTTCCGATTTTGTCTTTGATATTGGTCTCCTCATTTTTCTTGTCATTGAAAAGACGATTTTTAAATGCTTGTGTAACTGTATTTAATAGATCCATGTCATGAAGCTTCGTCTAAATTTACCTATGTCATGGATGGCCATGATTGCCGGACCTACTGGGGTTGCAATGATGGGCGTAGTGAAGCCAGATGCTGTCCGAATAGATTTGCGTACACAAGCGGCATAGGATGTTCAGAAAACCACGGGTGTAACGACAGATGTCCTATACGAGAAGTTGGTATGCAGGGTAAATGGTATCGTAAAAATATACATTTAGACGATACAGTGTCCAATTGCCATGTATAAATTTAAACAAAATGTGAATTTGATTTAAATTAGTTTTGTAAATATAGTTTATTAGAGTGGTTTTGTAATGTACATTAAAATCACCATGACGATCGAGCAATCGTTTGCATGTCCTTAAGCGGTCCTTGAACAGATTTCCATGAAAATCTGATGAAGGAAAATTATCTTCTTTTCCATTAGTTATTCATGTAATTTGTTCCATAAATATTCCTTCATCATGTTAAATCTACTTAATTCGCAGAAAATTTTATGTTTTATATCCCCTTAGCCCTACTTTGAAACATCGGAATTTTCCGGATAAGAGCGTTACTCCTTAGGTAATGTTGATAACGAATGAATTGCTAGCGGAAGCAAAAAAACTTACTTGATACGTCATTGAAACCACGAATAAGGCAACTTTCGGTTATCGGCAAAAAACGTATTTACCCGACTGATTGCTTCTTTTTTTATCTTTTTAGCTTACCAGAGCACAACGTCTTCAAAGTGAGATATTGTGATCTGTATATATCTGGCTGTCCGTCCGTAAACAATTATTAGAAAATAAACTAACCATCATAACCGACCTTTACAGAAACGTTCTTTAAGTCATGCTCTTTCAAAATACTTCAAAGAATTGAAATCAATGAAGAACTCGGGTTGCCACACTGACTGGAAGAAAAAACTTCTCTTCCCTAACCATAACGCCTAGAGATTTGGTATGTGTTAAAGCCTATTGACCAGCCAACAAAACACTGCAAAGAATTACCATACTCTTAAAATTAGCCCTTTTCTGTGCAATCCCTGATTTTACATAGGAATAAAGAAATAAATCTTTGAAACTCGTCTTCCAAAACGTAAGGTATGAGCTTTGATGTTTGGTATACATCTATACCTGAAGACCCTTCATCAAATTACGTCAAAGAATTACTGTACTTTGAAAATGAACACGTTCTATGCAATCCCTAGTCTGTTTTACATTGGAATAAAGAAGGAGGTCTTTGAAATTCTTCTCTTCTCGAACCATAAGGCAAAGTGACTTGATTTTTGGTATACATCAACACCGTTTGACCATTGACTATAACACATCTAGTTAAACAATTCAGCCGCCACCAAAGCGCGTTGGTAGCGCATCAGTCTCCCAATCTTCAATCAGGAGGTTGTCATCCGACGGCAGCACAAACCCTTTCCGACACTTGTCTCCTACCAATGGGTGGATAATCGTAAACCGAGGTGGGATAGCATATGTTTCCATTTGTTGAATAAAATCTATCTATCTATCTAGCAGCTTCAGGCTGGGGAATGATGTAATGGTAGTACTTGTGCGAGATATACCAGGAATCCATTGTTAGGTTCTCGAGCCGCCGCGATATGACTGAAAAATTCTTAAAAGCGGCGTTACACCCCATTAACAAAAAAAAAAAAATAAAAAAAAAAAAAAATACTTCAAAGAATTACCGTACTCTGAAAATAAGCCATTTTCTTTGCACTCCCAGGTTCAACACATGAATAAAGAAGGAAATCTTGAAAAACCTTCTTCCCCGAAACCGTAAGGCCTATCTCTATTTGATATAGGAAATTATCTACCTTTCTAATAACTATTGATATCTTTTTTTGCGATAAATATTGTTCCCTCGTTTAAACCTACTTAATGCAATAGAAATTTCATTTAATATGATATATTCACTATACCCAGTGCAACCGATGGACGGCGTATTTATCTCATGAATTTTGGTCCCATCGGGTTGTACTACGCTGATGTTTTAGGCGTCTCGTACTGCGAAAAAGTTTAAATTCAGATCAGCTTGAAACGTCTTTTAACAAATATCTGAAGCATTACAGTTATAAGTTTAAAAATTGACAGCCATTTTATTCTTTCAAACCCTTTGTAAGAGCCGCTTTAAAGGAGGAAAACTTGTCCCCAAACCATTAGGCTTAGAAAACTGAGAGCAAACAAATTTCCTTCATGCTCTGTTCAAGAACCGCTTTATACTCACATACGATTTATATAAATATTGTGATATTGTTTATTTTATTAATAAGATTATAAGGTAACTTCTCTCTTTAGCTATAGCAAAGAGTCACCTTTGATAGACAAAATTTGGAGGTCTTCTCTGAGTTCAACGAGTGCAAACTGCCACTGGAGGCTTAACCACTTAATCCATTGAATTCTTACGCCATAGAAAGTAGTTCTCCTAGGTATTTTGGCTCACTTGAGCAAGGAGTTTGATCAGAGTCTTTACTGTGCGCACTGCTTTGTATGGCCATCCTGCTTTTTTAGCCTCTCAAGTAAAAAGCTTTTATTTTTGAAAAAACATTGTTGACAATGAAGAAATTGCTTGTAACTAGTAATTTCTCCAATGTCAACAATCATTTCTAGCCAATAAGGCAAAGATTTTCTGAATTCCACCAGGCTGAATTAACTCGTCGTGATGGCCTATGACAAAAGAAGATTACCCAACAAAATCATGCATTACTAGCTTACAGAACTTTCAGAACTTTAATTTATTTTCTTATTTTTGAGGCAAATAGGTCCCTATTGATAAAGATGCTTTTTTTGTAAATATAACTTGCAGGCGCTGATAACATGGTCTTCCTGCGAGGTAGTTGTGTGATGCTCTTTTTGACTGTTGTGTTGTCTTGAAAAACCCTTGTTTTGACATCTCTTCTATGCGCTTTTAAGAACCCTGTATAAGGTGCGTCAGTGGTCTGTGGACCATATCTCGAATATTAGCATTTTACCATCGCTTGTTAGAAACAAAAGCGGGGGCATGAATTCCCCTTTCCTAGTCATCAAAATTTTCAATTCTTTTCCGTGACCTTGCCGTATCTAAAGAATGATCTTTACAAAACTTGTACAGAGGGCCAGTATTCAACGTTCCTATTTCTGTCTATATCAACACATAGACACACAACTGCTATTGCTGGAGAACATTTATTCTCATAGTATTTTCATGAACTAGTCAAATTTGCTCAAGCATACGTAGCTCTAGTATTAGTATAGCACGCGCGTCTAGTGCGTGGAAAATCGCCTGTAAACTTACCGAAGTTGTTTCTCTTTATTATTTCAAAGCAATTTTATTCCTGAAACTGTTTCGTACTGAAGCCTTTAGACACTCTGGAGCGAAGACAAATTCTGCAGTAAAAACCGATCTTTGATACATCAGTATTCCTTTCACTGATTTCAATTTATCTATTCAACATTAAATTGACGGATGTCAACCCAAATCGGATATTATTCGTTTAGATCGGCAGTGATTTTTTTAATTTTTACGTTGGTCGTCAATGTTTTTATTTAGCGACTTAGTATCGTTCCGAATACCTCTCGGATCTGTTTCCTCAGGAATGAACGATTGACCAATCGCTGGCCCCGCCCACTTACGTCGTTGGCCACGCCCGCCGACTCCAACAGGAAGTCCCGCTTCGATTTTAACGGCTCTATTTTGCAAAAAAATATGGCCAGTAGCATGTAACAAAAAAGTAAAATGGTTGGTTGGTGACCTAAAAGTAGTAACTATAGTTTGAATAAGCTGAAGTAACGCCGTTTAAGTCGCCAAACCAACAATAAAGGTTGACAAAAAATGGCAGCCAATATTGGAGTTGAAAGCTCATGTCCGGACTGAATAGATTATTTGATTGGTCGATTTATTCCTTTACTGACAGCCGCGATTTGTCAAATACTCGTGGCACTTGTGTATGCTAAAGCTTGGTCGCTCAAGGGACATGAAGTCTCTTTGACGCAAGGACAACATGCTTCCTTACGACTACTGACAATATTCATCTTAGTCCAACATGATGACGTTTTTTGACGCCACGAAGAAATACAAACGTGAAAACATTGTGGAAAATGAAGAAATTACTTAAATGTAATTTCTTCATTCTCCACTATATTTTCTACACAGAAAGATGAAAAAATCTAAAATTTTATAAACTTTAAACTCTCAAGCAAGGATGATAATGAAAAAGAAATTTTTGTAAGGTAGAAAGATCAGTCAATAATTTTGCTATGAACAAGTCTGCGCAGTCGAATAGGGGTCGATATTTTCGCACTTTCTAAAAAATCCTTTTTTTTTTTTTTTGCTCTAGCGGTAAATAATTCTTAATATTTCTTATTCTTTCAGGGTAGGATGAAAATAGTTCGTTCACAGTATAATGTATATTTACCAGTAGTCTAAGTTATAGATTGTAGAGGCTCGATAACATTTCCTACTTTGTATATCGTTTTGAAAGTGTACTTATGTCAAACTATATTCAAAAGTAAAGCGTTTGTTAACCCTTGTCATGCTGATTAAAAAATTATGTCCAGAATTGCACTAAAATCAAAGGACTGAAATCACTCGAAGCGTTAGTTGCGGGTCAATAATTCATTTAAAAACTGATTCTATATGGGTTTTGGCTTGAAAGGGACAAACGGGTAATATGGACAAAGATCAGACTGCACATATGTGCAGGTTGATCTTTGTCTATTACCCCTGTCTAAACAGTAAATTTTCCGGGTTCAGCATGACAAGGGTTAATGTTTCGTAATCCCTATCGTAGACCTGCTCTGACTTAATTTATGAGAGACCTTTCAGCTTATTGATCAAAGATAGCATTTAAAACAGGAATATCAGAGAGGCCTGATATAAGCTAGAATACACAAACGGATGGATAGTGGGGTGAGTAGATGGAGGCTCGGGGAGGATGTTGAGGTAGTACTGGTGTGAGAAATTCTAGAAATCCCTGGTTAGGTACTCAAGCCGCCGAAATATTTTTCAAAAGCGACGTTAAACCCTTTTAAATCAATCAGTTAAAGCCTCCAGTTCAAAAGAGAGGGGCGAGAAAGAGGGGCGGGCGGTCCAGGTTTACATTATAATTTGCTCCTCATTTGCGATATCATTGCTTGCATGCAGACGTCGCCTTGAATCGAACGTATTGGCAAATACTCGAATTCGTGTAATCCGATCCGATCTACTTTTCATGCCGCAGAACATTGTATTAATTGCGTTCTACCTTAAACAAATTAAACTCTGTATGGATTGTAAATTGACCCTGTTAACTTTCGCCTCAGATTGCTTAAGCAAACTTTTGCTAAAATAATTGGGAAACATTGCATGAAATGAAGAAAATGCTCATGTTAAACGATTTCTTCCATTTTTAAAATGTTTGCAAACCAGAAACTTAAAAATCTAAAAAATTACTTTTTTGAAATTGCTGTCTGCAACTCCTTTCAATTGTACCCGTCGAAAATATTGCCATCTGGTAATTGTTAACAGTAATTGTTGGTGGAAAACGAACGGACACCGAAAAATGAAAGTATGCATGGCTTTGAATAATGAAGCTCGATCAAATACGACTTCAGTACTCAAAATAAGTCTAGATAATCCCTCAGTGAACACTCAACCATACAGTTGATCATATCTGTGGTGTGCCGTTTGGGTCAAAAGTCCCCTTTCAGTCGTCTTAGCGTGCACGTGTAAATATAATAGCCGTGACAAGGGTGTTAAACGGATATTCATTGGAAAATGGATGTCCGTTGATAATGGCATGCTCTAGACATTCACAAGGCATCCGAAATTTACGAAATGCATACTTCTTATTTTCATAGAGGTGTAGTGTTTAGTTTCGTATATCAAAATCGGGTGTTCTGACTGGTTTGGGGAAAAAATCATAAATCCAAGACACAATTTTGAGAACGCAACTTTTTGTATGCTTCCGCACAAAAAAGTCCCCTACAAAAAAGTATCAAAATCGTAAAATATTTGCTTTTTTTCACTCGACGCTAATAAATTATGCGAACTGGAGAGATTATTTTTGTTTTCATGGAGGTATGAAACGAAAAACCTAATCACACAATACGTATGAATCCGCTTCTCTTAAATGAACTGAAAAAAAAAAAAAAAAACACTAACCATACACTATGGATACGCGAAGCACAGAAGTGTGACTAGGTTTTTCGTTTCATACCTCCTTTAAAACCAAAAGTATTCTCTTCATTTCTTATAATTTAATGACGTTGAGCGAAAAAGCAACACTATTACAAATTTTCATACTTTTTGTATGGAACTATTTTGTGCGGAAGCATACAAAACGTTGCGTTCTCATAATTGTGTTCATGAAGGTATGAATATTTCTTTCTCCAAACCAGAACGCTCGTTTTTTTGGTTGTTTTTTTTTTTTTTGTTGTTGTTGTTGTTGGTTTTTTTGTTTTGTTTTTTTTTAAAGACGAAACTAGAGATAAAATGATTTTATTATCATAATCATCATATCGATATTGTAAAATTATCAATGCCAGTAAAAGTACGCAGTAATCACAGGATAACCTCAAATCTGAGCACGATAACAATACAACGAAGGAGTTTCCACGCCCACAAGGGCATCGGGGGATAACATTAGCTAAATGTTATATATGTATAGATTCAATCTTTCTGAGAGATGGCTCATTCTCACTTGACAAAATTTTAGACTGGTCCAAATTATTAGAAGCTGCAGACGGTAATTTAATTTGATAGAATTTTTATCTTTAGACTTTTTGGATACAAAAAAATGTGGACATTGAAGAAATTGCTGATAAAGATAATTTCTTCATATTTCACACGATTTCCAAATGTTTTCTTTTTCTTTGGTGGTGTAAAAAAGGGGGACCGAATGAATCGATTAAACGACCATCTTACCCAGGGTATATTCGTTTAAAAAGATCGACTAAAATGTTCAGACCTCAGTATATTTTAAATTACGAAAATCGTTTACGACCCACCCACTAGCCAAAGTCACTTTTTATCAGATAAACCACGTGGTCGAATCAGACAGGTCGAATACAACAAAATGAAAATCATTAGTTTGCGACAAAAAGTTCGTAACAACAGCTTTCTAACTTGCTCCCTGGGTCTATTGTTGAAGTTCATGCACAATGTTAATGTAGAAATGTCCAAAGTAGCCACTGTCCTAATTCATCAAATCAATAGAAAATATTATGTTGATTGGGTCGAAGATAGCTATCAATGTTTTCTCGAACGAGCATCTTTGAAAGGATTTCGCGAAACAGGATATTGATTCGTTGATTTTGATTTGGGCCCAAAATACAAAGTACAGCAAAGTTTGCGGAGAGTGAGAGACGGGATAGATCACGCATATGAATATTGGGAGCATTATGTCCTGATAGTAGACGTCAAGGAAGGCAAGATTCTGGTGCATGTTCAACTGACCGATTTAGACTATATCAATCAAAGAATCAATCGACAAATCAAGTATCCCTTTAGATTCAACTCCGACATTGGTTTGGTGACTTAAACGTCGTAGCTACAGCTTAAACAAGTTGTAGTTACAACGTTTAGGTCGCAAACCAACCATTTAACTGTTTTCCTGCATGTTATAGATCAAAAACTTCAGAAAATACCGCAGCCCGTAAACATAAACGTCGCAACTTCAGGTGGTGGATATGCTGTAGTAATGACAATTAGGTCACAAAGCAACGCAATTATTTGACGTATATGTCTTACGTGAACATTTCACATCCGGTATAAATGATCGATTAGATTGGTCAATGCGATCTGTCAAATGTTTCTGAGGACAGGTCAAAGTGCACGGGAAGTCTGAAATAATTGTCCTGCATAGGATTATTATCAAATATTCTACAGTAATAAAAAATGCATGCTACATTTTAATAATCTCTCAAAACATTTTTAATAATATTTTACTCGTCAAATGGAAGAGAAATTGCCCAAATTGACAAAATTTTAGACTGCCCAAAATTTATAGATATTCAGACAACAACTTCTATTGAAAGAAAAGTAAAATGTCTTTGCCTATTTTGGTAAAATCATTTCGGATAATGAAGAAAATGCTTGTACCAAGCAATTTCTTCATTTTCCACAATGTTTCATAAAAATATTACTTTTTCGGGGGGGGGCCTCAAAAAGCGAGATTGTGTCGGAATAGGAATAGATTAAAACATGTGTTTCGTAAAAAAATGATTAATGTCAGCCCTTTTCAAAAATTGAATCAAAAGACTTTTCTACACTGAGAAAAGGTAAGATTCTTGACGGCCATTACGACACGACCGACATAATTTGTTTCGCATTTAAACCCCTTGTTTTGGATTCTTATTTTACGAGCTCTTATTTTCAAAAATCTTACTCTCAACCACGAATCTTTCGCTGCAAACTCGAATTTTTATGAACAGTAAAATTAATAATTTCGTTCACTCTTAAGGACCTGCCTCCTTAACAGCGATAAGAAACAATTTATTACTGCAAACAACAATGTCAAGTGGATAATATAATTTAAATAAAAAAGTCGATCTTGCTCGAGCGCCCACCTTTATTAGCGACCACTTCCATTAAGCGACCACAATGGAAATACCCTTTTCGAAATCAAAAGCTCTCATTCAGAAAAGGTCATAATTGCTGAAAACATATCGGACCTAAATCCTATGTTGTTGGAACTCATTAGAATCTTATAATAATTTGTTAATGCAATCGAGTGGATCTTTCATATATTTTGATAAAATGTGTTTTAAGCGACCACTCTCTTAAGCGACCACTTTATGGTCGCCCCATGAGTGGTCGCTGAATACAAGATTTACTGTATATCTATCATTCTTGACAAAACAAACTGTGAGGAAAAAGGCAGTCATTTCTTATAACCATCAAAATTCTCATTCTCCACATTCATTCCCCAAACACTTTACTTGGGGTTGTAAAGTCGAGATCGTATTGGTTAACCCTTCCTATTTTAAAAAAAAATGAATTATCCAAATTCAAAGGTTTTGCAGACGGAAATTTATGTGAATTAAATTTGAAAAATAAAAAAATAAAAAATAAATAAAAAGCAAAAACAAAACAAAAAAACACACCATCAAATAGAAAAGAAAATATTGCAGAAAAAGAAGAAATTGCTTAATACAAGCAATTTCTTCTTTTCTACAATTTTTTCTCTATAATAACATCACACGAAAAAACCAGACATTGAACCGGAAAAGGGTAAGAGGGCACAAATAAGGATTTTATATGACGTAAAGCTGCGAGTTGCTTTCTTTTCATTACAATAATTTTTATGATTTCAGATGTTAAAAGGAGCAAATGACAGACCAATCAATTCATAAATTTAAAACGGAAATGAATTAAGTACTCCGACATTTAGCTTAAGTAACTACGTAAGGTAGTCATAATTTATACATATTTTGTTTTGCCAATGAGCATAAATTTTGCTAGCCGACAACCTTTGATATCTCAAAGGGCAGTCGATGTGGCTATCGACCTGTCGATATCTGCGATTTTGGGCGATTACTATATAAAGTAACGAATATATTAGGTTCACCGTCGTAAAAATATTTTTTTTTTTTTTTACTTCGCGAAAAGTATTTCGAACGAATGCTATATGCTCGAATTCGTCACCATGCCTGACGTGCTTGAGTTTGGACTGTGATTTAATCAGGAAACATAGTTTTTAACTAATTTTTATCAGACTTTTTGTGAGCTCTTCTACTACATATTTTTTCATCTTAATTTCAAGATACAAATGTTAAGCAAATGATCAATTGATCGAATTGGTTTTGACACAACATTTAAATTATTTCAGTCATATCGCGGCGGCTAACATGGACTCCTCTTACACCAGTACTACCACTGTATCCTTTCGGAGCCTCCAGCTACTCACCCCATTTAGCTTTACGATTATCAACCAATTAGTGGAAGGCAAATCTCGGAAAGGATATACGCCGCGGCCGGGAATCGAACCTGGGACCCGATGATCAGGATACCTACACGCTATAAAGTGTACGCGTCCAAACGTCATGTAAACTCCTGAGTTTCAAAATGTGGTATGACCTTTCCTAGTTTATATCGAACACCAGAAAGAGGAATAGCAATACAAATAGTCAGACTACAACCGTGATGACCGTTTATTCTACCATACCTCGAGCTAAATATATAGAGTATACTGTCTTCACCAGTCGTACCTTTCTTCACTTCATTGTCTGTTAATTGAAGTTTTCCCGTTACGAATTATGTATTTTCAATCTAGTTTGATGTTGCATTTCCGCCATTGTCATATGAATGTAAATTCATATGTTTAGACGATGAACAATTGCGTTCAAGTCTCATGGATATGTTCATTGTTATGTAATGTTATGTTGTTATGTTTTTTAGGTATATAATAAACCTAAGTCACACTTCTCTGTGCACCTACTTCGTGGCGTTTAACAGCGTGTTAAGATTTTCTTTTTTATCTTTTTTTCATACTGTAATAGATACGCTCTACATCTCAAAACATGAAAATGACGGTCAGTGAAAATTGATAAACATTTATTGATAGTAGGATATCATAGTGTTACTCAATATACAAATATCTAATATCAATGTATGCGTTGTTGTTTGAGCGACCAGATTTATTAAGCGACCAAATTCCATTATGCGACCTCAATTGAAATTACTTTTTATTTTAGAAAAAATCACAAGCTTACCAAACGAAGTGATCGTATTCCTTAAAATATATCTTACTAAAACCCAATATTGTTTGGAACTCATTAGAATCGTCTCGGTGAGCTGATTCTAATGAGTCCAAAAAACATAGCATTTAGCGGGAGTTCGGCAATAATTTATGTATGTAATCGAATCGATCCTTCATATAATTCGCAGAAAGCAAAAATCAATTAAGAAATGGTTTTATGTTGGCAATATACTCTCTTAAGTGACCACTTTTTTCGCCCCATTAGCGGTCGCTTAACAATATTTACTATGCATGTATTAAGAGTAAAGTAACTTAGGCTAGTCAAACAATGCAATGTGACAGGATATGTATTAAAGCATGTCTTCTTTTAACCTTTTCCTGTAAAATCACTGTTTTTTGCGTCCTTGTGATTTTATACTTTGGAAACTATTGTAGGAAAAGAAGAAATTGCTCGTGACAAGCACTTTCTTCTTTTCCACAATATTTTCTACCCGACTGAATGTTTATTTTTCAAATTAAGATGACTTTCTTTCTATTTTTTCAGTTTGTTAACCCTAAGTATAATTCAGATGTCAAAACTATTAAAAAGAAAATTTGCTTGCCATAGACAACTCATTGTTTAAACAATATCTTCCTAATCTTACTTTCTTCAGATGGCGTTTCTTTTTCAAGTGTTATCATTAAAATGAATTTAAATGAAAATAGAACAAGCGTATACACATTCGCGGAATAATAGTAAAAGGATTGTTTAACATATACACACACTCCGAATTACGTAGTTGCTTATCAACTTCAAAACAGGAATTCTGTAAAATTCTTGGCTGTTTTAAGTTATTAAAAAATATAAAAATACCATATTTTTCTGCTTTTCATTTATCATAATTTAACTTTTTTTCTAAGTGAGTAAAGAGATATGTCAGTTTGGTGTCAAGGTCGCAATTTATAAACATATGTCTCTGCTTATTTAACATTTTTTAAGGCCAATAAAGAGATGCGTCAGTTTAGTGTTAAGGTTGCAATCGATAAACAGATTAACAGGAGACCCTGTCGAATTAATAGTTCTTTTGGATGCCTAGTTTAATAAATGGTGTGTTATATGAGCATACATTTTATATACTTTTTATCATATGACCAAAAACATGCGATATATGTCTTATCACGCCTAAAATCGATTATTTTCGCGAAACATTTGATCAAATATTCAACGGCTTTATTTCACTCAGGCGCCGTAGGTCATATTTTAAAGAAGGCATATTGGCTAGCTTTTCGTGTATGTTGCGAATTTAGTGTCTTTCCCACAACAAGCTTTTGTCCAGTTCATATAAGGATGGTACTGGTGCGAGAAATACCAGGAAATCATCACTGGGTGCTCCAGCCGCCGTGATATGACTGAAAAATTGCAAAAAAGCGGCGTTAAACCCCGTTCAAACAAACAAATCCAATTCGGGGCAATATTTTGTATTTTTCTATAATTAACCTTGAAATATATGTATTTCTGTGTTTTGAATTTACTTTAAAGGAACAAAATTTGAGCCACGAAAAGCGATAAGATGATAAAAATGCATTTTTAGATCATAAATAAGATATTAGAATCCTTATTTTGGTCGAACAAAATACACAAACCTACTTATTCATAAACAAATTAATCGAAAACGGAATCATGAAAACTTCGTAAAAATTGTTTACAGACCCCTCTATAAATATTTTCAGAATAGGCCACGATACCGCTATGGAAAGCTTTGCTAAAACAGAAAGCGAAAATGAATTTCGAAATGATTTTATGTTGGCAATCTATTTATGGAGAGCATTGGGGTGACAATGGAAATGTTGCTCATTTAAAGAAGAAATAAGAATTAAACCTTTGCCAATGGTGTAGCTACGAGAGTTTAGAAGCATAAGGCCACCAAAATATCGTAGCTGCCATTTTACTAGCTAGATAAATCACATTGTCTGAGTCTATTGACGACTGCTTTGTCCAGTTTTTCAAATTAAATGCTTCTCTTAAAATTTATCATTAAGAAAATATTATACATAAAACAGAATACATTTAAATAGCTGTAAATTTGAAATGGTACATATATTTGTCCGCTTCTCTGTCAATCTCTATTCCATGTTGAATCCTTCCTTGTCTAAAACTGTAAAAGAAAAATATAGGGAATTAATTTCTAATAAGAAATATCTCTGAATACAATCTTTAAGTTTTTAAAGAGCCGTTATCTCATCTTAATCGTTTTAGATTTGATTGATACAGGGAAACGATTGTGACCCATTATATATCTTAAAAGTTATGATTTATTACTTTTCATTTATTCACTCATATATCCCAGGGTACCTTACCTTGAAGTATAGTTTAACATTTCCTTTAACGTTGTTAAAGGATGAAATACAAACTCATTAACTATTCCAAGGTTCTTATTATCAAAGCAGATATAAATAAAGATGTTGTTGTTTTTTTCATACGAAATACAGGTTAGATTCAATTTACATTCAAATTTGCCGTCAATTTTAAAGCGGCTCTTGAAAAGGTTTGGGATAAAACATTTTGGCTCTAAATTCCTTAAATTATAACTTTAATGCTTTCAGATCTTTAAGAAAAGAGGGTTCAAATGATTTTGTAATGAAGACAAATGTTCATATCTGGAGACAAGTCAAAAGATTCATTTCTATAATTTACCGGTAAAAAAACTCTTAACTGAAATTTTCCGCTCGACCTAGATTTACCTTTGTAAATTTAACGGTACCTTGTATGTCTTTACGTTTTAGAGGTTTTAGAGGTGTGCTCGTAGTAAAGATGCATAGAGAAGTATTTGTGTCATTGCTACGAATCATATCCACATGTAGCTCCCTTGTTTTTCCTTATTATTTATAAAATTGAAGATACTGATTGTAAGGCGGGTTGGTGTTAACCCCTTTACCAAACCACCCCGCCGTTTTACTCTGCTGATGGAAACGGTTTTGGAAAATAAAGGGGGAATGAAAACACCGGTTGTTACAAGCAATTTCTAGATTTCTCACACTGCTTTCTAATTTCTTTATTTTACACAATGTTTTCCAATTTTTTAGCGGTGTCAAAAAGCGTCATTGTGTGAGAATGGATTGAAAGGTGTTTTCCTTTAACAAAGAGCTATCGTTTTCACTGAGGCGTAAAACCTATAATTGTCACGGTTACAATTCATTGAATAACTTCACACACTTAATAATGTCACATATGCCTTATTTTCAATCATAAGACGGGTATGCACGCTGACAGAATACGGTAGAAACAGTCATTTAGTGACATCGTCATTTCTTAAGGATTGACTGCGTTCCGTCACCGTGTTTTCTGAGATGGGATATTGATGTAGCTTCCAGAATAAGATTACGTAAAATTAGATCTGACAAAAACAATATGATCATGATATTTTATATCGCCTAAGCACTAGGACAACCTTTGAAAATGATTATTCGTTGGCCCTTATTCGTTCACCGGAAATTATGTCGAACGACTGTAGTGAAGCTGTAACGGAGTTGTTTTGTTTTTTTATAATAACGTTTTATTATGGTAAATATTACGGTGGTGATTACGGTTCACATACAAATTAAATGTTCTAAGATTACAATATTACCAACGAATAGGCCTGTTTTCGTATTAAAATCGACGTTTTGCCCATTCTTAAGAATGGGTAAAGCCTTGATTTTACCATATGCCCATTCTTAAGAAAGAACAATCTCACGAATGGGCACGACATATATAAGGAGCCCTCCATTATAGAATTAAGAACATTCAGAACAATATGTTTAGTTAATACTGTAAGAAGTAAAATTAACAAGAGAGATAGGAACCTAACTTGGAAGTGTCTCAGATGCACTCAAAGATCCTAAATAGCCTCCATGAAACATACTAACTCATTTACGGAGTTCATACTTCAAAGGTATTCAAAATGCGAGGTAACAAAAACAATGTCTCAGACTCATATGGAACCCCCTTACGGTTGTAATTGCAGTTTCTTTGAATTTGGAACGGCCTTTTATGTTGCGGTCTGGTAATGGGTTTTATCAACTATTTAATGAAGTGTGATCATAAGCATTGAAATATAAGAGACTGCTTCAAGTCATCATGTTAAGTTTTGACCACTAAGGAATTATCCCGTCTAAAACAAAACAAAACAAAACAAAAAAAATCCATGTATGTTTTTGTACTTTTATTAGATATGGTTCAAACTCAGATGTTTAGCATGAGATTGCGTAAGCAACCTGAGGCTAAAGTTACAATGCTAAAAGTTCAATCCAATGCAGAGTTTAATGTGAAATCATAATGTAAAAACATCTACCGCAATCAATGTGATCTTCTGTCGCTTGAAAAGTAGATCGGATCTGACCATAAATTAATACGCCCTATTGAGGCGAGAAGGACGAAGGCGAGATATGACTCCTTGAAAGCTGTCGGCTCGATGTACAATACTTTCGTGTGAGTGTTCTGAATTTGGCCAAATTATCAAAACTTGACGAGTGAATGGAAAGAAAGAAAGGAGATATATAATATATTGGCAATTATCAAACATATATAATCATATCATATTGTTAAGAAAAATAATGGTGTTTGTTTCATTCCAAAATTATATTACTTATTCTAGAGTAACAATGTTAAAACGGTCCGGTAAGACGAAGTTTCTGTATAAAGCTGATAAGCGAAGCTGTCGGTTTTACACACGATTGGAATGTTTTGTTTAACAAATTAATTGGGCATTCATAGGATCATATTCGCACTGTCTGAAAACAGTTTAGTCGTGCTCGGCCTTTTTGTCTATATATTTTTACCTCTGAATTTTACCCAAAGTATGCAACGTCTACATAAAGCTTTTGAGAGGTGTACATAATCATGCTAACCTGGTAAACGACCGCCCGCCCTCCCTCGCTCTCTTTATCTGGAGATTATAAAGCGCATATTTTACACGACGAAATTGGTCTGTGTGGTAGGATACTCACATCGCACGCAAGAGCCTCCTAGTTCGAACCTGGCTACCCACTCTCTAGCTCTCTCTCGCTAGCTCCACTGGCTGAAAGCCAACGAGCTTTTGTCATGATGTGGTGTCCGTCGTCCAACGACTTTTACTTTAAAAATCTTCTTCTCAGAAAGTACTGAACATAATTCAACCAAACTCAACCAAAATTCACAGGAAAGATCCTTGAGTGGCCTTTATCAGATCCCTTCAAAGCATTTTAATCGGTTGAAAAAATATGTAACGATATATACATGTAAATATATCGTTACAATACCTCAACGGGATGAAAATTATTGCGGGCAGGTTGTGTCCCCTAGCGCACAAATTGGCAGATCTGCGCATAATCGACGGTAGATTTGGGTAGAAAGTGGCACCTCCGATATTCCGACCGTCAATATTTTCTGCCTAGATTATATATCTCCTGTATACATATCTCAGGCTTTCGGTGCTTTCAGCGCCTTGATTTTATACTGTAAGAGTCCTTTATGTAGTGATAACAACAAAACCTCGTTCATTTTTGCGTTCAAAAAGTAAGATTCAGATGGTCCAAAGGCTCTTGACTATTTGGACACTCAAAATTTATTTAAGATGTCACACGTTAAAAGTTAAGATTTTTTTTCAGATTGAATCTACGAAATGTAGCAAAATGATATGACGTAGATGCTCTTTACAGACATACTGTGTTTACAACTACGAAATATAGATCCTCCGGTTGACCCGACAAAAATTGATAAAGTGATTAAAGGAAGCACTACACGCGCTGCAAAACTAGGGCCAAAGTAGTTTCAAACTTTTTTTACCAATATTCATGCATTTCTTTTACCGTACTTATATTTTTCTTACCTGCATCGGCTAGCTTGTGTTCTAATATGTCAATCAATCTTTCCCTCTGATTGCCTTTCCGAGCAGAATTCAACAACGAACTTGATCTAAAAATAAATAATTTTATTCAAGTTTCGTGTGGCATGATTCAAGCGTTTTGATAGGCTGATTTTTTTTCTTTTTATACTTCCATGAACAGAATTTTGGGCACGCAACTATTTTGTATACTTGTGCATAAAGTAGACCCATAAAACTTTACACAAAACTAGTAAAATATTTGTTTGTTTTGCTTGTTGGCATAAAGTATAAGAAATGAAGAAAATATTTTTGCGTTAGATTTGGCACCTAAAAGCTACATTAGACCAATGTATGAATACGATTCGCGTATCCATACAGTTCGATTTAGATTTAAGGTTAAAACTTAACTGAAAACAAAAATACTCATATACTTTCATTTCTTTAACGAAATTAATGGACAATTTGTTTTTGACTCGATAAAAGAAATGGAGGTATCTTTAAATTTCGAAATGGGTTGATCAAAATGTCTGTATGGTCTGAGTAGTATCTATTATTAAACTAATATTTTCTTCATTATCTAAGGAATTGGCCCTATCATAATTGTAATTGAGGTCCCTGATGAACAATGTGGACGCTGTTGTTTCTTGACCCGTCAATACCAAGGAAATGGTCAACTACGGATGAAAATAAATTAACTATCTCTAGAAATTCAAATAGTAAAAATAGGAAAAGCTCACACAAAGCTGAGTTCTAAAAGGCAATAAAGCATTCGTTCATTACTTCTAAATACGGAATCGAGCTCAAGATACACATTTGTAGGTTAACCGATGATGCAATTATGATTAGATTGAAAGGAAACGCAGAAGAGTACATGTATTGTAATTATGTTTGTAGTAATTTGAGCATTTCTCGACATCGTTGTTGCCCACATTTTCAATTTGATACTTGATTGTTAAAACTATTGGTTAAACTATCGATTTCCATAAAAGAACCGTAACTGTATTAGATGAAAAAATGAACAATAGATTTATTTCTCATCAATAAATCAAATATGTAATCAGTCGAGTAATCGTTCCCATCCCTTAAATTCAATTGACCAATCGCGGCTGTCAATAGACCAATCAAATCATTCATTCAGTCCGGAATTGAGATATGAACTCCGATATTGGCCGGCATTTGTATGAATCATTTTTGTTTGTTTTGGCGAATTAAACCTCGTTACTACGTTTGGGACGGGTTCGATCCCCGACGGCGGTACTCATCCTTTCCAACTATTTGTCTCTCACCAATGGGTTGATAATCGTAGACCCATGTGGGATAGCAGCTGGAGGCTAGGAAAGGATGTAATGATAGTACTGGTGTGAGAAATACCAGGATTCCATTGTTAGGTGCTCCAGCCGCCGCGATATAACTAAAAGATTGTTGAAAGCGGCGTAAATCCCTTTCAAACAAACAAAAAAAAAAAAAACGTTTCGGGCGCCAACAACCATTCTACTTTTTGCTACATGCTGCTGACAATAAATTTTGCAAAATTACGCCGTTTATTTTCGAAGCGGAATTTTCTATCGGAGACATTGGGCGTGGCCAAAGGAGTCAGTGGGCAGGGCCAGCGGTTGGTCAATTGTAATAGCTAAAGCTTAAATACACGACGCCAACCATTCAACCTTTTTGGCCATAAGTTTTACAAAATAACGCCCTTAGATATCATACTGGAACTTCATGTTGAAGTCAGTGGGCGGACCTAGCAGAGTAAATGGGTGGGGCCAGTCGTTCGTCAATTTTAACTCTACCTGAATTGTGAATCTCTATCAGAATATCTAGATGGATCTTCTAACCGAGGGACATCTTCTACATCATTGACGTTTTCACCATCGTCTATGTTATCTACTTCACCAAACAATTGTGGTACACCATAATTGTCTCGATCACGGGCATCTATTCTGTCTTCATTTTCTAGAAGTGGTGAGAGATGAACGTAACTCTCCCCATTGGTTTGGTCGTTTGGTAAACCCCATGGCTTAAAACCTTTTGCGTTGTTGTGTGCATTTGCTCGAGAGACCTTATGTTTGTCCTCTAAAGTATCATATAACCACTGTCTGACCAATGTTTCCGAATCAAGGCGTGATGAAGATGGTCCTGATCGTTTTCCATAACCATGGGCTGCTACAAGCGGAATTCTTATTTGCCTTCCCATCGACCTTTTGAAGGAGTCTTGATCCCGATTTCCGATTAAAAAACGAGGCTGTGATCTCTTTCCGTTTCCAGTTGCTGCGACGTTTGGTATGTGGATTTGAACGGTTACTCGAACCAGTTGGAATGCCAAGATGAGTTGGAAAATACTCTGTGTAATAATGGATTTCATTCTTCGTTCAGAAAATCGTTTATCTGGAATGACAAAATAATACACAATCTTCGTTTTAGAACGTTACTAGGATGTTGTGGGTGTAAATATGATGACGCTTAGCCTTATATTCTCTTCTATAGCGCCGCCGTCATAGCGCATTCGGTAGCGCGTTCGACTCCTAATCTTCAATTATGGGGGTGTCATGTGTTCGATCCCCGACGGCACATATCCTTTCAGACATTTGTCTCTCACCAACGGGTGGATAACCTAAATCTAAGTGGATAGCAGCTGGGGGCTAGGAAAAGATGTAGTGGTAGTACTGGTGTGGGAAATACAAGGAATCTATTTGTTAGATGATCCAGCCGCCGCGATATGACTGAAATACTGTTGAAAGTGGCGTTAAACACCATTTAATCAATCATTCAATCACTTCTATAACATTTACTTGTACTATTTAAACCAATTTAATGTCATGTAACGTTGAACATAGTATATATCTTTTTATAATATCATTAAGACTTTTGACGAAAATGTGATAGAAGATGAGTTTTTCACGAAGAATTATGGAAAAAGCATGAAATTTGGTTAAACCTAATTGTTTACAATTTACCATGTGTTTTTCCTATGCTGTGGGTACTTGATTTAAATGTCATACAGGATAGTCCGAGATATGGATATTTTCTGGGGATTTTTTGTATTCATATTTCAGATTCCTACAAATTATACAATGGCTAATAAAGATAGCATGGGAAAACAGTATTTTAATCATTATCACGTTGAGTGCCATTACAGTAAGAAAGCAGCACTTAAAGCACTTTGAATTAGAGTTAAAATCTTATAAAGATGCGAACGATTTAGTGACGATTTTGTCCTTATCCTTTGCGGTAGTGCAAAATTTAAGACCTTAGCAAATTTCAAGTTTTGCGGACGGCAATAAAGAATAGATTTTGTTGGAAAAATAAACATTCAGTAGGGTAAAAAAAAATTGTGGAAATAGAAGAAATTGCATGTTACAAGCAATTTCTGCTTTTTTCAACAATGTTTTCTAAGTATAATAACACAGGCACGTAAGAAAGGGGATCGAACAGGACTAGAAAGGATTAAACATTTTTAAAAATCCGTAAGGATGAAGTGTCGCAACCGTAACACATCCTTTCTGCTTCCCTAATTCAGTTTTTACCAAACGAATTTAACCTTTGTCATTCTAAACCCGGGAATATTCCTGTCTAGGAAGGAGGTGTAGACTAAGATCAGCCTGCACATATGTGCAATCATCCTCACGAGTGAAGAGATATCGAAATCGCATTTTTTCTCTAAGATCGCGTTAGATAAGTAGAACGTTCGTCCTTGGTACGATAAGATGATGTGTAGTCTGATCTTAGTGTACACTCCTGATTGTCTCTTTTAAGCCAAAAATGTTTTTAGGACTTTTTTTTTCAAATAAATATTAATCCTTATTAATGATTCAAGTCCTTTTATCCCTTTGATTTGAATGCAATTTTAAGGAGGATTTTATTCAGCATGACAAGGGTTAATATGACTTGTAGAGAGCCATAAACCTGTGACTCACAACGACATGTACCACGCCAACAAGAGCGGGGGGAATAGCGGAAACCTAGCTGCTATCGATTCCACAGCAGTGTACACTGAGACTGGCTATTAACCGTAGACTTGGACTGGCTATTAATCCATTCCCACATTATGACGCTTTTTGACGTCCCCTCAAGATAAACAATTGGGAAACATTGTAGAAAATGAAGAAATTGCTTGCAACAAGCAATTTCTCCATTTTCCTCAATGTTTTCTACCCAGAAAGTTAAATTTATCTGAAATATCAGAACTTTTAAATATATAACTCTTTTCTAAATGAACTAGTCTAACAAAAATTTTCTGGTAATGGTTTATGAATCCTGTTCTTGAGTACATCCTAACGATAGGTTGATTGAATAGAGGCCACTTTCAACAGTATTTCAGTTATATCGCGGTGGCTTGTGCACCTCACTATAGTTTCCTGTCAATTCCCAAACCATACAACCACTGTCAACATTATATTAGACCCACTAGCTGCTCCTCTCACTTAACCCATTACCATACAATGACGTTTTTTACGCCCTCAAGATATATTAACTTGGACAATTTTGATTGAAAGGCGAAATTGCACATTTCTCCTTTTCTAACATTTTTCTACCTTATTTGGCACTTATTTACAATTGTTAAAGCAATTTCGAATGTTGTATTCAGCTTCTTTCGAATTCGAACACTCTTGAATTTTGTCGTCTGGTTATGGTTTAAGCGTAATCATTATCTCTCGCCTATTGATGAAAGACAAATAACAAAAGAAACACGATGGCTTTTGTCAAAAGTCAAGAAGAATGTTCTCCGAGTATGGGTTCGAACTTACGACCACAGGGATGAGAGCACAGAACACCGCGTGCTAATATATGTGCTAGCCGGGCTCGATAACATTGAAATGAAACCGGAGTTCAAACTCTTGTCCTATAGATCACAAATCAAGCACCTTCGTTTGTAGAATCTTACATGTACTAAGGGACAAAAGAACTAAATCGTGAAACATTTGCTTTATTGGATTATCGAATTCATTTTCCGGATAAAACAGTTAAACATCTAAATAAGAAGCTTTTAATTTTATTGAAGCTATCTAAACGCGGAATGAAGGTGAGCAAAAAATGTTGTTTATCGAACCAATTTGAAACAAATGCAATTATACTGATTGAGCATCACAGAAATAACGACTTATGGCTTCTTTGTGTTAGGGATCAACACTTAACCCTTTCCGTTTTGCAAAATTTTAGACCTTTCCAAATTCAAAGGTTTTGCATACGAAAATTAAAAATGGATTTAAATTGAAAAATAACTATTCAATGGTGTAGAAAATATTGTTGAAAAAGAAGAAATTGCTTGTTTCAAGCAATTTCCTCTTTTTCAACAATGTTTTCTCTACTATAAAATCACAAGGACGTAAAAACCAGGGATTGAACAGGAAAGGGTTTTCAGAGAATCACGAAACCGTACCCGAAGTTATTAACTTTCTTGTCTTTTGAAATTTGAAACCGGTCCTAAAGCAAACCGGTTGCAGACGAAAATGAAAATTGGGTCAATTTGAATGAAACCATCTCTTGTGGTAGAAAATGTGGGAAAAGAAGAAATTGCTAGTCACAAGCAATTTCTTCGTTTTCCAAACTGGTTTTTGTTCTGGTATAAAATCACAGCGACGTAAAATCCCGGGGTTTTACAGGAAAAAAAACAATAGATTTTTAGATTGATCGAGGATAGCGTCTTTACACTAAATATATTTATATTCCGAATAACTTTCCTAAATATAACCTAATGCCGTTCGGACGTATATTTTGCAATTGAGCAATCGCGACTGTCAATCAAATCGCAACGACAAATGAAATGAGTTTTGAACTCCGATTCTGACCGCCATTTTTGTTAATGTTTTATGTTGGCTTGACCACTTAAACGTCGTAACTATAGCCTTTTTAAGCTTAAATTACGATGTTTAGGTCAGCAACCAACCATTCTACTTATTTGCAACATGCTACTGGCAATAAATTTTACAAAATAACGCCGATAAAAATCGAAGCGGAACTTCCGGTCGGAGTCACTGTATGGGGAGTCATTGTATGGGACCAAAGGAGTCAGTGGGCGGGGCAAGCGACTGCTCAATTGCAGAAAACCAGTTTTAACTAAATTTATGGTATTCACAGACGAAGGCAAACATGGTAGACCCTGATTTTAAAAAGTAATTTCCTTTAAGTTAACAATCGTGTTTGGTAGCAGTACAGATAAAGTTCGACATGGGTTTAAAAACGTTCAAAAAGTCTAATTCACAATCCTTTTCATGTTGCTCAAAAATTGCCTTTTAACGCAAAGTTACTTCAAAGGAATTCTTAAATTTTGGGTTAAATTTCTGGAAGTTTTCCTTTACTATGCCTTTTCCTTTTCCCTTTCGATGTTAAAGTGATTTTTTAACAGATTTATTTCTTTAAACTTTGTTAAATGAAAATGATCTTCTTTTTAAATAGTTAAATAATGTTATCTTTATGATAAATGCACACAATCAGCATTAACCGAAGTTTAACGACCTCATCCGATAAATTCCGATGTTTCAAAGTAGGGCGTAGGGAATAAATACTATAAAATTAAATCTAAAATGAATTGAGTAGATATAGCACGAAAAAAGAATATTTATGGTGAAAATGACATGAAAAACTATTGGAAAAACAGATAATTTCATGAAAATCTGTTCAAGTGCCGAAAAAATATCAGCATGCCTAGAAGTTAATCAAGTGATAGATTCTTTGCACACATATATTTTGAACACCATCCCTTTAGTCCAAGAAGCAATCATTACGTAATACATTATGCAAACAGATGACGTCATTTAAGAAAAGACAGTTTTATTCACTTGTAGCACATTCGTGATGTTTCTAGGCTGTAGAACAAAAAATCTAGTTTTGTTAGAGAGAAAATAACAACAACTACAATATTGTATTGTCTTCATAATGTAAATCAAGCTTACGTCGATTTTACACTCCGTTTTTAACTCATTTGTTACCTCTTTTACATGTAGTTTGACGCCCAACTCGACCGCCAAAAAAGTCAGATAAAAACTGGATACACCGATATCCCAAGGCCATTCAAAGCGAATAGAATATGCCTCTAAGCCGTTAATTGACTGGCTTTTACTAATTGATTGCGTAAAACTTACAAATAGAATCAGTTTAAACCGGTTGATCAGATTTCAGTAATGAATTCTTGAATATTTTATTGTCGACAGACAAGCCGTGCCGGCTGAATAGCTCTGAAATACCAGGATAGTGACAAGGACCACCATGTTAATTGATTGAATGGGGTTTAACGCCGTTTTTAACAGTATTTCAGTCACAACGCGGCGGCTGGAGCACTAACAATGGATTCCTGGTATTTCTCACACAAGCACTACCACTACATCCTTTCCTAGCCTCCAGCTGATATCCCACTTAGTTTTACGACTATCCACCCATTGGTGTGAGACAAATGTCGGAAAGAATATGTGCTGTCGCCGGGATCGAACCCATTACATCCAATGATTGAAGATTAGGAGTCTGACGTTCTACCAACTGCACCATGTCGGCGACAGGAACACCATGTACTGTTATACCTAAATTTATAAATGGCTGCAGTCGATCAAAGACTCGATATTCATTAGTTAAAGTTGACTTTGAATTTTGAACTCTAACATTAGTCGTCATTGATGTGAAACGTTTTAAGTTGATTTTGCGACTTAGACGTTTTTAGTTGTTTTTGCGACTTAGACGTCGTAACTACAGCTTATTCAAGCTGTAGTTACGACGTCTTAGTCGACAACCAAACATTTTACTTATTGTTACATGTTACTGTCCATACAAATTATAAAATAACGTCGTTTGATTTAAAGTCTAACTTTCTTTCAGAGGTAAGTGGGTGTGGTCACGGACCCGTCTATTATATATCAACAAACATCAAAACAGACATACAGAAAATTGTAAGTCCGATCGAGATTATAGCAATTGTTTAAAAGATTTAAGCAGCTAAAACATGCAGATTTAGGATAAATTTATGTATAAAAGCAAATATTTAAAAGACTTAAGTAGCTAAAACAGATTTTGGATAAAAAAAGTTTGACCCTCAATTTCCAAAATTTTATTTTTTATCGGTTTAGTATATGATAGCTAACTCCCACCTCCTATTGTGACGATAAAACATTACAATGTAACTTTTCCAAAATCATGAATTGTATCCCATGTCGAAACCTCTGATCTCGTTTCTATTGACACCAACGTGAAGATTATGAAAATCTCTTCAACTGGAATCAAACCATGCGTTATTTCATAGGTGAGTATACGACAATGTTTTGTTGATGAATTTTTACTACTTATGTTTTGGGACAGAAAAAAATGTGGATAATGAAGAAATTGCTTGTAACATGCAATTTCTGCATTATTCACATTTTTTCTGAATATTACTTCTCCAGGGACAAAAAAGTGGAATTTTGTGGTAAATGTTCAATTTACAAAATTCTTTCACCGCAAATAGATGATATATTTGTATAGACTAAGTTGCAGTCTTGTTTGTCTCTCGAGCTCGGATTCCGACCTTTCATGAAGATATAAATCGTCTCCCGAAACACAGCAAACCCAGAATTCTTACTATCAATTACATTTCATATAAATCAGAATTATAACCACTTTACAAAGCACTAACCTCAAATAAATCAAATAAACGCAATATTTTGCCAAGAAGCAGGCGATAACCAATAGCTACTTATTTTACTTTACGCAATAAAACAGCTTCACTTTAATGCAACTCAGCTATAACGCTGTTACAGATAAAAACAAAGAAGTAAGTTAGATATCCTTTATAACAACGGCTTTCTCCAACGCCAAATTGTCGCTGGCCCCGCCCATCGACTCTCTTTGCCACGCCCATTGACTCCGACAGGAAGTTTTACTTCGGTATTAAACGGCGTTATTTTGCAAATTTTAAGGCCAGAAACATATAACAAAAATGTGAAAATTGTTGTTGGCGACATAAACTTATTCAAGGTGTAGTTAAGAAGTTTAAGTCGCGAAACCAACAAAATATTTCACATAAATTTCAGCCATTGAGTATAAAATTCACTTCCTGTCTAAATGAAAGATTTGTCTGTTCGTGATCTCCATCAGGATTTTCTAATTTGGTATTGAAGCGTCTTTTGAACACATTATAGATGAAGTATTTCGCGTTACGCGACGCCAGTACACTTCCAACCCAAATTGAACCGGAATTGATTGCATAAATACGTTAATTCTCGATATCACCGAACAATAATCTAATTGTTAGTTTTGTCTATCAAAAACGAGCGATCTGATTGGTCGAAAAATTTAATTCATACCTCCATGAACACAATTTTGAGCACGCATCCATTTTGTATGCTTCCGCACAAAATAGTTCTCTACAAAAAGGTATCAAAATTTGTAAAGTATTGCTTTTTTCGCTCGATGCTATTAAATTATAAGAAATGAAGGGAATATTTTTTGTTTTCATGGAGGTATGAACCGAAAAACCTAATCACACTTATGTATGAATCCGCTTCGCGTATTCATACAGTGTGATTAGTTTTTTCGGTTCATACCTCCATGAAAACAAAAAATATTCTCTTCATCTCTTAATTGCCTTATTTGTGGTTTACATGACGTAACAATTACATCACTTGCTTCCGCTAGCGATTCAGTGGTTATCGATATTACCCGAAGATTAACGACCTCGCCCGATAATAATTGACAATTTCAAAGTAGAACAATAGGATTATACTACATTAAATTAAATTTATGGCGAATTCAGAAGATCTAACACGACGAAAGTACACTTTTGTGAGCATGACATTAAAAACTATTTGAAAAGCAAATATTTTTCTTTTATCAAACTTCCATGAAAATGTTCGATCCCCGACTGCGGCACTCTTCCTTTCCGATTATTTGTCTCTCACCAACGGGTCGATAATCGTAGACCTATGTGGGATAGCAGCTGGAGGCTAGGAAGGGATGTAATGGTAGTACTGGAGTGAGAAATACCAGGATTCCATTGTTAGGTGCTCCAGCCGCCGCGATATAACTGAAAGATTGTTGAAAGCGGCGTAAAACCCAATTCAAACAAACAAATCCATGAAAATTTGCTAGAGATCATTTAAAGGGCATTACCTTTTTTCGATAATGGCCAGTTACAAAGGCAAAAAAGTTAAAAATCGTTGGTAAACCACCTAAACGTCGTAAATACAGTTTATTAAGCTGTAAAAAATTAAGATGAATGTCGGGGTTCAAAGTTCAATTTCGGTGTCAATGAACGGTCTGATTGGCCAATCTTTATGTATTCATTCATTTATTTGTTTATTTATCTTTGATTGACCGATACCGCTAGACTGCCTAAGACTTAACTATCGGTTCTTGTGTAGAATTCCATATCAATATACTATGACCAGATTGTTCTAGTCGGAAAATTATTAAAGATTCAGTCATATTTAAGATACATGTAATATGAAATGGCTATTGTATTATATTTCATTTTGTAATTATTCAGGCGGTCTTTGAATCACTGGGATTTAATTCATTACCACACGGGGCAATTTTAAACTGGTCCAAATTGAAAGAAATTGCAAAAAACAATTCAAAGTTTATATATATTTTTTTCAATTTTCTGGTTAGAAAACAATGTGTAAAGTGAAGAAATTGCTTGTTGCAAGCAATTTCTTCATTTTCCACAATGTTTTCCAAATTGTTTTTTCTCGAGGGGCGTCAAAAAACGTCATTGTGTGGGAATGAGTTAACAAAATTGATAAAACACATAATAATAAGGCTTGTACGTGAAAGATATATCAGTGAAATCAAAACAGCTTGATGATGATTAGATTAAAATTATCACTAATGAAGCAAACATAACCATTTACAGATTTTACCTGATTTCCCACCCAGAACATCAACTAAAATCGTTTAGAGTGGTTAGTCAATAATACATAAACTGTTATCACATTACCTATCATTTCAACTAAGTGCTATTATAAATACCATTGTGCGACGATGTTGTTTCGGTTGTGGCATTTTATTCCTTTGTTCCCGCCAGTACATTCACTGAATTGCACGCCAATGGCAAAATTTATTTTGTAAATGACCATTATTTTCCTTCCCCCAAAACCTTTCTATCGTGTAAAATACGTTAAAAAGAGAACACAACAGTGGTGTCTAATAATTATTACTTTACCTAACGAGCCACTTTGACCAATTCACATTTGACAAAATGATAGATTAATCCAAATTGAAAGAAAATGCTGACAACAATTTTATGCTGATGAAATTCTAAAACTACATGTATTTGTCTTTTGGGGTAGAAAACAATTTGGACATTGAAAATTGCTTGAAACAAGCAATTTCTTCTATGTCAACAATAGTTTCCTAAGCTTTTTTCTTGGGGGCGTGAAAAAGGAGGGATTGTGTTAGAAAGGGTAAAAGCGGCTCTTGCATAGACTATGAATGAAAACTGTTGGCTCTCTATTTCAATTTTCTAACTGTAATTGTTCCAGCCATTTGTAAGAAGCTGATTAAGATCAATTTGCAATAGAAATGACAGAATGCGAAAAGAAGCAAAAATATTTCGAGTTACAAAACGCCAAATAAGTCCGAATAGAAACGGAAATAGTCTGGTAATTACCTTACTTTTGTTTTCCATGACGTATCAGCTACGTCTTTGGCTTTCGCTAGCATCACAGTCGAACTCGACATAACCCGAAGACTAACGACTTCAGCTGATAAATTCTTATGTTTCGAAGTAGGGTAAAGGAAATAAATCACATTAAATTAAATCTATTGTGAATTTAGTTGATATAACATAAAGAAAGAATATTTATTTCGAAAATGACATAAATAAGAATTGGAAATTCAGATATTTTTCCTATATCAAATTTTTATGAAAATCTGTTCAGGAGCCGCTTTAATGAAGATACGTCTTTTGATCCCATAACAACGACATGTCAGAAAGATTCTGTCTTTACTTCACGAACTTAAATCTACCTATACTCAGATGCCAAACTTCTCCGATATGGTTATTGATCAATCAAATATTTCCTCACCCAAGCCTATGATAAACTCTGCTCTTAAAATGTTTTAACTTAAACCTTTCCTATAACACGTTGTCTGCAGTGTGGAAAAGAATTAGGAGACGGTTACCACATTTAACTTCGCCTATTGTGGTTACTTAAAAAGCAACCTTTTTCTCTTTGAAATATGCCAATAAGTTTGAATCAAAGTCAGCATTAAAGCGGCTGAACAGATTATGGTGAAAAAATTATCTGTTTTTCCAAGAGTTATTAATGTAATGTTTACGATACGTGTTCTTCTTCGTATCGAATCTTCTGATTTCCACATATATTTATTTTATGTAACATATTCCATATGTCCTACTTTGAAACATCGGAAATTATCGGATGAGGTCGTTGGTCGTTGGGTGATGACGATAACGAACGAATTGCTAGCGCAAGCTAATGACGTCACTGAAACTACAAATAAAGATTTATTCGATGAACCCCGGTTTCTCTCCGGTGGTATTATGTTGCCTTATTTGGCGTCTCGTAACGCAAATTATTTGTGCTTATTTTCTTTCATTTTTAAAGTTAAGAAAATGCGTTTTTATTACAAACTCAGCCAATTCACCTTCTTTCAAAACTTGAAAGCATTGTAGCTAGAAATTCGTAAATTGAGAACAATTTTTACCCATAATGCAAGACCGCCCTAAAAGACAAAAAGGGTTCAAATTAGATAAATATATACTAAATAATAATAATTCTGCCTGATGCCTTTCTCACAGTAATGTTTAATTAATCACTTAAGATACCAAGTGTTTGTGTTGTTTTCATCGAGGTATTAACCTCAAAACTTAACCCTTGTCATGCTGAGCCAGGAATATTCCGGTTTTAGCAGGAGGTGTAGACTAAGATCAGACATCCCTTTGTTTTGAAAGCACTTCAGTAAGGTAATTTATACAGCATGACAAGGGTTAATTACACTTTATGTATACGCGAAGCGGGCTCGCCCATACATTAGTATGATAATGTTTTTTTGTTTATAATTCGCTTAGAACAAAAACTATTCTCTTTATTTCTTATATCTAAGGCCATGAAGCAAAGCAAACATTTTACATTTTATTTTATACATATAAAGATAAGAATAAAAATCTGGCTATCTAATACAACCCGACAGAAAAAATCAATATTCGGCGTGTACCAAAATCTGTATTCGACGAGAACCGTTAAACACGGACTTTTTTGTGTATTGACGTTCGGGTTATTTTTCCCTGAAAGCTGGCTATTTCTTAATCATTTAAAAGAATTTTCTTAATGTCATCTCCTGAAAGGTATATAATAAAAGGAATATTACAAAAGTGTGTTTTTCTATTTGTTGTTATCGTGTTCTAGCATCGTATGTAGGTATTTTTTATTGGATTCGACCTTCGGTCTCATCCAATAAAAAAAATCTACATACGATTCTCAAAGACGATAACAATAAATAGAAAAAGGCGCTGTTGTAATATTCCCAATTAATTGGTCTACTTATGGCGCAAGCATACAAAATAGTTGCGTGCTCAAAATATTGTTCGAGGAAGTAAGGGGAAAAACCCTTTCAGCTTATCAAACGCTTGGATTTTGATAGACGAAACTGAAATTAAACTATACATTTATTATCCTTGATTAATGGAAAAGTAAAAGAGAGAAAACAGAATATTTAATGTGTTTACTTTACAAATTGCCTTTTATGTTTTTTTTTGAATATTTGAAGCGCTTTGAATTCGCCTGTAGTCTGAATTTGTTAAATGCAGTATTAAATTTCATAAATTGACAGTCGAGTGTTCCAATAAAATGGCAAATTGTAACAGTACTGTGACATGCGCACGCGCAATTGTTTGAATAGCAAATATGTATTATCAGAAATGAGGAGAATAGTTTTTGTTTTCATAGAGGTATGAACCAAAAAACCTAATCACACTGTATGAATACGCGGAGTTTAATAGTTTGTCGATTTGAAAAGCCCATATTGGGATTACAGTTTTAATCATTCGAAGTTTACGGGGATTAACCCTTTACCAAACGACAAAAAAAACTGTATAAACACCCTTTTGAGTAAACAGCGCGTGCACGCCGATTGCGGTCATTTGTGTACATTAAATAAAGCGACCACTCGAAGGGCGACCAATTATGGTCGTTTAATTCATACGAAATAATTTAGTTCGATTATGACGAAAGCATTCAGATAATAGAGTTGCTCTCGAACACTCACAATCCAGATGTTTTCCCGTCCCCGGAAGAGAAGCATTGACATTCACCCACTGCTGTCCAATTTTACAGTTCGGCAGAGTGGGGCTGTCTACTAAGAGTTTTGCCTATGGACACACCAAGGTGACGGTGGGGCTCGAACACACGACCATTAGATCACGATTTAATCATCTATACCAACGGCCGTCGAGGCAGCAAGAGGTCATTCAAGAAGTGCTCGCTTTATACACTTTTTATGACGTGTATGATTGATCGGTTAGGCCGCATGCAGAAATTGTTGCAGGATTCTCCTTTAATTCTATGTAAATAGACCGTATTAGACTCGTCTCATTCAGACGATTCTTACGAGATCCACCAGCACATGTTTTGTTTTGTTAATTTTCTTAGTAAAACGTTTTTTTAAAGTCTACATCCGGGAAAGGAATTTGCCGCGAACATAGTCAGACTCTTAATTATGAGGTCCAGGGCTCGATCCCCGGTCGTGGCAAATATCTTTTAAGACATTAAGTTTTGTCTCCCACCGATGAGTGGATAATCGAAAACCTAATTTGGATGAGCAGCTGGAGGCTTGGAACGGATGTGGTAGTTATACTGGTGTGAGAAATATCAGGACTCCATTGGTAGGTGACCCAGTCGCCGCGAAATTGCTGATTTACTGTTCAAAAAGGCGTAAAACCCCATTGAAGCAAACAAACACTGTACGACCAGAATCCGAACCAGCCTTTTTCGCATTACGCAGAATTCCCGGTTGGTCCATTTTAAAGTTACGGGTGATATCGACACGTCGACACCATTTTTTTCCAATCCTGAGAGGTATCAGATAGTTCCCATTAAACCATTTATTGAATGGAAATATTCATAATTCATATAACTGATACATTATAGGAATGAATGGTGAGTTATACTCTGTAGTGTCGAATTTTAACAAAATGAGACGAGTTGATTTGTGATGATATCTGTACCATAATAAACCACATGTTCTAATAACTTATTCATATTCACTGCATAACGAATTAGAAAAAGAGTTGGTTTTTTTTGTCTATTTGAATGAAAGAATCAATCCACGGGTTCCTGGCACCGCAAACTGACTCCCAACAAGGCAATTCGACGACTATTTGATCATTAAAGCGGCTCTTGAGCAGAATTTAATTTAAGAGACAGAGATATTATTTATTGTTTCAAAAAAAAAAAAAAAAAAAAAAAAACCCTAAAGGCACTTATGTATGAAAAGACCTAATCACACTTACGTATGAATCCGCTTCGCGTATACGTACAGTGTGATCAGTTTTTTCGGTTCATGCCTCTATGAAAACAAAAAATAGTCTTTTCATTTATTAAGATTTAATAGCATCGAGCGAATAAAGCCAACACTTTTCAAAGTTTGATACCTTTTTGTATGGAACTATTTTGTGCAGAAGCATACGAAATGACTGCGTGCTTAGAATTTTGACCATGGAGGTATAAATAATGTTTTCAACCAATCATTTCTCCCGTTTAATGCACGAAACTATAAAGATTAAATTATACTAAAATCGATATAGCACAAGTATCTTCTTTTCAGTTAGTTAATAATGTCATGTTTACAATGAATGTTCTTTCGTCGTGTTAAATTTAATTAAGAGATGAAGAGAATATTTTTTGTTTTCATGGAGGTATGAAACGAAAAACCTAATCACACTGTATGAATACGCGAAGCGGATTCATACATTGTGTGATTAGGTTTTTCGGTTCATACTTCCATGAAAACAAAAAATATTCTCTTCATTCTTATAATTTAATAGTATCGAGCAAAAAAAAAAGCAAAAATCCTACATCTTTTGATACCTTTTTTATGTGACTATTTTGTGTGGAAGCAAACAAAATGGCTGCGTGCTCAAAATTTTGTTCATGGAGGCATGAATTAAATTTTTCGACCAACCAGAACGCTCGTTTTTGATAGACGAAACTAACAAGTAAATTATTGTAAATTAAATTTAATTTAGTATTCTTTGTGCCTAACTTTGAAATATCGTAATTCATCGGGTAATTGCGTTGGTCTTCGGGTAATGCCGATTTCGTCAGATTTGCTAGCAGAAGCCAATGATATACTATTGATTGATACGTCATGTAAACCACAAATAAGGCATATTTCGGTGCAATAGACAGATAACGCGATTACCCAGTGAGTTCCGTTCCAGTTGTGTTTTACCATTGACTAACTTGCGTCTCGTATCGCGAAATATGTTTGCACTTTTTTCTGTCTTTTTTTTTAATGGAGTCATTTTTATTGCAAAATCCGATAGATTACATTCTTTTAAAATGTCTAAAAGAATTACAGTTAGAGATTTGAAAATTTAGATCATTTTGTTTTCTTCCATGATCTGGTTAAGAGCCACCAACTCGTTGGTTGGTTACCTAAGCGTTCTAACCACAGTTTGTATAAACCCACGAAACATTTATCTCAAAATCGGAAGTGAAATTTCACCTGATGAAACAAATTATTTGATTGGTCAATCGGTTCTTTTATTGAATGCGACTATCTCTCAATAACAGCCGTTGCAAAAAGAAAAGAAGAAAGAACCATGCTACTCAAAGTTTGCTAAGCACTGAAGCTTCTTTAACCTATAATTTCTATGTTTTTCAAGATTTGATCATAATGACAAGTTTAAAAAAAAGCTTTTATAATGATTATGAGAGTGTGAATGGGGGTTTACGCCGCTTTCAACAATCTTTCAGTTATATCGCGGCGACTGGAGCACCTAACAATGGATTCCTGGTATTTCTCACACCAGTACTACCATTACATCCTTTCCTAGCCTCCAGCTGCTATCCCACATAGATCTACCATTATCGACCCATTGGTGAGAGACAAATAGTCGGAAAGGATGAGTGCCGCCGCCGGGGATCGAACCCGGGACCTCTAGATTCACAGTCCGACGCGCTACCAACTGCGCTATGACGGCGGCTCTATAATGATTATGATACTTGTAATGTAGACCAAACAGGGTGACCCTTAAAATTGGACGGTTTTCGAAAAGAAAAATAAATTTAAGTATTCCAATACACGGACCTGATTTAATACCGAGTATGAGAGCAGTGACTGTCAATAACAGCGTCTCTGCATACTCCTGAAAAGGTTAACCCGTTGATGAATCGCGGTAAATTCGTCCATTAGGATCTGCCAAACCTCCTGGAGGGTCCTTGGTTGGACATGGCGAGCTGAAACTCGGACCTTAGTTCCTACCTCATGTGTTCTATAGGATTCAAGTCCGGAGAGCGAGCCGGCCAGTCCAAACGTGTAATACCCTCCTCATGAAGGTAGTCCAGGACGATAAGGGCATTATCGTCCATCAAAATGACCTCGTCCCCAATAGCACCAGCGTAAAATCTTACATGGGTGGTGAGGATTTCATCAAGATTCCTCTGGGCTGTCAATGAACATCTATCCAAGATGACAAGCTCGGTCCGTCCATCCCAGCTAATGCTACCCAGACCATGATGTAACCACCTCCATATCGGTCGTGTTCAGCAATTTGCTGACTGAAACCTTTCCCCTATCCTTCTCCACACACTAACCCGTCTGTCCGTGTAATCCAGACAATGCATGGGCTTATCATTAAAGGGAACGGGGCGCCATCGTCTTTGGCGCCAGCCAACGTGGTCCAAGGCCAACGCTTACGACGATGACAATGTATCCGGGACAACAGGATACGAATGCATGTTCATTTGACCGGAGACTGCTCTCTTGCAGCCGTGTTCGAATTGTTTGAGTCGAATCTCGCACTCCTGAAGCGTTCTAAAGTTCAGAATGTAGCTGCTTTGTCGTAACAAACCTGTTCCTCCGGACTTGGATGACCAAAATTCGTCATTTGTGGCAGAGGTAGCATGACTTCTTCCTCCACCATGTCTCCTAACAGGTGGCTCTTACTGTTGGTACCGTGACCAAGCTCTAGCTACCACAGTATGGTGTACATCTAGTGCCATGCCGACCTTACGGTGAGAGGCTCATTGCTCATCCATACCAGCAGCTCTCAACATCTCTTCTGCCAATAAATGTCTTCTGACATTTACAATTGCAAGCCCCAATAAGTAAACTCTCGAACTAAGAATCGAAAATGAGAAATTTAGCCTTTACACAAAACCCGTTCATGTAGAAAATAGGAAAAGAGAGAAAAGAAATTGGGGTTCCTCTGTTTATACGACTATCACGAGGAACTTGCGTGTCAGATTTGGTAATTTTGACCTTAGATATCTTGTCAAAACTTTAAACATTTATACGTGATCTTTGTTAAAAATTAACTGCTCCAGGACATCAAAAAATTTGGTGCTTAGCAAACTTTGAGTAGTATAATAAAAATAAGACTGATCGATAAAATTTATAACAACCCTGATTTTAAAGCTTCACTTACCATATAATTTAATGAAAACACAAAAAACATACAAGACCTAGAGATTCGTTAAAATCCTCGATAGGTGAGCAAAATATCGTTACTGCGGCTTTATTCAAGCTGTTGTTACGACATTTTACTGGCCTAACGTCGATTTTCCATTTGTTGCTTAAACGGTTATCTTGTGCGAATAATTCGTCTTTTTGCCATCATAGAGGTATTATCGTAGAAAGTCATTGTGCGAATATATAAAACAATATTTACGTTGCTACAATTTGAAAGATCAAGTTTGAAGTTTGTTTGTCTGACAATCGAGTCGGACTTAGGACTAGCCAAGTATAATGTTGTAGACACGGATGCCAAAGCACTGGCTTCACAACAAACGCCAACAGATATCTCTACTGACTGCAGACGATATTTGCTTGCAAGCTTAACGTAATTAGAAACGGAGAGGTCAATAATTGTTCGGTACCTCATTTTACAAAAGCTGAGGTTCTTTTGCTAAGACAGATATCACATAAAACCGGAATTTCTTTTTCAAAACTTAGTGACAGTATAATTGTTTATCTTTTAAAAGGACAATTTACAAATACAAAATCTAGAGAATTAACCTTTTTTTCTGTGAATTTCAAAAGAAGAAGAAAACAAGTCTTAGATAAATACGTAATACAGACATGTTATTTTGCAGTCTTTACCACAAAACTACCGTGCAATGTAATTGAAAAGCGTGAGTTTTCGATGCCACACTTTCAGTAAATATTTGATGTTTTGCGGATCCTATCGTTGGTCAAATGGAATTGATGTTTGTCTTCAATCTGACGGCAATGCCATGCAAAACATTAATTTGCATTTTAATGTCAACCCCACGAAGTTTTGTACATTTGTTTTTAAATATTTAACAAGGCTGTAATTCTAGCTTTGTGATTTCTTTATACATAGTTTCACAAGCTTTCCGGCTTATTTTTTGAAAGAAACGAAATAAAATACTTTATCTTTTTGAAATATACTATGTTGACCAATCGAGACTGTCAATCAAAGGATCGACCAATCAAATAATTGATTTAGACCGGGAGGGAAGTTTGAACTCCAACATTGGCCGCCATTTATGTGTAGCATTTTTGTTGGTTCAGCGACATAAACGTCTTATTCAAGCTGTAGTTACGACGATTTGGTCGCCAACTAACCATTCTCCTTTTTGTTGCATGCTTCTGTTCATAAAATTTTGCAAACTAAAGCTGTTTAAAATCGAAGTGGAACTTCCTGTTTGAGTCAATGGGCGGGGCAACGGAGCAAGTGAGTGGGGCCAGCGATTGGTCAATTGTTTCAACACTACTCATACAAAACGTTGAATTAAAAAAACTTAATATGTTGGGACAACAAGGGACGGAAATGAGGATTTTCACTACGCAATCCCACCTTTTTACGACCCAAAAGAAAAAGGATTTGATAAAAGTGGACAAAATGAAGAAATTGTCCGAATTGTTTTAGTTTTTCTAACTTTCACCGATTAGAATTATATCGTCTACAACTGCTCTCAATTCGACCAGTGAAAAATTAGTTCGACTTGTAATGATTTAGGTCAACTGGGAAAAGGAAACAGTATGAGAAGATGAGAAGTTGATATTTACAAGCAATGATTTCCACATCTGTTTTCCTTTGATGCGTAATGATGCAGAATTCATTGGTAATTCGGTTTAAATGAATATAAACAATAATTTTTCCATAGATACTTATAAGCCAGCTGCTTTCCGTAAAAAATAAGCTATAAAAACATATCACTTATTCTTATCTTGTGTTTATATCAATTCTTAAAAAACATAGGCTGGAAAACATTTCCTGCTTTTTGTTGTTGTTGTAATTTTGTTTTAACTACGATTTTTTCTGAGAATATACTGTTACTTAACCCATTCCCACACAATCCCTCCTAAACAAACAGCTTTTGAAAAAATTGTGGAAAATGAAGAAATTGCTTGTACCAAGTAATTTCTTCATTATCAACAATATTTTCTACGCAAAAAAGTTGAAAAATTCAATCAATTTCAAATTGTCGTTTGCATCGTCCTTCAATTTGGTCCAGTCTAAACTGTTGTCCTGTGGGAATGGATTAAGGCAGACACGATTCGTCAAATAAAGCGGTCAAGACCTACGGCGGAATGTTTTGCATGATTTACCAGAAACCTGATCGAATCAATTTATCTGTCACCCACAAAAAATGTTGCATTGAATTTCGTATTCTTCCCACGATTATCATTTCTTCGTCTGTTAACAGCTTATTTATTTGTCATGAGGCCGATATTGTTTCCATACAATAATTAATTCATTTCTGTTGTGTCTTCCATAAATTCCAAAATTTGCATTGGCTGAATCCCCCCCCCCCCCTGAAAATAATGGAAACGTGTTTATATCGAATGATTGTGCACACAAATAAATTCCACGGAACAACTGTCTGAAACCGGTAAAATTTTCCCTTTTATAACACTTTTATGATATACAGTGAAATGAAATTCTAATCGGCCTCCTTGAATTCTTTTTTTTTTTTATTGTATTTGTATCTACGCGAGAATAAAGCAATTACTTTCCTTTGAGTTGACCAATCGCGGCTGTCAATCAAGGAATCAATCGACCAATCGAATTTTTCATTTAGACCTGGAGTGAAGTGTTTGAACTCCGACATTGGGAGCCATTTTTGTTAACCTTCTTAGTTGGTTTGGCGACTTAAACGTCGTAACTACAGCTTATTCAAGCTGTAGTAACGACGTTTAGGTCGCCAACCATTCTTAGTTTGTTTTGCGACTTAAACGTCGTAACTACAGCTTATTCAAGCTGTAGTAACGACGTTTAGGTCGCAAACCAACCATTCTACCGTTTTGTTACGTGCTACTGGCCATAGATTGTTCAAAATAACGCCGATAAAAATCAAAGTGGAACTTCCTGTTGGAGTCAATTGGCTTGGCCAAGGTAGGAAATGGGCGGGACCAGCGATTGGTCAATTCATATTACTTCAGGAAATAGTGGTTTTAATCCTTTCCCGTTTTTCAAAAATTTTAGACTGATCCAATTTGAAAGAAGTTGCAGAGAACAATTAAAAGTGGGTGCAATTTGAAAAGTAATAAACCTACATGTTAGAAAATATTGTGAGAAAAGAAGAAATTGCTTGTTACAAGCAATTTCTTCTTTTCCCACAATGTCTACTAAAGAATTAAAACTAAGGGACGTAAAAACAAGTGATTGTACAGGAAAGGAATAAGAGAAAATACGTTTCTGTAATTTTCTTGTCAAATGTCACAAAAATTGAAATTCTTGGGGGAAATTTGGCCTTTGTCCCATTACAACACGACTTAAACTTAGGCTGGTTCAAATTGAACGAAGTTGCAGACGACAATTTCAAGATGGTGGAGTTTAGAAAATCTTTTCCTCGCAGGCTAGAAACACTGTGGACATAGAGGAAATTGCTTGTTACAAGCAAATTTTTCATTGTCCACATTTTTTTCCAAATTTTTATTTTATTATTGTTATTATCATTATTATTATTTTGAGATGCGTAAAATAAGCTGGATTGGGTGGGAATGTGTAAATAACAAAATCTCGAGCATGTTACCTATAACGGATAAGTTACGATGACTTATTCATGTTAAAGAAACAAAACTTTAAAGAAAAATACATAATCATCGTCATTTTTACTCATAAAGATGTAAAAAGTTAAAAAAAAATAATAATAATAATAGAAGAATGATAACAATTAATACCCTTATCTATGTCAATTTTGCAAAAAATGCATTATTTTCCTTTTGTGTTTTATTGCGGATACTTCGCAAGTAAATTTCCTGTCGTAATTTGGCAATGACTTATTGCTGTTTAGAAGTTTGCCTCGATAATGTGAAATTGAAGATCATTTTGTTTTCATGGAGGCATTAAACCGAAAACATTATCGTCCTTCTATATGGATTCATTTCGCGGCTTCACATAGTGGGATGAAGTTTTTAATTTCATACCTTCATGAAAACAACAACAAATACATTCTATTCATCTCCCAAATGAATATTTAAGCCCTCTGGATAGTATTTCTGTCTTATCTTTCTATACGACCGTAAATGATTTTCTTTCTATCATTTTTTGCTAGCAAAGCACCAGTTTAAATAGCTTAAGTTAACAACCAAAAGATTTTGAGGTCATCTCAGAATTCAACGAGTGCGAACTTCCACTGGAGGCTTTATCATTAAATCAATTGAATGCCTGCGCCTACAAGTTCATCTTCTAGGTATTTTTAGCTCAATTAAGCACACCGTATTCACAATGACTCTGGTAGTAGTCTCAAAGAAGTTGTAGACGACAATTTCAAATTGTTTAAAATTCTGAAATATTATATCTCTGAGTAGAAAACATTGAGGAAAAGTCAGATGTTGCTTGAAATACCAAAAATGAACTTTGAACTCTGATATTTATTACTTAAATCCACATCTTCCCCTAAAGCACATAACAAAATTAATAAGAAAACAAGACTCGGTGCCGAAAAGCATAAATAAATATGACGGGTCAAGATAATTCTTCGCGGTAAGCCTTCAATTCGTGAAAAAAGTGTTGATATCTTAAATTGTTACCCTACACAATTTAAGGTTTGTTTACATATAACTTTGAGATAAAACCAAATGGCTATGCTGAATGATTATAAAGTTATATTCTAGATTTAAGATTTATTTTTCGTTTCTTGATTAAGGCAATTTTGCCGAAATGTTTGTGTGTGTATTTCCGTTTATTTATCGTCGCTGCCGTAGCACATGACCATATGAGCGACGCCCCTAGAAGACGGTTAGTTGTTACGGGGGATAGTGCAAGGATACAGGTCGAAACTGTCGTGAGCTCCACATGGTTCTTTAACGTGCTCGGTGGATAGCATCCGAAAGACAATTAGTTTTTGTTAGATGTTATGGTCAGCCCAGGCTCGAACCTGTGGTCTTGAGGTATGAAGTCAAGTACTCTACCAACTGAGCTAATCGGGCTGACTTACTAAAAATAAGAGTGATAATATATAGTGTATGACGTCAATGATTAGGTTTTAACTTTCGCTAGTCATTCATACAACTAGCTAGGTCACTGAGATTAACGAAATTGTCCGTAAAGTTTAGTCATCGACCTTTTGGCATATAACGGTCAATGCCGAAGATTGGCGAAAAATACCGGTAAAAAAATCGGGTGCATTTGACTCAATTTCAAAATGTAAACAAACACTAGTTGAACTCAGTATGTAAAAACACAAATACTCTTCCCAGAGAAATTAAGTCATACCCTCCTTTTGCGTACTGATATTAACAAGGTTCATGTTTGTGCGGAAGCATACAAAATAGCTGCGTGCTCAAAATTTTGTTCGTGGAGGTATGAATCATTCTTTTCGACCAATCAGAACGCCCGTTTTTGATAGACGAAACTAAAAATTGAATTATTACGAAATGTTCTATCTCTGACAACTGTTCACATCGATAGATTTAACACGAAGAGAGAATATTTATCGTCAAAATGACATCAATAACTGTTGGAAAAGCAAATGGTTTTCCTATATCATGTAGCCCTGCAACAACGGCGGCAGCTCAGGGGGTGACGATATCAACTCAACACACCAATACGCAGTATAGCCTACATGTTTATTTACATATGTACAGAACGAGAACTGGATTCAACAAGTTGCCAAACTGTCTGCTGAATGCGGCTTAACCATCCCTATTTATACAATGTTCTAACGGTACCACTCTGGTAGGGGACCAGGAACAAAGATCCAGAAACAATGGATGCTTGACCTACCAGGAATATAGACAACAATAAAAAAATATGCATTGCTTATAAGTTCGATACATGTTATGCATGTATCGAATACCGGGTTCAATCATCCTTTTAATTGTATGCAGTGGAAAGATTCTCCAACATTTACAGAGCAACATGACCAGTCTAAAATATTAGTAAGAAGCAAAAACGCATCAAGGTCATTGCGTTGCAAACTTTTTTTCATGAAAACCTGTTCAACAACCGCTATAAGCATTTTTTGTCATTAATCAAAAAAAAAAAAAAAAAAAAATTGTTGGTTCGCCGTTCTATTAATCTTAGGCTCTTTCAATGAAACAAGTTGAACAATTTAGAATCGAAGAACACACAATTTTGACGTACATAAGGAGCAAGGTGCTTTTAACTCATTACCACATATAAAAATTTTAGCCATTTCAAAATTGAAAAGAAATTGTAGTTAACAATTTCTTGTTGATGAAATTTTAAAAATTGAAAATATTGTTGTGGAAAATATTGTGGTAAATAAAGAAATTGCATGTTACAAGCAATTTCTTCATTTAACACGATGTTTTCCCAGCCGTTTTTCTCGGTGGACGTGAAAAAGTGCGATTGTGTGGGAACAGCTTAATGGGATCCTTATGTCATCTTACGGGCTGAAGACGCAGTTAAAATTTGTGTATTGAATATCATTCTTAGGCAAGTGACAAAAACCATGGAACGATTACTCAGCACCTAGATCTGTTAAAAGATTTGACCTTTTGTAGCTAGATTTCGACGTAAACTGATTACAAGTTAATTGAGAGCACCTTAAACAGATGAGCAACCGAATTTGGCCTATAAATTACCCCACCATTTGTCATTGGGTGACGTTAGAAACAGTCTTACTAACAGTTCTTAAACTCGTCCTAGTTAAGACTTAGCCCTTTCCCGTTGTTTTACGAAATTTTAAGCTGGTTCAAATTGAAAGAGGTTGCGGAAAACAATGAAAATTGCTACGATGTGGTAGAAAATATTGTGGGAAAAGAAGAAATTACTTGGTGCAAGTAATTTGTTGTTATATTTCCACAATTTTTTCTCTAATCTAAAATTACAGATACGTAAAATCCCGGATTTATGCAGAAAGGGGTAAAGACCTTCGAAGAATTGATTACTTTTCATCGTTGTGTTTTGTTGGATTTGAAATTTCCTGAATGGCGTCAAAAAGTGTCACTGGGTGGGAATGGGTTAAAGTAAATGTCGAAGATTAAAATTCCACCTCTGTTCGAAATGAATATCGATTTCTTATTGGCGATTCATCAATTAGACTGGTCAGATTAAGGCTACTTTGGAAATTTTGGAGCCACCACGTTTCGAATTGACGGATTGGTTAATTATACATCAACAGTTTAGAAATGGGCCTTCAGATAAACGCTTCCAACGGAAAAACCGAAACGGGGAACGCCGGCAAACACTTCGTTATTCGAAACCTGGTAAGTTTGTAGAAAAATAAATGAATAAAAGCATGACTGATTGAGAAAAGAATATTTATCGTTTATCGCTTATTGGAATGAATTGCCTTCATAATTGTACTGTCAATGGTGTTATGAGCCAGGAATCAATATCCGGTGCTGTCATAGCGCAGTTGTTAGCGCATCAGACTCCCAACCTTTCATTATGGGAAGTTGTTGGTTCGAACCCCGGCGGCGGCACATATCCTTTCCGACATTTGTCTTTCGCCAATGAGTGGATAATCGTAAACCTAAGTGAAATAACAACTGGAGGCTAGGAAAGGATGTAATGGTGGCACTGGTGCGAGATGTACCAGGAATCCACTGTTAGGAGCTCAAGCCGTCGCGATACGACTGAAAAATCGTCAAAAGTGGCGTTAAAAACCATTCAACCACCACCAACAAAGACATTCAACAGTACAAAGAATGTAAAGTGCTTTGTTTGAATGGGGTTTAACGCCGCTTTTAACAATCTTTCAGTTATATTGCGGCGGCTGGAGCACCTAACAATGGATTCCTGGTATTTCTCGCACCAGTACTACCACTACACCCTTTCCTAGCCTCCAGCTGCTATCCCACATAGGCTTACGATTATCTGCCCATTGGTGGTAGACAAATGTCGGAAAGAGTATTGCCGCCGTCGGGGATCGAACCCGGGACCCTTTGAATGATAGTCCGACGCGCTACCAACTGCGCTATGACGGCGGCTATGTAAAGTGCCGAGGCGAACTTGTTATCACACATTTACTTTAAGGTCTCTTATATGGTGTACTTAATGGGTCAAAAGTCCACTTTATGTAGTACACGCTAAAAAAACGCGTAAGTAACACAGGTGCACTCACAAAATTTTGGCGGGCGCGCATAATTACTGAGCGTTCAAGGGTATAAGATGTGCGCTTACGCCTTAATAACAAGTTCAAGCACAATACAAAATTGTTTACTTTTTACACGCGCACGCTCATATTTTGAAAGTGCATGCTTTAAATAACTCGTGTATTTTCAAAATATAAGCGCGCACGCTTAAATTAAACGGGTTTACATGTATTATTTACGCTTGCATGCATTCCTTATGGTAAGACGACTTATAGGAAACTTATGACCCAAACGGTACACCATACTCTTATACGGTTTAAACTATTACACCACAACATTTTGGTGTAACGCAACTAAAGTATTGTATACAGAATATAAAATCAAGAAAAGGAGAAGTTTATCCTAAAAGTATTTAACCGTTTCAATAGTTTGTTTTTCTTAATGATACATACCTACATCGTTAACTATTATTAAAAATTATAGCAACGCCTCTGTATGGTTTTAACCCTCAAAAAACCGAAAATATGCTGTTTTTACCCTTAGAATTTCGTGTAAGGGGAGTCAAAATGAACACATCTGGTAATGGGTTGAAGATCATGAAATCTAATATTGTCGCAATTTTAGAAGTATTTTCGTATCAATTAAAATTCAATCAAATATTAGCTTGAAACCCTTTAGAGCTCAACTAAAGTCAATTGACTCACATCATTAATTCATGTGACTTTTAATTTGCCCCGAATCTGTTTTAAAGGAAAATATAACTTAATAAGGAAAATGACGAAATGTCATTAACCCTATGAATTTTAAATCATGACAATATTTTAGCGTTGCGTGGTGGATTTAATCAAAATTTTAAAGGAATAGGCATAATTATCAAATGGATTGGTAACTTTTGTCTTCTTTAAATTTTTGTTGTTGGTTTCTGTTTTCAATTATCGTAAATTAAGGTTAAAATCTGATTCAACCCATTCCCACGCCGTAACGCTTTCTTGTCGACCCTCAATAATTGGGAAAATAATTGGGAAAAAACATTGTGAAAAAACGAAGAAATTGCTTGTGACAAGCAATTTCTTCATTTTCCACAGTGTTTTCTACCATGAAAGTTTGGGGGAAAATGAAAAAATCATAAACTTTAGTTTGTCGTTGAATTTAGATAAGTCTAATAAGTTTAAGTCTGGTATTGGGTTTTAAAGGGGCGATGTTTCAATGGCAAAAGAGCTCGAAAACAGAATTTTTCTCCGTTTATTTCTAAAGATTGTTTATTGGATCTTCTTCAAACAAACCAACTAAAAGTACCAGGTGTTGTTATGATGGATATCATACGAGACCAAAAAGTCCCGAGGGTCGCGTTGTCTTGTTTAGATTTGTCCTTTGGCGTGAAATTTTCACCAAAGTCTCCGTATGATTGATCGTCACGATCGTATCATGAATCGTATTGCATCAATAGAAACATTTATCCATATTGTCAACTGGAGTCACAATCAAAGTAACCCCAATTTGTTCGAGAAGACGAACTATAAACATATAAAATAGTTTGAATCTAGAGGTCCCGGGTTCGATCCCCGACGGCGGCACTCATCCTTTCCGACAATTTGTCTCTCACCAATGGGTCGATAATCGTAGACCTATGTGGGATAGCAGCTGGAGGCTAGGAAAGGATGTAATGGTAGTACTGGTTTGAGAAATACCATGATTCCATTGTTAGGTGCTCCAGCCGCCGCGATATAACTGAAAGATTGTTGAAAGCGGCGTAAAACCCCATTCAAACAAACAAACAAAATAAAATATTTTGAATAACAATCAAATTAAAGTACTGTAAGCTAGCAAAGCATGGCTTTATTAAGATAAAATCCTCCTTTTTACGCCCCTAAACAAATAAGTTCTAGAAAACAATGTGGAAAATGAAGAAATTGCTTGTTACAAGCAATTTCTTCATTTTCCAAATTGGTCTGTACTCAAAAAATGAATAATTAGAATTTTCAACAATTAGAAAATGTCGTCTACATTTTCTTTGAAGACTATTATCAGAGTCATTTAAACACAATTTTTAGCTCAGGTGATCTTAATTTCGTTGCCTTGCAGGCAGATTTTGCAATATTGCGAAATTACATAAGAACTTCTTTTTTGGCGCAGGCATTCAATGGATTTAGTGGTTAAGCTTCCAGTGACAGTTTGCACATTTTGTCTGTTGACTCTTTGCTAGCTAAAAACTCGTGTAAAATCGCTGTCAAGGAATACAATCGGTCTAGCGTGAGACACTTTTCATTAAGAAATCATCACAAAATGAGAATTTCAAAAGCACATAGCACCTAAATCAGAAGGAAGTATCAGATTGTCAGGAATTGGGGAAAAATCTTTGCTTAATCAATTCTGACGCAACCCCACTTTTTGACGCACCCCAAAGATAAAAATACAGGAAAACAATGTTTAGAATGAAGAAATTGTTCGTTATAGGTATCTGCTTCATTTCCAACTATGTTTTCTACCTCTAAGAAAAAAATTGAATTCGTCATTTTAAATTGTTAAAATTTCTACGCAAGTGTGCGTTTCCACGAACTTATTAACGGTCGTCTACAATTTTCCTTGAATTTTTACAAGTCTGAAATTTTGTCGTCTGGTACAGAGTTAAGCAGTCAGTAAGGTGCTCGCTAAAAACAAGCTTAACTGTATTAATAATAAATCGGTTTTTCTGACGTGTAATTTGCCATTCTGAGCACTGAACTCAAAAAGGGGTCAAAGTGCCCATAAAACTTCATGATTCTTCGTGTCCTCAATGGGCGTTTCAAATAACATCGATTGGACTTTTTGTATAAATGATTTTGTCAATAATATTGAATTATCTTTATAATGCAGCTTAGTTTTTTTCACAATAAAGAGAAAAGACCATAAATTTAACCGGAAAAATGACATTTGTTTTTGTCAGGTCGAGCGCGAACTTGTCAATAACGCTTTACCGTATCTGGTAAATACACGTAGCGATACTCTACTTAGTTTTTGTTTTGTTTTTTTAATGGGGTTTAACGCCGCTTTTAACAATCTATTAGTCATATCGCGTCGGCTGGAGCACCTAACAATGAATTCCTGTTATTTCTTAATCCAGTACTACCATCATATCCTTTCCTAGCCTCCAGCAGCTATTCTATTTAATCAAGTTTACAATTATCCACCCATTTGTGAAAGACAAATATCGGAAAGGATATGTGTCTCCGCCGGGGATCGAACCAAAGACGCCTCATATTTGAAGTTAGGTAGTCTGATGAGCTACCAACTGCGTTTTGACGGCGGTCAGATTAAAATACCAGGCGACTGAATCAGTTTGCATGCCTCGAGTCAAAATCCGTTAGAAAAGCAGGCTTGTTGAATTAATGTAGGATAGGAGAAAATTCTCTTTTTTTTTTAAAATGTTTTCCAAAGATATTTTTCTTTTGTGTTGAATGCGAAATTGTTTGGTCACGTGAGGTTTTTTCCGTCATAGCGCAGTTGGTAGCGCGTCGGACTATTATTCAAAGGGTCCCAGGTTCGATCCTCGACAGCGGCAATACTTTTTCCGACATTTGTCTACCATCCAAATGGGCATATAATCGTTAGCCTATGTGGGATAGCAGCTGGAGGCTATAGGAAAGTGTGTAGTGGAAGTACTGGTGCGAGAAATACCAGGAATCCATTGTTAAGTGCTCCAGCCGCCGCGATATGGCTGAAAGATTGATAAAAGCGACGTTAAACCAAATTCAAACAAACAAACTTTTAACCCTCGCCTGATTAATCCCTGGATTCGGTCGTTGTGTTTTTATTTTTGAAAAAAAAAAACAACATTTTGGAAAAAGAAGAAATAGCTTGTAACAAGCAAATTCTTCTTTTTCTACAATATTTTCTACTATACTGTATGATTATTTTTTCAAATAGGCTCAACCTAAAGCTGTTGTTTGAAAAAACTTTAAATTAGGACCAGTCTAAAATTTCAAAAAAACGGGATTTGACTTGATTTTACTTATGGGCTCTAATGCTAATAAAATTGAATTCACTTTTCTTCTGCGTTTTGTTGATGCCTTATTTTATTTTTACTTGATTTTATTTATGGGCTCTTATACTAATAAAATTGAATTCACTTTTCTTCTCCGTTCTGTTAATGCCTTATTTTATTTTTACTTATTTTACTTATGGGCTCTAATGCTTATAAAATTGAATTCACTTTTCTCTTCTGTTCTGTTAATGCCTTATTTTATTTTTACTTTATTTTACTTATTGGCTCTAATGCTTATAAAATTGAATTCACTTTTCTCCTCTGTTCTGTTAATGCCTTATTTTATTTTACTTATTTTACTTATTGGCTCTAATGCTAATAAAATTGAATTCACTTTTCTCCTCCGTTTTGTTGATGACTTATTTTATTTTTACTTGATTTTACTTATTGGCTCTAATGCTAATAGAATTGAATTAACTTTTCTCCTCCGTTTTGTTGATGACTTATTTTATTTTTACTTGATTTTACTTATTGGCTCTAATGCTAATAGAATTGAATTCACTTTTCTCCTCCGTTTTGTTGATGCCTTATTTTAATTTAATTTATTTTACTTATGGGCTCTAATGCTAATAGAATTGAATTCACTTTTCTCCTCCGTTTTGTTGATGCCTTATTTTATTTTAATTTATTTTACTTATGGGCTCTAATGCTAATAGAATTGAATTCACTTTTCTCCTCCGTTTTGTTGATGCCTTATTTTAATTTAATTTATTTTACTTAATGGCTCTAATGCTAAGAGAATTGAATTCACTTTTCTCCTCCGTTTTGTTGATGCCTTATTTTATTTTTACCTGACTTAACTTATGGGCTCTAACGCTTATCAAGTTGAATTTACTTTTCTTCTCCGTTCTGGCGATGACTTATTTTATCTTTACTTGATTTTACTTATGGGCTCTATTGCTAATAAAATTGAATTCACTTTTCTCCTCTGTTTTGTTGATGCCTTATTTTATTTTTACTTGATTTTACTTATGGGCTCTATTGCTAATAAAATTGATTTCACTTTTCTCCTCCGTTCTGTTGATGCCTTATTTTACTGTCGCCGATGATGACTAATTAACCCTTTACCAAACCACGATGAACTGGTCTAAGTTTAAAGAAGTAGCAAACGAAAATTCATAGTTGATGATATTATAAAAAAATGTCTTTATGGGTAGTAAAAATTGTGGAAAATAAAAATGTTATCTTTTTTTAACCAGTTTCTTATTTTTCAATAATGATTTCCTTGGTGATTTTTTGAGGCCATAGAAAGCAGGATTGTGCTGGAATGATGTAAGATACGTTCAAAACCGGTGTAGGGCCGTCATAGCGCAGTTGGTAGCACGTCGGACTTTCAATCTAGAGGTCCCGGGTTCGATTCCCGACGGCGGCACTCATCCTTTCCGACTAATTGTCTCTCACTAATGGGTCGATAATCGTAGACCTATGTGGGATAGCAGCTGGATGCTAGGAAAGGATGTAATGGTAGTACTGGTGTGAGAAATACCATGATTCCATTGTTAGGTGCTCCAGCCGCCGCGATATAACTGAAAGATTGTTGAAAGCGGCGTAAAACCCCATTCAAACAATCAATACCGGTGTAGGACTGGCATTGTATCTTAATCTAAATGGAACAAACTGTCATTGTCTTCGAAATATGCGTTCGACTAGTTACCCATTCCCACTCAAGGACGCTTTTGAACGCCTCTCCAGGAAATCAATTGAGAAAACAATGTGTAAATTGAAGAAATTGCTTGAACAAGGAAATTTCTTCATTTTACACAATGTTTTCTACCCCAAAATTTGAAAAAAATCTAAAATTTCATTAACTGTGAATTGCCGTCTGCAACTGCTTTCGAATTGGTCCAGGTATGGGTACTGGCAACCTTTCAGCGTTGGTACTTCGATTTAGTTCTTAGATAGATACTACATTCTAGATACTCAGAAGACTGAAAAATATGTAAGCTAAACAAAGGGACTGGCCGAAACTAAGCTGTTAGAACTTGTGGCCAAACCCTTTCGCTAATTTTGTTGATTGTTCGTGTCTCATATATATTATGTAAATCGTTGTAAAATAATGGCAATAAAATATGTTTAAACTAATTGGTCCAGTCTGCAATTTTGTTGCGTGGTAATGGGTTAATCAATTACTGGACCATTCCGCGGTTTACGCCCGGACAAGAAACAGCTAAAGAAAATCTTATAGCAAGCAAATTCTCATTATGCACAACGTTTTCTTCTCCATAGGACTTCCAAAATAGCATCAAAGGAATTTTTGTCTGCAATATCTTTGAGGAGTGACAAGTCTAAAGTTTTGTCGTCTGTGTACGGGTAAAGTAAATAAGGAAGATCAAAGAAATGGGAAAAACGAGGTACGACAGACTATGCTACAAATTAACGGAATTTCGCTGTCAATCAAAAATCCGTTGACAAATCAAATTATTCATTTCGACCGGAAGTAAATGTTGACCTCTGACAGCTTTCTTAAACATCTTTTATGGTTTGATCACTTTATCAAATCCTACTTCAGCTTACTCAAGCTGTAGTTACGATGTTTTTGTCGCTATTGTTCTGGGTTCCTTACTATTCATCATACAAACTGATATCCTTTGTTATCTTAGTCGAACTGCCTTTCCAGAGGTCAGTGGGCGTGGTCAGCGAACGGTAAATTCCAAAATATTGAAGGTTCTTTGGTGACTCACATATGGTTCCGTTTTAACCCATTCCCAAACAGTGACGCTACGACGAAAAGAAAAAAATGAGAAAACAATGTGTAAAATGAAGACATTGTTTGAACCAAACAATGTCTTCTTTCGTTTCCTTGATGTTTTCAATCCAGAAATTTGAAAAACGTCTTCCATACTTAATAAAACATCAAAGATCAAACTAGAAATGATACAGATACAAATGTAGATCTAATTCAATAGAAAAATTAAAATGGAATAAGGTACTCTTTCAGTAACAAACACAGGCTGTTTATGAGTATCGAACTCGCATCGTTCCAACTGTTTCGCTAGTCACTTGCGTTACAACTAGTTAAATGCATGTTAATATCACAGATAATGAATTTGATACGCAAATCACATCATTCATCAAACAAATTGACAAATCGGGCTTTCAATAAAGGAATCAATCGACCAATCAAATCATTCTTTAGCCCGGAATTGAGCATTGAACCTCAAGATTGGCCGCCATTTTTGTGATACATTTTATTGGTTTGGCGACTTTAACATCGTAACTACAGCTTGAATAAGCTGTAATTACGAAGTGCAAGTCGCCAACCAACCATTTGAATTTATGTCAAATATTTGCAACATAACACCGTTAATAAATCGAAGCGGAACTTCCTGTCGAAGCCAATGTTCGGGACTAAACAAGGAAGTGTGCAAGACCAGCGATTATCAACTCCGAAGGCAGCCCGCGCTTTGTCGAAGGAAATGATAGAATTTCAATTAACATGTATTTAAATGACAAGGGACATTTGAATAACAGGGGTCGAGTTCATTTGTATTCACTTAATTAAGTGGCCATCTAGACCTAAAACGCGTCTTTCGCACTGCCGAGTAAAATCAAAGCAAATTATTTATGACTACATGTAGTTCGTCTGAAAAGGCTCTACACAATTTTTACAAGCTTCCTGATTTTCATCTCTTAATCCTTGTTATATACCGGAATATTCCTGTTTTTGGCATAACTTAAAGTCAAAAATCAGCCTAGGCACATGTGCATTCTGATCTTAGTTTCCACTACCGATTTGTTAGTATCAAGCTAGAGTTGTTTATAGAAGCAACAAAACATTGATTCACAATTAGTGATTACAGTACGTTCATCTCTTTTATTAACGCTTGTCATGCTGTATAAATTACCTTACGTAACTGCTGTAAAATAAAAGGGCTGAAAGCGCTGATAGAACTTGTTGTTCAAAAATCAATATTTTTTCAGAAATCAATTTCATAAACAACCCTGGACGGAAAAGTGCAAGCAGGAGTTGTAGACCAAGGTCAGACTGCACTTAAGTGCAGGCTGATCTTGGTCTACAGCTTCTGCCAAAACCGGAATATTCCGGGTTCAGCATGACAAGGGTTAAACGTCATTTTATTCAGCACGACGAACTTTAATAGCATTTCGAAGGGTTGGCGTGAAACTGTTGTAAGCGAAGGCATATATAAAGGCAAGTACGCTAGTCTTGCTCTAAACGTTTGAATTGACCAATTGTTAGCAACGCCCACTTACTCCATTGGCCACGTCCATTGACCCTGATAGGAAGCTTTATTCGATATTTCGACTTCTGCAGTTTTATTTTGGAAAATTCGTTTCTAGTAGCATCTAACAAAAAGGTGAATGGATAGTTGGCGGCCTAAACGTCGTACTTCAGCTTGGATAACGGGAAAATGAATCGCAAAACCAAAAAGAAATATTTCAGAAGACCAATTCAAAACTCAACTCCGGGCTGAATAAATGATTTAATTGGCTGATACATTCCTTGTTTGACAGACGCGATTGGTCAATAATTGCCTTCTAAAATCTTATGAAAATGAACACATTTATATCAGCCTTGCTCTCGAATTATGCCTCCCGAAATATATGAAAAAGGCAGACAAAAAATCACTTGTTTTTGCGCCACTTGCTTGATGCGAATTAGAACTTATTTCTGTGGCTTTTTTATTTAAGACGAATTAGTCAAGTGGTAATTATTAAGTTAGGGGGACCGTCATGCAAATAACAACAATTATCCTCACTAAACGTGACAAACTATTCTTAGACCCTCATTAAATTTTCTTCAATTTTACGGTTTGTTTAAATGAGTGTAAACCGGGCACAAAATTTCATTTTTATCCAATAAGTATTACGTACACTAGAACAGATTAGAACAGAATAAAACAGAAAAGATCAAAACAGAACAGAATAGATCAGATCACCCAAAAAGTATTAAGTACACTAGATCAGGTCAGGTCAGATCAGATCAGATGATACCAGAAATACCAGAAATTCATGGTTAGATGCTCCAGTCGCAACAAAATACTAATGTATCTAGTATTAAAAGTGGCGTTAAAGCCTATTCAAACAAACCAATCGTTTAACCAACACCCACACAATGACGATTTTGGACGCCCCTCAAGAAGAACAATTGGGAAAACATTGTGTAAATGGAGGAAATTGATTGCAAAAGCTTGCAACAGGCAATTTCTTCTTTTTCCACCATGTTTTTTACCCAGAAAGTTGGAAGAAAATAAAAAATACATAGACTGTCAATAGTCGTCTGCAACTTCTTTTATTTTGAACCAGTCTAAAATGGGCTATTTAAAAAAAAGCACAACATTGGCTCTTTTCTTCTATTTTTAATCCTCACTAAAACACGAAGACATTCCAATTCAGTATAACCTTTCATCATATTTCTTCCGTGGCCCTCACGATAGAGTTCAAAGACTCGGCATACATCAAGGGTTTGATTGGTAAATTGATGTTTTTAAGTCGCCAAACCAACTAAAATGCTAACACAAGTCAGCCCGAGTAGCTTAGTTGGTAGAGCACTTGACATCAAACCTCAAGATCATTGGTTCGAGCCCTGGGCTGACCATATAAACTAAAAAAACTAATTGTCTTTTGGATGAGATGTAAAACCGAGGCACCGTGTGACGGTGCTATCCATCGAGCACGTTAATGAACAGGCGGAACCAGCTGTTTTGTCCTTATGTAAGCTGTAGTTACGACGTTTAAGTCACCAAACCAACAAAAATGCTTCACATAAAAGTTGGTCAATACCGGAGTTGAGATTTATCCCCTGTCTAAATGAAAGACTTGATTGGTCAATGGATTTGATTGCTATCGCGATCAGTAAACTATTATACTAGTCGCAATGATTATTTGGACCACGAGCTTATATGCTCAGCGTCTGTAATAAACTCATGTTCTTAAAAAAGAGGAAGAAAGCGATTGATTGATTGATTGAATGTGGTTTAACGCCGCTTTTAACAGTATTTCAGCCATATCGCGGCGGCTGGCGCACCTAACAATGGATTCCTGGTATTTCTCACACCAGTAGTACCGCTACATCCTGTCTTAGCCTCTAGCTGCTATCCCACTTAGGTTTACGATTATCGATCCATTGGTGAGAGACAATTGTCGGAAATAATATGTTCCACCGCCAGGGATCGGGAAGAAAGAGAACAGTACTTTCAAACACATTACATATTTGACAATGTAAAGGGCTTTGTTGGTTCCAATAAAGAGTACTTGACCTGTTTGTTTGGAAATAAAATAGTCCTTCAAACTCTTAACATGTCAATCAGGGTTGTATCACTATGTAGGTAGACTACAAAACATCGTAACTACAATCTAATTCACCTTTAGTTGCGGTATTTGGTAGTGTACAAATAACATTCCCATTGAAGAACGGTAATGTATCAATTACGACAGAAACGTGAACATTCATCCATATTGTATTACCCTTGTCATGTTTTATATAATTCTTATCTGTATTTGCATTAAATCAAAGGCCTGATATCACTGGAAGCACTAGATAAATGTCATTTTTCTATTTTTCACCAATCAATTTATTCATTCATTATTATTGTTATTATTTGAAAATTAATTTCATAAACAACTCTTGGTTATATGACTTTTTTTCTCTTTGTTTCAGAAACATCGATACGCCCTTTGCGTCATTCCCCCATAATGACGCTTTTTGACGCCTGTCAAGAAAATCATTTGGAAAACATTGTGAATAATGAAGAAATTGTTTGTTGCAAGTTATTTCTTCATATTACACAATACTTTCCTGTGCTTTTTCTTGTGGCAAGCAATTTCTTCACTATCCACAATATAACAACGTTTTCTATCCAAAAAGCAAAAATAGTTTTCCGTCAACTTGAAAAGTAGTCCGTAGCTTCTTTCAATTTGGACGTTTGTTTGTTTGTTTTATTTTTTCTTCTTCTCTTCTTCTTTGATTGGGAATTCTAGAACTCTATAATGCTTGATCAAAGAACATATCGCGATTGGGGTAACATCTAATTGCTTGTAATACGAAAAGATGGTCATTAGAGAGCCATCTGATGATAGCCTGTCAAGAAGTGGGGAAACAATCATGATCACGTGATCAATTCTTGTCAACGATTACAAAAGATGGGTGACGGTTGTGTCCGAAAAATGACCAACATCGATATGTAAGATTGAATAGCGCCATTCAGACGACAAGGTCCCGGGCAAAAATGATGAAAGATGCAGACGACAACTTGGTTTGTGCATCGATTTTCACCTCTATTCACTCACACAAAAAGTTCGATTAAGATATAAAACTGTATTATTTTTCAAAATTTACATTCTGTTACATGAAACAAAACCAAAATGGTTGGTAAGCGTCTTAAATGTCATGGAAATAGTTTAACCCATTACCAGACGAAAATCTTGCAGAATGGTCTAAATTGAAAGGAGATGACAATTTTCAGTTGCTGAAACTTTGAAATTCTTAATCCTTCGGGGTAGAAAACATTTAGGATGTTGCAGAAACTGCTTGTGACAAGCAAATTCTTCATTTTCGACAAAGTTTTCCCAAACCTATTTACTTAATAGGCGTCGATAAGCGTCATTGTGTGGGAGTTGTTAAATAAGCTGTAGTTACGACTTTCCATTGGCCAAGCCAACGAAAATGCTTAATATCGATAATAAAATTCAAGACTCAATTCCGGTGTAAATGTATGATTTGATAGGTCAATCAATTTTTATTTTTTTCTTTTTTTTTCTTTAATTTATTTATTTTTATTGTTATTATTTGAAAATGAATTTCATAAACAACTCTTGGTTATATAAGTGTGGTTATTTATATGATCTTTTTTTTTATCTTGGTTTCAGAAACATCGATACCTCCCTTTCGCCATTCCCCCATAATTACGCTTTTTGACGCCCGTCAAGAAAATCATTTGGAAAACATTGTGAATAATGAAGAAATTGTTTGTTGCAAGTTATTTCTTCATATTACACAATGCTTTCCAGTGCTTTTTCTTGAGGGGCGTCAAAAAGCGTCATCGGGGAATGGCTAAATCGACGATCTAAAAAGGCATACTGCAAGTTTTTATTGCTGTTTATTTTTAAATTTGTGTCAGACCGATCCCCTTAACCCATTCCAACACAATAGGTCCTTTTTACCCCCACCCCCCAAAGAATAAAAAAAGCTTTGGAAAACATTGTGTAATTGTGTAAAATGAAGAAATTGCTTGTGGCAAGCAATTTCTTCATTATCCACAATGTCACAATGTTTCCTGTCCAAAAAGCAAAAATTGTTTTCCGTCAACTTGAAAAGTAGTCTGCAGATATTTCAATTTGGACCAGTGTTTTGTTTTTGTTTTGTTTTGTTTTTAGCCCAGCAGGAGATAATTTTTAATTTTTTCAGTAAAATTTAAGTTTTGTTGCCATAGCAACCATTATTTTAACGGATTTCAATTCTTTTAGCAATTTTCATATTGCGCCACCCAAGGAACATTTCTCCCAAATTTGGTTGAAATCCGCCTAGCGGTTTGGGAGGAGATGTCGTTTTAAAAATCTTTTTTTCTATTTAAGCCCCCCCCCCCCTGGGTACCCTAGGGTGATGATTTTAGCAATTCTGAAAGAGGTAATTGTACTGATGCTTCATGCCAAATATCACGGCTCTACGCCTTCTGGGTCAGGTGGAGATAATTTTAAAGTTTTCATTAAAATTTCAGTTTTATTGCCATGGAAACCAGAGTTTTTAACGGATTTCAATTTCTTTAGCAATCTTTATAGGGCACCACCCAAGGAACACTTTTACCAAGTTTGGTTGAAATCCGCCAAGCGGTCTGGGAGGAGATGTCATTTAACATTGTTGACACACGAGGGACGACGCACGCCGGACGCCGGACACAGGACTATCAAAATACTTCGTGCTCAGGTTAGCTAAAAACTGTGTTGAAAAAGAAAAAAATGTTTGTGACAAGCAGTTTCTTCATTTTCCACAATGTTTTTCATAGCTTTTTTCATTTGGAGGCGTCTAAAGGCGTCTAAAGGCGTCACCGATGTGAAAAAGGGTTATTACTAACCGAAAGTTGAAACTGACGGCTGCTGGCCCTTCCTACTCACTCCGCCATCTTTCACCGCCCACTAGCCCCAACAGTTATGTAAAATACGATTTTAAAAAGATTTATTTTGCAAAACTTATGTTCAGTAACACGAAAAAAATAAAATAAAAATTGTTGGTTGGCGACCTAAACGTCGTCACTACAGCTTGAAAAAGTCGCTAAACCAACAAAAATGCTTCGTGTGAATGTCGGCCAATATTGAAAGTTCATTTCCGGTCTAAATGAATGGTTTTATTGATCGATTTGTTTTTTGATTGGCAAACCAGATCAGTCAGTTTTATGACAATAAACTGACATGCAATAACCACGATAAAGATAAAATATGGAAAAGAAATCGATTATTTTCACCAATATATTCTATCTTAAAGGGCGTAGCGCAGTTATAGCGTGTTTGACACCTAATCATTGGGACGGGTTCGATCCCCAAGCCCGTGCGAATATCCTTCATCTCCCTCTAATAGATGGATGATCGTAAACCTAGGTGGGATGGGCAGCTTGGGGCTCCGAAAGGATGTTGTGGAAGTACTGGTGTAAGAAATACCAGGAACTATATGGTTAGGTGCTCCAGCCTCCTCGATATGACTGAAATACTGTAAAAAGTGGCCTAACACCCCAATCAATCAATCAATCAATCAATCAATCAATCCATCAGTCAATCAAATAGTAAATCTATCAATCTGTCTTTCAGTTTCATTATGTTTCTGTCAGGAAAGGATAGAAAGAGGTAAGGGAAAACTCCATAGACATTTCACCACACACACACACAAAAAAAAAGTTTTCTAAATTGTTTTTTTAAAAAAGGCTTGCAGACGACAAATTTTTACATATTCTATGTTTGTAATAGATATTTACTCATTGAACTTCTATTAATATTAATACCATAATTCAATAAATTCTATAGTAGACCGGTCTTCCATTGGGACCTTTGGCTCTTTTAAGTCTCTCTCAAAAGAAAAAAAAGTCTAAAATTAGACCTTTGAGCTTTGTTTGTAAGTTGAATGAATGTAAAATATCCGACTGTTGAATTTTAGATGGTTTCGTTCTTTGGCATCAATTCGGTTAAACAATTCCCACACAATGACGCTTGTTGACACCCCCCACCCCTTGCCAGAAAATAACAATTTGCAAAATATTGTGTTAAATTGGAATTTGCTTGAACCAAGCAACTTCTTCATTTTTCCGCAATGTTTTCAACCCAGACAGTTTAGAAATATTATATTTCATACTTTGAATTTATCGTCTCCAACTCCCTTGAATTTGAACTAGTCTAAAATTTTATCATTTGGCAACAGGTTAAAAAAAACGATCGAATTTACATGAACTACAAAGAAATTCTGTCGGGTGTAACTATTCGTCAGTGAATGAGGATTAGAAAAATAATCGTTGGTTTACTTCAAAACCTCTTAACCACCCCTTTAATCAAGCTGTAGTTACGAGGTTTTTGAAGTAAACCGACGATTTGACCTAAAGATAGAAACCCCTTAACATCTAGTGCAAAAGTATCTCAATGTATATATTTATACAAGCAGTTACACGAATTTAGCACTAAGCCCCGAACATTCAAGTTGATTAAGTTAATAACGACACGCCTGTCTATTTCACAGACAACCGTTAAAGACTGAAGCATGCTGAGAAGGAGTGACTTTGGATGACGGTCTAATTGCGTCAAATGTCCCTTTCGGCAGTTTTTGAGGATTATATTAAGTGGAGAAGTGGGATAGAATGAGGATTATTTTCCTGGGGGTGGACTGAAAACAAAAATCAAAACAAAAGTCTCACATTAGAACCCTTAATTTAACATGTACACCACAACATTATTGCGAAACTTTTCAAAGTTGTATTTTTTTGTTTTTATTATTTATTTGTTTGTTTTGTCTATTGCGAAATAAGATAATGTCGCTTTTATTTTCTACAGAGAAAATGCCAAATTAAATATTAAATTTTAGACGGGAGCGTCTAGTGTATGGTTGAAATACACGTCAGAAGCAAGTTCGAATCATGAACCGCTCGATCTTCGAATTGAACACTTCACTTTCTATTTTTAACATTAAAACTATGTAAAACGAAATTGAACAATCGCTCGCCCCTCCCCTTGCTCCGTTAGCCAGGCCCATTGACTTGGACAGAATTTCAAGCGACGTTACTTAAATTTACGGCAAATAGGATGTAACAATAAAGTGGAATAGTTGGTTGGTGACCTAAACGTCGTAACTACAGCTTGAAAAAGCTGTAGTTACAACGTTAAGTCTCCAAACCAACAGCCAAAGAAGGTTAACAAAAATGGCTTCCAATATTGGTATTCAACACTCAATTCAAGAATGATTTCATTGGTCCACTGGTTAATTGATTGACAGTCGCAATTGGTCAATAGTGTACAATGTTTAACTTGCGTCGATAATTTAGATGGTTTGATGGGGTTTTACGCCGCTTTCAACAATCTTTCAGTTATATCGCGACGGCTGAAGCAACTTAAAATGGAATCATGGTATTTCTCACACCAGTACTACCATGACATCCTTTCCTAGCCTCCAGCTGATATCCCACATAGATCTACGATCATCGACTCATTTGTGAGAGACAAATAGTCGGAAAGGATGAGTGCCGCCGTCGGGGATCGAACCCGGGACCTCTAGATTGATGTTTTTGTTCTAAGCCATCGATATAGTCAGGGACATTTTTTAGAGCAATCATCGTTTGTTGGCGACTTGCACAATGACTACAGATTGAATGAAATGCATTTCGACGATTACCCCAATCCCATACAATCCCGCCTATTTAACGCCCATTAAGCAAACGTTTGGGAAAGAAATTTTGAAGACAAAGAATTTGTATGTGATAATCTCTCAGTGTCCAAACGCTTTTTGACATTGTAAGAAGCGGTAGAGCTGGTTTTGTAATGAAAATGAAATTTCATTAAAAAAGACCTAAAAATCGCGTTACGTTACACCCAAAAAATTCAACGACGTGCAAACCAAATTCACCGGGTATATTTGTTGTCTCGATTTCATTGACCATTGCTTTGTGTGGTTTCCATGAAATTTTGAATTACGTCAATTGCTTTCGATAGCAATTTAGTCGTTATTGACCCCCGCCGAAGACAAACGGCCCAAACACCAAATTCTTAGACTGGTCAAAAGTGAAAAAAGTTGCAGGCGGCATTTTTAGTATACTCCACCAAAAATGTATTTTGGGATAGAAAATCATTGTGAATAATGAAACAATTGCTTGAGGCAAGCAATCTCTTCATCACTTTAATTATTTCCAAAGTTGTAACAAGTAATTTCTTCATTCTTCCCAATGTTTTCTAAAGCTTAATTTACTTGAAGGACGTAAAATGGCGGGATTCAGTGCACGGAAATGAAAAAAAAAATTTCAAAGGGTATTTCAATTATATATCAGAGAGTGGTGCACATAACCATGCATTCCTGTCGTTTCTCATAATAGTACAACCACAACCGAGCAACCAGCTGCTCAGCCAGCTGTGGCGAACACGTTCTCTTCAGCCCGGACCTGAGCGTTTCAACTCCAACATTGGCTAACCTTTATTGTTGGTTTGGCGACATTAACGTCGTTACTACAGCTTATTTAAGCTGTAGTTACGACGTTTAGGTCACCAACCATTTCACTTTTTTGGCTAAACTTTATAATTGGTTTGACGACATAAATGTCGTAGCTGCAGCTTATTTAAGCTGTAGTTACGACGTTTAGGTCACCAATCATCTCACCTTTTTGTTACATGTTTTCTGTCGGAAATATTTTTTTGTCGATTCAGTGTTCCAACTCAAAACCGTATAGCGATATTTCATACACAAACCATGTGAAAATGCTTGACATGTTTTATAATGTTTGACGGGTTTCTAGGGATCATCGGTAAATCGTTTAATACCAATAAATCATTCATAAGTAATAAATGTACTCGTGACCCTCGTCACGAATGAAAACACAGTGGATACCAGAAAGGTACAATATTGCAGATAGAAACATGTAGAAGTCAGCTTGGGCCTATATCACCGTTTGACTATTTTTGTGAGTCGAAGTCTAAAACAATACATTCAAAATTTACTCGTCATATCTGCGGAATTTAGAGCGCCCGTCATTTTCTGTGGGAAGCATTGTTTCTTTGGCACAACATAGGCAGAATAAATAGTGAAAATAGGGGGGTGTTAAAAGCAATTTCTTCTTTAACCGTAGTACTTTCTAACCCCGACCACACTAAAATAAAAGAGAAGGGGATTTTTTTTCATTCACAATCAACAATGAATTGACGCTAAAACCTTCTTTCATTTGTATAAGTCTAACATTAGTCCAATGACTTCCAAGCTAGCTCCGGCGGCGGCACGAATCCTTGCTGACATTTGTCTCTCACCAAGGGTGGATAATCATAAAACCTATGTGGGATAGTAGCTGGGGGCTAGGAAATGATGTAATGGTAGTGTTGTGAGAAATACCAGGAATCCATTTTTCGGTGCTCAAGCCGCCGCGATATGACTAAAATACTGTTAAAAGTGGCGTTAAACGCTATTTAAATAAACAAATCCGAGATGGCTGAGTACAGATCGTGCTAGTGTAACCACAGTTTAGCCGCTCAAAACCCTTACGTGTACCCAATTATATTCGTATAAATAAAAAAGAAATTTGAAATAATTCTTTTGCTGGGAAAATTAGATCCCGGACATCACACCGAAATCACAAATATCAACTTTTGAAAATTTTTTACAGGAATAAAAAGGAGAAACATATTTGAAAGACCTGATTTTGTTTATCCTTTCATTTTCTATTGACTCTAATTCACTAATCGCTGGTCATGTCCATATACTACGCAAGCCCCGCCCATTGACTCCGACAGGAAGTACAGCCTCGATTTTTATCGGCGTTATTTAGCAAATTTTTATGGCAAATAGCATGAAGCAAAATAGTTGGTAGGTCATAACTGAAGCTTGAAAAACCTGTAGTTACGACGTTTAAGTCTCCAAACCAATAATAAAAGTTAACAAAAATGGCGGCCAATGTCCTAGTTGAAAACTCAATTCTGATCTAGATGTATGATTTCTTTGGTCGACTGGTTATTCCATTGCCATCCGCGATTGGTCAATTGACAAATCGCTGGAAACGCCCACTGACATCCTAGGCCCCGCTAATTAACTCCGACAGAAAGTTCCGCTTCGATTTTTAACGTCGTTATTTTGCACAATCCATGGTCAGTAACATGTACCAAAAAGTGAAATGGTAGGTTGGTGACCTAAACGTAACTACAGCTTGAATAAGCTGCAGTTACGACGTCTATGTCACCAAACCAACAATAAAGGTTAACCAAAATGGCGTCCAATGTTGGAGTTGAAACGCTCAGGTCCGGGCTGACTAAATCATTCGATTAGTAGGTTTATTCCTTGATTGACAGCCGCGAATGGTCAATTATCAAGGTCAAGGCTTTGACGAGAATCGAGCAAAATAGCTTAAAATGGTTATTTCAGTCTATTTGATTCTACAACACCAAAAATGTTTGACCAAAGCCTGTCCGGTCAACTTAGTATGAACATTGCATGAATGTACATTATTGTAGACACAATTGACCAATGGCTGGTCCCGCCGACTTAGTCCCTTGGCAGCGCCCATTGACTCAGACAGGAAGTTCCACATCTATGTTAAACGGCCTTATTTTGTGGTCAGTTACTTGTTATAAAAAAGTCGAACAATTGGTTGGTGACCTAAAAGTCATTACTACAGTCTGAAAAAGCTGTGGTAATGACGTTTAAGTCAAAACTAACAAAACGCTTAACAAAAATGGCTGCCAGTGTTGGAGCTCAAACGCACTTCCGGTATTAAAGAATTATTTCATTGGTCGATTGATTATTTGATTGACAGATGTGGTTAGTCAATTGCAGGATCGTTGCTGTGAATCGAAAAATCGATTCACTAATCAAATATTTCATTTTTCACTAGAACTGAAACGCGAACTCCGACATCGAAATTGAAAAAAAAAATAGTTTGTGGGCGACATAAACGTTGTAACTATACCTCATTCCAGCTGTGGTTACGACGTTTAGGTCGCCAAACATCGATTTCCAGTTTATATTATGTTCTTGTCCAAATATTTTGCAAACTAACGTCATTTGATACTTCAGTCGCCCTGTCTTGTTGGAGGTTAATGGGCGTGGCCAGCGATCCGTCAATATGTAATTGACATTGTCTCTTTTCGCGTGACGTGTCTTGTTATCGATATGAAGACAACTGAAGGACGTCAGTCTTTTTTAAGGGTTGATACCAATACAATTTGATAGCATGTCTCGATTTAAATACACAGACTTTTTACTCCAACACGCGACTTTGAAATGTCGCTTTGTCTCTATCGCGATAGTATGTAATAAATCGTCTGATACGAGCAGACGGAATTTTATTTAAGAATGAGAGAAAAAACGCAACAATAGTTTCACACCATCTCAACAAACATCCAGACCAACTAGCAAAGAACATGCACATGTATTAATATGTAATGGTGTGGTTCTGTTCAGCGCAGCGCTGAGAGTTATCCCATTACCAGATGGTAAAATTTTAGACTGATCCAAATTGGAAGGAGATGCAAAAAGCAATTTGAAGTTCATGATTTTTTTAAAAACTTTTTTGGTAGAAAACATTGTGTGAAATGAGGAAATTGCTTGTTACAAGCAATTTCTTGACATTACACATTGTTTTCCCAAAATGTTTTTTGAGGGGTGTCAAAAAGTGTCATTGCGTTGAAATGGGTTAATAATTTCAACCATCAGGCAAATGGCGACTGTCATAATAGCGGTTCTTGTCAGACAGCAAGTGCACACCGGCTTGTCCAGTAACAAACTTTGTCCCCCTCCCCTAACCCCACACACAATCGCATAAAATGACAGTAGAACAACCATTTAGACGCATTTTCCATCATTATTTTGGATCCCTCCAGTATCAAACACCCCCCCTGACTAAAAGACGGAATATAAATTCAGCCATGCTATTCATTAAGCGACCAATCGCGGCTGTCAATCAAATATTCAGTCGACCGAGTTAGCTGTACTTGATCCTGTCGTCTCATTTAACTACCGTGTGCGTTGTACGGTTGGCTTGGATTCTGTGCTCACGAGACCGGTGAAATACCCGTGTAAAATTAATGAAAATCGGTTTCCTTTACAACAAATACAATTTTTTTTTTGTTTCAAAATTAGCAAACTTAGTTTATACCGTATACAGAAAACAAAAAAAATGTCATGGAATCAGAAGGTGCATGCATATATCACATTATCATTATTATTTGACGTTTTGCACAGTTATTTTCACTCCAAAATCAGCCTAGTCTGATCGCCTTCTTTCAAATGCCTGAACGCCTTACATTTAAAAATTAGAAAATTGTTGTTTCAAAATATGTGAAAGAGCCGCTTTACAAAATATTGGGAACTATTGGAAAAGCAGACGATTGTCCTGTTTCAAATTTTCATTAAAATCTGTGCAAGAACCCATTAAGAAAATATTCGCTTACCCTCTTAAGGCGCTTTAATACATTATTTATCCACACAGCGCATAGTAAAAACTCAGATCAGCCTGTGCGGATACACGTGAAAGTGTTGGAAATGTCCAGGACAGGCTCTAATTGACCAATCGCACCTTCAATCAACCGAATCAACTGACCAATCAAATAATTTATTCAGCCCGGACCTGAGCTTTCAACTCCTATATCGGCAGCCGTTTTTGTTAACCTTTATTGTTGGTTTGGCGACCTAAGCGTCGAAACTACAGCTTATTCAAGCTGTAGTTACGATGTTTATGTCGCCAACCATTCTACTTTCTTGTTTCGTGCTACGGAATATATTCTTAGCAAAATAACGCCGTTTTAAATCGAAGCGGGACTTCCTGTTGAAGGTAATAGGCGTAGCCAAAGGAGTAAGTGAGCGGGGCCTGCGATTGGTCAGTTATGAACAGCTATTGAAAATGGTTTTAAATACATTGGCGAATTATCATTCAGAGAAATTTCAGCCTAATTCGAAATGTCACTATTTGACGGAATCTTGATTGCAAGAAATGACCGAGGGCACTCAAGGAAAGGTCATGAATATACTGTCGGGGTACTATACTTTATTCCGATCATCGTGGCAAAACCAAAACTACATATCACAGCATTATTGTACTCAAACAATATGTAAGATGCAGGTAACAAACAAAGTAAAACAAAAGTCACACACAACTAAAATCCGTGACATGACAAGAACTAACACATCGAAATCATTCTTTGACCCAATACCAGACGACAAAAGTTTAGTCTGGTGCAATTCGAAGATGTTGCAGACGAGAAATTCTATTGCATGAAATTTGGGATTCTTTTTGCTTTTGTGGTAGAAAAAATTGTGAATAATGCAGAAATTCATTTTTTTTTTCATTTTCCATAATGTTTTCCATAGCCTTTTATCCTTAGGGACGTCTAAAGCGTCTTAGTCAGTGTTTATTGTAGGATTTCAAAAAATGTTGAGGATTTCGGTGCAAAATCTACACGATAGAGAAATGTTCGGTATTTCATGTGTTTTGTTAAGTGGGGAAAAATCCGCCACAAACGTGAAAATATGTGGGAAAAAGTGGGGAATCCCAAAATCCCCCTTCCTAGAATAAAATCTGTCTTTGGTATGGGTTAACCTTTCCTGTTTTGCAAAATTTAGACCCCCCCCCCAAATTCAAAAGTTTTGCAGACGAAAATTTAAAGTTGATTTTGTTTGAAGAATGACCATTTAGTAGGGTAGAAAGTATTGTTGAAAAAGAAGAAAGTGCTTGTTTTCTTAGTTATAAAATCACAGGGGCGTAAAAGCCAGGGATTTACCAGGAAAGGGTTAAGGGGCGGTTTTACTCTACTTTGCAGGTACACTAATGTCATTCTCGCTCCGCTCTGTCAAGAATACGTCACCTTCATTAGTAAACTATTCCGTTGACCTTTTTTGTGAGTCTTTATAGTACAATTTCACTCTTTCCTACATGCAGCTAATTTCCCATGAAACTCAGAAATGATATTCGAGACAAATTTGTCCGCTCTATCCATTGTGAGTATGGTTATATGCGCGTGATTGTAACAATAATAATAATTCTTATTACTAACAAATTTAGTGAATCAAATTCATATTTACTTCGAATTAACATATTTTACAACTGTATCGCCTTCAGAGAATATTCTTCCCGACATTTGTCTCCCACCATTGGATGGATAATCGTAAACCTTAGTGGGATGAGCAGCTGGAGTTTTGGTAAGGATATATTGGTATTACTGATGTGAGAAATACCAGAAATCCATGTTAAGGTAGTCAAGCCAACGCGACATGACTGAAATATGGCAAAATATGGTGAAAAGTGGCGTTAAATATCATTCAATAAGTCGATAGTTTTGGAATGGCTTAATATACCCACAATATTCCCAATTGACGCACAATTAAAAACATTAACTATTATAATTTGCCAAACTTATTTGATGTATCTTATACATTATTGCAGTATTTTGGTGGACTCCGTAGGCGTCCATCAGTGTTACCCAGTTTGGAAAATACAGTTTGGTGTTACTATGTTAGAAGAGAAGTAGAGCCTATTTACGTTCGATTTATTATTTTTTAAAACCTGTCTTCCCCAAATAACTGTACATTTTGGAAATTGCGCCAATACGAGGATTTCATATAATTCGAAGAACGCGTAAAGACTCCTCTTGAATACGAAGTCACCTAACAATAACCCGCTTAGCATAGACGCGGTCACGGTTTAAAAAATATATAGTGAGTAATTTGCCTTCTACTTTGAGAACTCAGCATACCAGTGTATACCGCGGAAGTGATAAGCTTTACAATTACAAATATTTAAAGGTGTTTATTATCATTTTGAATTAACCTTTTCAATCCATTACCAAACGACATATCGATTTGAGATTGAAAGGTAAGGTCCAGATTGGGTAGAAAAGATTGTGAGACAAGCAATTTCTCCTTCTCTCATAATGTATTTTTAAATGGAATTATACAGGGGCGTAAAAAGCATTGTTGTGTGGGAATTGGATAGGCTTCTACTGGATCACGGAAGGTTTAAAAGTTATACAAAACCGTCTCATTTGTTTCTTACGGGTAATAATTTTCAATGAATATCGCTTGTAAAAGTTTCCGTCAGGTTCCGATTGTCATCACCCTCTCTTGTCAAGCGCTCTAATGCGTGGCATGCGAGACGGGATTTTCCGTTTTCTTTTTAACAAATATCTTAAAAAGAGATTATATAGAATAGAGGTCAAGCAAAGGAAGATTGTCCCAAAATTATGATTGAGTACGTTTGAATGGCCATTTAATTAATCTTAGTTTCGTCCAACGAGATTCAAGACTTTTTATTGTCTGAATATTTTTCTTTCAATACTTTCATGGACAAAATTTTGAGCACGCATCTACTTTGCATATTTGCGCAAAAAAAGTGGATCCTTAAAATTTACTGAAATTAGTGAATATTTGACCTGTTTTTCTTTATGGCATTAAATTATAAGAAATTGAGAGAGGATTTTTGTTTTCATTGAGATATGAAACTAAAAACCTAATCACACTAATATATTAATCCGCTTCGCTACGCGTATTCATACAGTGTAATTAAGTTTTTTGGCTCAAACTGAATGAAAACAACGAAATATTCTCTTTATTTCTTTACCCTTGTTATGCTGAACCCGGAATATCCCTGTTTTGGCAGGACGTATATACAAAGATCAGCCTGCACACGTGTGCAGTCTGATCTTAGTCTATACCTCCTGCTTGTCCCTTTTAAGCCGGGGGTGGTTTACAAGATAAATTTTCAAAAGAATCAATGATTGTGTCTAGTACCGCCATTCTTTTGATTTTAATGCAATTTGGTAGAGGATTTTAATCACCATGACAAGGGGTAATAATAGAATCAGAAATCGTAAAAAAGAAAATAGGCCGCGCAATCCGACCTATTCCAAAAGTTTTTTCACCATTCTGGGGGTCCTTCTTGGCTAACGAAACAAATTATAAATTAGATAACAAATTTGTGACTTGTAGTTCTTAGTACTATATTTTGAAAAGTATACACATATCTAAGGCCTTTGTACTATAGCAAAGTATACACATATCTAAGGCCTTTGTACTATAGCAAGGTATATACATATCTAAGGCATTAATACTAAATCTTGAAAGTATACGTATATCTAAGACCACAGTACTAAATCTTGAAGGTGTACACATGTCTAAAGCCTTAGTACTATATCTAGAAATAATACACATATATAAGGCCTTAGTACTTTATCTCGAAGATATACACGTATCTAAGGCCTTAGTACTACACCTGAAAGTATACACATATATAATGCCTCAGTACATTTATCGTGAAAGTACACACATATCTATCACCTATTACCAGACGTTAAATCGAAAGAGGCTGCAACGACAAATGAAAGAAAGGGCATAAGAGTCCCAAAAAGGGAGAAAACCCTGTTGTATTAGTAAAAAATGCTATCATTTTCCCCTTTCGCGCAAGCCTTCCCAAAGGATTTTTCTTTCGGTTGTCAAAATATGTAAAAATACAGTTAAAATGATATAACTACTACTCAGTGAATCCCTAGACGGTTTGTTATTCTTAGCATTTGGTTTTTGTATTAAGAATACTCAAAGATGAAAAATTCTTCAGTGATAAACTTTTCAAGTTGTCTAGTTATAAAGTAGACAAAACGCAGGCAATTATTTATTCTATGTTATTATGAAAATATTATATGTTATCTGTACGTCTTTATACGTTGGGATATAATTCAATTGAAATATAAATGGTATCATTATAATGAACACTGAAATATATTTACATGACGGAAAACATATTTTCGTGAATTCCTTACATAAATTCGTTTTATGCATTTTTCGGGATCAAAAACGCCATACAGAGACTTTAATTTTACCGAATACAAGTAATGCTAGATAAAATAAGACGTTTTAAATTGTTTACCTCTAAAAAATTGACGTTTAAGTCTTTACTCCAATGTCCTGTTAGCTTCACTTTATTCCGACCAAAGTACTTCAAAATCACAAGTCGTTTTATCGGTTTCTAAAAAGCCATAAGTTTTTTCCCGATTTATAAATGAAGAGTTGGAAATGTTAAGTTTGGTAATATCAGTAATTGTGTGCCTTTGGGTATTGCACTTTTTTCAATTTAATTTTCAATTATCTTAAACTTCAAAATGACCAGCAAGTTGATTTATAGAAACAAACTTCAAATAAATGTCTTCAGAGACCTGCTCAAGAAACTTCACCAAACTAAATGGTATCACCAATGTTTTAATCACTTATTGACTCTATTTATATATCAGTAAATCGCCACTATGCTATCTGTGGGCGTCAATAGTGCCGTTCCCTTGACGGTCACAAAGTCTAGTGGAATCGCTCTCTCAATGTTCCCATATAATTAAAAGCCAATTGAATGTATTCAGTAGAATGTAAAAGTCAGGTAGCGTAACCAATGTGGGGGCAATAATACTGGAGAATAAATGCCGGGATTGATTAAATATTAATTGTTTTAATCGTAATGCAGATTTGCACCCGAAGCATTGAAATATGAACAATTAGTTGGGTCTCAAAATGAACCACAAAAATTAAATAAACGATGTGACACACTTCATTGTGTTACAGAGTATTTCGGCTGTGGGCGACCAAAAACCGACTCGTTGGTTGCACCATGTTTCCATAGACATGCCTTAAGTCAGATTGAGGGGAAACAATTATTGTTCTCTGATTCTTAAATTTCCAGGAGGGTGTAAAAATGAAATGTTCTGAAAGGGGAATTCAATCATTCGTAGAATAGAGATGGAATTAATAGGGTATCGATACCAAGATTTTAGTGACAAAAATGCCTATAGTCATATTTTAAACACAGGTTCTGTCACTAACTTGAAAGCAGATGATTTTCTTGAGAAAAAGGCCAATTTGCGCAATAAGACTTTAACACATTTTTTGAGAAATACAATGGATCTTTCAAAGTTTATGATAATGCTGTTACAATGGGTTCAAACTGCCGATTCGATCTGCTCAATTATTCAAATTTCATTCATTGCAGCTCCAGTCCCATGTAACAATTAACCAATCGCGGCTGTCAATCAGATACAATCGACCAATCAATTTATTCTTTTAGTCCTGGATTGAAGTTTGAACTTGAACATTGGCCGCCATTCTTGTGATGTATTTTTGACTGTTTGGCGATTTAAAGGTCGTAACTACAGCTTATTAAAGAAAGTCAGGATCTAAAATTAATGAATTGAGCTTAAAGCCATACTAAACACACACAACAAAATTAATAAGAAACTCATACTAAAGGCACAAAAGAATAAATAACAAAGAGCACAAAAACAGATAAAAGTCCACCAGATCAAAATCTGTGACATGGAAAAAACATCGATACCTACCTTTAACTAGTACCTCCAGTACTTACAGGTCTTTGATTTTAATGTGCATTTGGATAGGGAATTTATTCAACATGATAAGGGTTAGGAGATTTGATAAGTTCATTGAAGGATAGTTTCGAACCTAAAATTCAATTTCTAAACCAGCTTTTCGGTTACTCAATGTCTGAGTATTGACCGGCAAATTACTTAAGATATTTGAGCCTGCCGCTCCCGTCTTCATTAAAATGTGATAATGTATCTTGTTTACAACACTATTTTGATTAATCTAAATTTTCAATAAGTCATATATCTCATGTAGTTATATAAATTACCCTCTCCATTATCCTAGCTAGCAGGACTTTGTTTGTATGAACGCCTCTTTTAACATTTTTTTTGTCATATCGCGAGGTCTTGAGCACATAACAATGGATTCCTGGTATATCTCGCACCAGTACCACTATTACATGCTATCCGAGTCTCCAGCTGCTTTCCCACTTAAGCTTACGATTGAGAGACAAAATATGCCGCCGCCGGGGCAGGAGTACTAGACAGTCTAAAATGGCTAGCCAAATAGGATAGCGCGTTACCCATCTATACATCCTATAAAGATCGCCTGTTGCTTTGATCCAAAAGAATAATCAAAGCCAAATCTTCCCTCCTGGAAAACTTGATTAACATAACCAGTGGCTTTGTCTCTATCGAAAGGAGTTGCAGACGTCATAGTTAACAAATGTTAATTTGTGGTGGGTCACAATTTAAAATATCGAAATTTCTTTTATTATTTGTAGGCAAGTCGCGTTGAATTACTTTGATCTTATAATTTTAATGGTCATTCTAATTCATATAACTGGGACTTGAGTAGGATTATTTTAATTAATTTTGAAATGTTTTGGGGAATGTTATTACTTTAGTTGGCGCATCAAGTTCGTGTCATTGTGAATCAAATGGTATGAAAGGATGTTGTACTGATGAGAGAATTACCAGGATTCAATGGTTAGGTGCTCCGGCCGCCACGAATTGACTGAAATTCTATGAAAAGTAGCGTAAAACCTCAAGCGATCAATCGTCAAGGTTCTGTTTATATATCAGCTGTAACACCAGTAAGACATTAGGATATATTATACCATGTGATTTCCTGTAAAATAATATTAAATAAATTATTAGAAAACCATACTCTCACAATGTAAAGCTGCATCCGGGTATACATACTTTAATATTTTAGCTTTATAATTGAGCTTTACGTTGATGTAACATGGGTAAAACATCACGAGCTCACTTGTCAGTGAAACCTTATGACTGGACATAGTTTTTAGCCTGAGATTACGTAAGCAATCTGGGGCTAAAGGTTAAAATCCAACCCATGTGAAAACATACAACGCAATTGATACAATCTTACGTCGAATGAAAATTAGATCGGACCTTGTTTCACAATTTTGAGTATTAATTTATAAGCCGGTGTCTGCAAGCAAGCACTCATTTCATTTTTGAAAGGTGCAGATTTTAATGTAAACCTGGTAAAAAAGCGTATATTTATATGAAGAAATTTGTCTGTGTGGCAGAATACTCGCATCGCACGCGAGAGCCTCCTAATTTGAACCTTGCCACACTCTTCATTTCTCTTTAGCTCCACTGGCTGAAATTCGACTTTTTGTCGACAGGTTGTGGCAGTTACCTCACAACCTATAGCAGATTTGCTCATGATCTACATTAGATTATGATAGAAAGTGTTACCTCCGATAATCTGAATATGAATATATATTCAAAGACCAAGGTGAATCGTGTGAAACGAACAATATGCTTTATAGTTCTATAAAATTTACTAGTAAATATTGAAAGATAGGAGGTCCGCATACGTTTGGAATTCTAAAGTAGTAATACTTTGTAAATATTGCACCCATTCTAATAGGCCAACCTGTAAAGTGGGTCATATAGACGGCCTTGCGATTCTTACTCTTTTGAGTTGCGAGAGTGAAACATAAATTTCAAAACAATAAATATATATTTTGTCTACCCTCAATATAAAACAAGTTTATCTACATTTTTACCATAGACACAACATTGTATCTTGAATCTGGGGCTTTACACAACGGAATATAATAGTTTAGAACTTGTTTGACCATGTTTCATTAACGGAACAAATTTCTAATCAAAAGATATGTACGTACTTTAAATACGTAAATCTCACCTCTTGATTAATTGAAACCTGTCACTTTGAAAGCGTCGGTGAAACAATACAGTACACTGTCAGCCCGAGTAGCTCCGTTGGTCGAGCCCTTGACTTAAAACCTCAAGATAACGGGTTCGGACCCTGGGCTGACCATATCAACTAACAAACTAATTGTCTTTCGGATGAGACGTAAAACCGAGGCCCCGTGTGACGGGGCTATCTAGCAATCACGTTTAAGAACCAGGCGGAGCTCTCAGCAAATTCGTCCTGTATCCTTGCACTATCCCCAATAACAACTAACCGTCATATGGAGGCGTCGCTCATATGGGCATGTGCTACGGTAGCGACGTAAAAATAAACGGAAATACACACATACAGTACACTGTAGAATCTATCTCTTTAACCCTTTCCAGTTTTGATTTCTTTTAGACCTGTCCCAAATTCTAAGGTTTGCAGACGAAAATTTATAGTGGATTTAATTTGAAAATAGCCATGCAGTAGGGTAGAAAATAGTGTGGAAAAAGAAGAAATTGCTTGAAACAAGCAATTTCTTCTTTTCCCACAATGTTTTCTAAAGTATAAAATCACTATGACGTAAAAACCAGTGATTGTACAGGAAAGGGTTAATCTTGTTTGTACTATTTGTATGAAACATGAAACGTTTTGAACATACTCTATGTAAGCCCATTACCCGACGGCTAACTTTAAGCTTGGTTCATAGTGAACAAAGCTACAGACGATAATCTGAAGTTGATATAATTCTAGATTCTTTCGACTTTCTGGTTAGAAAACTGGAATATGATGACCTTTCTTGTTGCAAGCAATTTCTTCATTTTACACAAGGCTATCCAAGTTAGTTTTTCTTGATGGGCGTCAAAAAGCGTCATTGTGTAGGAATGGTTTAATAACGACAAAGTTCTCTTATTCATGAGCTTCCATGTCGTCAAATAAACATATTAGTACATGTTCAAGTAACAAGCAACCTTTAAAACACTTCATATCTTATGGCCCGTATCTTAACCCTTGTCATGCTGAATAAATTCCCTTTTCGAAATTACATAAAAATAAAAGGGCTGAAAGCTCTGAAAGTACTTTATTATGGGTCTATATATAGTTTTAAGAGTAAATTCTATTGGCAACTCTAATTAAAGATTAACAAAAAGGTGGTGTATACTAAGATCAGACTGCAATTTGTGCAGGCTGATCCTTGTCTATATCTCCTGCCAATACAGGAATATACCGGGTTCAGCATGATAAGCGTTAAACTTAGCAGCATCCCAATCAAACACCCGTAGGTGCAAAGGCTGTTAACTCATTGCTAGACGAGAAGATTTTAGACTCATTTTGAATAGAAAGAAGTTGTAAACGACATTTTGAATGCGAAAAAAAAAATCTATATACTCGGTGTCTGATAGGACATGAAATATTGTAGAAGAAGAAGCAACTGCTGGTTATCGGCATTTTATTAATTTTACACATTTTTCTGCTGTGCGTAAAATTACAGGATGGAGTGGGAATGGACGAACATGATGTGTTTCTAGGTTATAAATATACTATTCCCTTTTCTAGGATAGGATCAAAAGCTGAAAAATAAGATAGAAAGTATTAAATTATTTAATAAATTAAAAAAGAGAAACATTTTGTCATTTACATGTAAGTAAAACGTTTTGTTGGCGACCTAACTGTAACTACAGCTCGAGTCAGTCGCAAAACCAACAAAACTGTTTTCTTTAATGCAGACCTATGTTGGAGTTCAAAGTTCACTTCTGGACCAAATGAATGTTTTGATTCGTCGATTTATTCTTGTTCGACATGCGCGATCCTTTAATTTTGGAGAAGGAGAAATGATCCTCCCAAGTGCTCGAGAACTGGCCATGGTGAAGGAGCCAGTCTCAAACAGCGCTTATTGTGCTGTAGAACATTGTGGTTTTAACACATTAGAGGTTGTTCGTTTCGCAGGTATTTCGTTTTTAGCTTGAAGTGCCAAATGTAATAAACACATTCCGAAATAACGTACAGTTTCCAGTGCACTAATTAGGATACAGGAAAACACAATTGTTTCATTGTAAGATCGATGTATTTCTCATCGAGTAAAACAACCAAAACTATATATACAGAAGTGTTGGAGGCGCGGGTGAAAATAAAGCTTTTATTGTTTACGAAATGAAAGAAATATCGATCTTTAAAGAAAAAAGAATAATGATTTATTTATTTACTGCAAGTTCAATCACATTCAGTATTGCTAAATTTATAAAAAACAAAAGCAATACCTTGTTTTTCATAAATGACCAATCGCTGGCCCTGCCAACACACTTTGCTGACACCGCCCTGTGACTCAAACAGGAAGTTTCGCTTCGATATTTAACGGCGTTATTTTGCAAAAATTATGGCCAGTAGCATGTAACAAAGAGAAGAAGGGTTAGTCGGAGACCTAAACGTCCTAATTACAGTTTGAATAAGCTGTAATTACGACGTTTAAGTCGCCAAGCCAACGAATCACATAAATTGTGGCCAATGTTGGAGTTCAAATTAATGTCCAGTATATATAAAGGATTTAATTGGTCGACAGATTAATGAGGGACATTCTCAGGTTATCTCCCTTGAATACTCTCCAGAAATACATTGGTCCCTATCAGTGTTTTACTTGGACTTTATCCTAGGTTTCTTTGCACTGTCTGGTTTTAAGATCAGCTGTATAATGCAAACTTTATAACTGGAAAATTCGTTTCATCTTGAAAATACGTTTCTTTGTTATTTTTGAACCATAAACTAACACCATCAAGAGATTGTATTTATAATAAAACTAGAAAAGGCAAATAAAATATCGCAACTTCCCCATACTGAACAAGGATAAAAACAAAGGTAATGAAGTGAAAGGACCAATGTACAATTTGGCACACCTCTGATTTAATGGTCACAGTACAAAGGGAAGATAACACAGGAATGTCCCTCATTGATTGACAGCCCGCCATTGGCCAATTGCACAGATGCTGTAATTAACAAGGTTGTAAACAGACTATGTACATTTGTTCCGTGAATACTCATGTTGTTGTCGGAAACGAGAATCACTTTAACATAAATTGTGTAAAACCGTTCTCAACAGTTTCATGTCGGCAAGTGAAAATGTTGGTATATTGATTGTCGTTGAAACGGGAGTTGATTGTACTAATGATTTTGATTTACAGGTTCGTTAACTGACGCAATGCCAGTAAACAAAGTAGGTGTCTAATTAATGACCCTCATTTCCGGGCTGCATGAAATTTCATCGCCGTAATGGCAGACATTTTGTGGGGTCAGATCAAGACAAAGCTATGCCTTAGATGATCAAAACAATAGTTGAAAAACTATAACTACATTTGAAATTTAAACTGTTAAAGTACAGTTTCAATGTTCGACGATGTAGTATTTTTACGGTTAGTAGAAGAAAACGGTCTGGAATTTGAAAATATTAAAGACGTTCTTGCAGATTATGAAAGAAAAAAAAGGGCTTTCAATTTATTCAAATTCCAAACTGTTATTCTTTCAGGCATTTGAAAGATGGTGATTTAGCTGATTTTGTATTGAAAAATGTCTGGTTATAATTTGAGCCTGTGTGTGACATTTCCAACAATTTCGCAGGTGCGTGACTCGCATACATTCAGCACCCTGGACAGCCATTCGGGGCAATAAGAACATTCGCTGATTGTTTAAAGAAGCTTTGGGTCAGTAACTATCTACAGATCGCAGAGTGAAGATTCTGATCAGACTGTGCGGATGCACAGGCTGATCTGGGTCTTTACTTGGCGCACATGTGTAATGGTTGGAAATGTCACGCATGGGCTCATTTAATAAAGAAAGAAAAGAAGCAAAAATATTTCGCTTTAGTTGACCACAAAATGGTCAACAAAGTCAACCCGAATGAAATCAGAATTCATAGGGTAAATACGGTATCTGACGATTGCACCGAAATTGCACCTTCGGCTTCTTGAAATATCAAAATTTTACTCGTAGCTCAAGGCTAATGCAAGATGTTGCATCTCTATCGAAACATAATATTCCTTATGTATTGTTCAATAAATATATTTATTTGTAAAATCATACCGATCAGATACTTCATAATCAAGGTTAGCAAAAGAAATTTCGGAATATAGCTGGGAAATGTTTTGAACAATTTGAGAGAGTAATGTATAGGATAGCCTCTGAATTATTACTGCCCTCTGTAGAATTCACTTCATTCGTCGACTGATTAAACATAATATGAATGTAACGATAGATTATGTTCGTAACAGTATTTAAAAAGATGCTAACAAACTTATTAGAAATCAAAATGAATCATTGAAATAAGTTCTTTTTTATGAAACCAGTTATGTTTTCAAACACATCTTATATTATCCCAAATACCTGTAGCTTGTCGATGAAATGGGAATATAAAAATTGGATTGTAAATGAAACGGGACTAATGGCATAAGTTTTGAAACATATCATTAGACGTCATGCTAGTTTTATTCGTACTATTGACCAATCGCGGTTGTCAATCAAATAACCAGTCGACCAATCAAATCATTAATTCAGTCCGGAATTGAGATTTGAACTCAGATATTGGCCGCAATTTTTGTGAGAATTTTTGTTGGTTTGGCGACTGAAACGTCATCGTGATAGCTTATTAAAGCTGTGGATTACATCGTTTAAGCCGAAAACCAAACAATTTGCATTTTTGTTTCATGCTACTAGCCACAAATTTTGCAAAAAAAACGTCGTTTAAAAAAAGCGGAAATTCAAGTTGGAGTCATCGGAAGGGAACAAAGAGGTAAGTGGGCAGAGCCAGCGATTGGTCAATTGGCTAGATGAATCTTATTCATCAGTAATACGATAGAAACTTTCCGCTAACATTACAACTATTTACACGCTTGAAATCCGAAAGTTTGTTTGCTTGAATAGGGTTTTAATGTCGCTTTTAACAATTTTTCAGTCATATCGCGGCGGCTAGAGCTCCTAAAATTGGATTTCTGGTATATCTCGCACTAGTTCTACCATTACGTCCTTTCATAGCCCCCATCTCCTATCCCACTTAGGTGTACGCTTATGCTTCCATTGGTTACAGAAAAATGTCAGAAATGATATGTGCCGCCGCCGGGGATTGAACCCATGAAATCCTAAAAAATCGTTGGAACCTGTTGTAAATACATTGAAAACACAACCCATAATTTATCTTAAATTGGTTTTAATTTCATGCAATTCGTCCGTAAAGTTAGAGAGGTGGTTACGATCAGATAATTTTAGAATATGTTGGGACTTGATCGAAAAGTATGTGGCTGAAAAGAATAGTTTCCCCTTATCATTGGATTTATTTCTCTAACCAATCACGTGACTATAGATTTGACAGTCGGCGATCCTCTGATTCGTACAAATTGAAACAAACAGGAAAAAGGAAATTGAAAAATGTGACACGGCAAATATTAGACTCGTTAGAATAAACGTTACTCACATTTTACCATCCAAATCGGTCCTTCATGATTGAATAGTGAATCATCTGAATAGAAATTATCGTATACACCCTTTCCTGTACAAACTCGAGATTTTACGTCGCTGTGATTTTATACTTGAGAAAACATTGTGGAATAAGAAGAAATTGCTTGTGACAAGCAATTTCTTCTTTTTCCACAATATTTTCTACCATATAGGATGGTTTCATTCCAAATCAAATCCAATTTTCATTGTCGTCTGCGACCTCTTTCAATTATGACCAGTCTAGAATTTAAAAAAAAAAGACGGGAAACGGTTCAGGCGGACTACTACATTAAATGTGTTAATATGTTCAATTCAGAGACGTCATCGAATACAAAACATGTCGGTTCCAACTTATGTGAATGTTTACAAGATTCGAACACAAAAACAGCAACGACATAAATATAAAGCAAATAAAAAGATAAAGTTAATAAACCTACACATGTTATGTTCTTTTACATTGGAGACGAAGGTATATTAAAATCGGTCAGTAATTTCCCGAGAAACTGGGAGCAACAAAGAATAGGCCAGCAGGCCTTATGGTTCCGGGTAAAAGAGCGAAACTAGTTCTGTTGTGGTGGTAAATAGAAGGAGTGAAGGGAGCGTTTACACTTTTCTCTATCGCTATAAAAATCACATGCCTCAAACTTGGTAAGGAGGTACACGTTGGGGTAACAAATGACTGCCAGTAAGATTAGGCCCGCAGGCCTCGTCGTGATTCCGAATTAAGTAGCAGTCCTAGTTCTGGTAGAGTGGTAGACTGGGTGAAGAGTGAAATTCCTCAACATCGCGGGTCCGAAACTAGGATATAGTTTATTTCTTGTAAAACGTTAAACCGAGGCGCCGTGTGAAACTGCTAAACCCCCTGTATGTTAAAGAACCAGGCGGAGCTTTAAGTTACACGCCCTTGATACGTACACTATACACGGTAACAATTAACCTTCTCCTTGAGGCGTCCCTTATAATAGTAAACGTTAAAGTATAAACTATATTTCAGCTTCTTTAAACAGTTGTTTGCCAATCAACGATGATTTTTTTCCATATTCAATATTCTCAATAGTAATTGATCAATCACGGCTGTCAATCAAATGGCCAGTGGGCCAATGAAACCATTCATTCAGATCAGAAATGAGTTTTGAACTCCAACATTGGCCGCCATTTTTTAAATCTTTTTTGTTGGTTTGGCGACTTACACGTCGCAACTACAGCTTTTTTCAATTTGTTATTACGACCTTTAGGTCGCAAACCAACTGTACTACTTTTTAGTTGCATGCAACTAGCCATAAATGTTGCAAATTAACGCCGCTTAAATGCGAAGCAGGACTTCCTGTCCGAGTCAGTGGGCGTAGCTAAAGGAGCAAGTCTACAGGGTCAGCGATTTATCAATTAGGACCGTCTGTAAAACATTATGATACTAGTTAGAGAATCGTCAATTTTTTACGAAGCAAGATTACCAGAAAAAAACATTAGTTTCGCCAGGACAGGTTTTAGAATATGGCTATATCGAATATCGCGAATGAAATACATGTACATTTATGTTGGCACATTTCTGCACCGAGGCACGAGATACCTGTAAAATCCAGGTAGTATTAGGATAATTTGAAAGCTTCTGCGATAGAAAATAATTCTTTCAATGTTTCTCCATGTAAATATTTCCATATTTCTACTGTTTAAAACTTCCTAAATAGCGAAACTCATTTAGAGAAAAATTTTGCATTGATAGATTCAATGAAAGGCTTGTTGTAGGTCGACCAAAAAGTTGTAACTACAGCTTATGAAGGCTGGTTACCCAATATATTAACACTGTTATTGCGACCAATTAATAACAATGCCATTTATTGGCGTTAATACAAGATTTCTACATAACAGTTAGAAGTATCGCAATGTTATTATCGAGATAATGCACAATATGTAGATAAGGTCCTTAATAAAATTTGATTTATCGCGATAGTATTAAGAATATCATGAAAAGACCATTTTGTATCAGGTGGCGGAAATACACGACAATATACGTGAGCGTGAAACAGGTAGAAATGCCGAAAATATTCATCATGAAAGTTTTATCGCCGATATAATTTTATAAATTGAGTTCGTTTTCAAATTGTCATGTTACTGCAAGAATGTATGTCGAATCTCGTGGTAAAGATATTAAGATATCGAGCCTTTTCATGTTGAACCCGGAATATTCTGGGTTTTGGCATGAGGTATAGACAAAGATCAGCCTGCACATAAGTGCAGTCAGATCTCAGTCCATACCTCCTGTCTGTTCTCTGTAAGCCAAAGTTGTTTATGAAATTAATTTCTAATGAAATATTGATGATTGAACAGCAAGTAATACCAGAGCTTTCATCTCTTAGATTTTAATGAAATTCTGAAAAAAGATCTTATTCAGCATGACAAGGGGTAATCGTCATACGGGTTTTCTTTTCTTTCTTTCATATTTTGTTGGGGTTGTTGTTTGTATCTTGATGTTCTTAATGCTTTTATTTTTTTCCAAAACGGGTCTGCTCCCTTTGACCCTTGGAAAAATAAAACGCCTAATAAATTGAAAGAAAAGGAAGAAGTTTTTTAAGTCAGCATTTACCAACTCAATAAAAATATTTAATTTCAACTATGAACATAAAACATCTGCATAGTTGAGGAACTAGAGAGGGTTAAAGCCTTGTCGTCTTTTTGAATTCCGACAATAATACGGGAGTGGGCGCGCAGTAACACCCCCCCCCCCCGGTCAGTTCAAACATCTACAGAAACCCCTCAGTCAGGTGATAAGTTGAAACTTTCGTTCTTGTGTGTAAAAGAGAAAATAATTCATGTGTGTTGGAGTTCATCTGTGAATCATCAAGCCAAAAACACGCGCCAAAAGTATCGAACCCGGTCAGACGGATCAAACTACGTAGGAACACAAAGGTCGGACGTTTTTACAGTTGTCATGATATGTCCTTTATCTTTTAATGGTTATTCTTCCTAATATCTCTTATAGATACCTCCAGAGATTGACATCGGCATTATCTGATTCCTCTTTTAAGTATTATCTAAACAAAGTCACTTTTTCTTCGAACATGCGAATAAATGGACCAATAGCTGTTGTCAATGAAATAAACAATAGACCAAGCAAATAATGAATTTAGCCCGTAAGTTAACTTATATGTAACGTTGGCTGACCTTTATGTAAAGCAATTCTGTTGATTTGGCGACTTAAACCATTCCCACACAACAACAATTTAGACTGGTCTAAATTGAGAAAAGCTGCAGACGATAATATCAAGATGATGTAATTTCATTTTTTTTTTTCATCTGTTTGGATAGAAAACATTGTGGATAATGAAGAAATTGCTTGATACAAGCAATTTCTTCATTATCCATAATGTTTTCCAACGCCTTTTTCTTGAGGGGCGTAAAAAGGAAGGATTGTGTGGGAATGGGTTAAACGTTGTACCTACAGCTTATTCAAGCTATAGTCCGACGTTCGGGTATCGAACGAATAATTCGCGTTTTCGTTACACCATAAATTTTGCATATCAACGCCGTTTAATATCGAAGGATACTTCCTGTCGGAGTCAGTAAGTCAGTGGGCGGGGCCAGCGAGCTGTCAATTGCAAAAGATGGTTGGTTTGTTGAATGGGGTTTAACGCCACTTTTAACTGTATTTTAGTCATATCGCGGCGACTGGAGCACCTAACAATGGAATCCTGGTATTTTTCACACCAGTACTACCACTACATCCTTCCCTAGCCTCCAGCTGCTATCCAACTTAGGAGAGACAAAAATTGCAAAAGAAAGTAAGTAAAGAGTAGTTACAACCATATCGGGTATATGTATTGGTAAACCTTGTTAAAATAGCATTTTTGTGGCATCTTTGTAACCATAGAGATTTAATGAAAACCATCCTTTTAATCTTTCAATTTTTTTTCGCTATACGATTATTCATCAACCATAGTTTCCATTTCGATATTTCATAACTAACAGTTATGGACACTTACTGTTTTATGGGTAACTTCCCAGCGGCGTTTTGTGTAATATTTGTAACGCTCTGAATGGATAAATTGTTTCTATCCATTAAATGTTCAATATAGAAAGAACGAATTGAGCTTTATAGTTTAACATCATAAACGGATATTGAGAACAGTCTGATAGTCATTACCCGGTAAATCATGTTAATGTAATCTAACGATTAGGAAAAATAGTTTTAGAATCTAGGATATACCGGTTACTTGATTAAGATATACCCCACAACCCATTTGTGATTAAAGGATGATACGCCCAGCTGTGTGCTTATCGCAAGAGGTATCTGCAAGAACAGTTTTCGTCGGTTGAGAAATTCCAATTGTTTTGACTGCCCGTAGTCGTTTATTTGACCCTTTTTATTTTAAATTTCTTCCATGATTTTTTCATTTAACTCATTACCAGACGGCAGAAATTTAGACTGGTCCAAATTGAAAGCAGTTGCAGACGACAATTTAGAGACTATGAAATTTTAGCTTTTTTCTGGGTAGAAACCATTGTGTAAAATGAAGAAATTGCTTGTAACAAGCAATTTCCTCATTTTCCACAATGATTTTCAAAACCATTTTTCTTGAGGGGCGTCAAAAAGCGTCATTATGTTGGAGTGGGTTAATCCAAGTTTATGTTTGTGGCTAGCGCTGAACACAAATCACATGTGTATCACTTGTGTTTACAGACAAGGTCTAGCCTTGGAAATCGAAGAAGCGTTTGGATTCCAGACAAAGAGATGTCCTCTCCTGGATCTTACAATTCTCAGGCAAAGTTGTTTCTCTGCAATGGACTACAGGATCTGATTCTTGTCACACCAATCAAATGGAAGATATTTATAATATTTCTGTTACTTCTTCATATATTAAAATGTTTGAGCATAATAGATATGATAGATACGACTCGAGATACATTTCAACTTAATAATTGAACATCAAACCACCCAACTTCCTGTTTTGATAAAACCGCTTGAATTTATAGCGGAAAACTCTCATATGCGTTAGGTTTTACATTTAAATCAGGTGCGGTACGTGACGAAAGGATGACGTATTTGCGGACTGTTTACTGAGCCCAATTACAAACGTGAATGAGGAGTAATCCGTGGTGAAAGAGAGTGGGACTTTTTTCTAGAATACTGCTCCTGTTACCACTACCAATTCTACTCGCCAGCACTGCTACTAATTACTATTAGACAACTAATCGAACAAAAATCGTATACAACTTTCATCATGCGTTTAGAAACAAGGGTGAAGGGGTTATAAAAAGAAGAGTTATGATTTTCTTCGCCTATTCCCACACAATGCCACTTTCAAACGCCTATCAAGAAACAAATGTGTTCGAAAACATCGTGGAAAATGAAGTAATTGCTTATGTCAGTAATTTCTTCATTATCCAGTGTGTTTTCTAATCAGATAGATGAAAAAAATCTAAAATTACATAAACTTTAAATTGTCGTTTGAAACTCGTTTCAATTTGGACTAGTCTAAAATTGTGTCGTCTTGTATTGGGTTAATAGATAAATCCTCGCCTTGGGACATCTAAGAATATGATTGACATATATCTGCTTTTCATTTGACAAGAACCATACCTAGATATTTTTCATTCTGACGAAACACGTTTCATTTTTCTCAACGGAATTATTTATAAGAGACAAGTAAAGTTTTCGAAATATGATACCCTTGACAGAACTTTTCTTTATTCATCCACTGTTAAAGCTAGCAAAACATGAATTTATTAAGTAGTCTGACATTGTCAAAGGTTATCTGGATAAGTGGAATTTAGAAAACAGTTGATTCGTAGGGTAGAAAACTTTGGACAATGAAGAATTGCTTATTACAAGCAATTTCTTCATTGTCCACATTTTTTTTCAAAAGCGCGAGTGAGTGGGATTGGGTTAAATAGCATGCTTTTGAAGGAGTTGTCCACAATTTTGAATAAAGTTAATACATGAGGCCATAAAAAGCAGTTGCAAAGCTTGCAATATTCTGAAACAAGAACTACTTTTATGGCGTAGGCATTCAACGGATTTAGTCGTTAAGCCTCCAGTGGCAGTTTACCCTCGCTGAACTTTGAGAATATACAAAATCTTGTCTGTATACTTAAGCTATCAAAGCTCACGCTTTGCTAGCTAAAAACGAAAGCTTCTCTGGCAATGAAGCCACTCGGAAAGATTGATTGATTGTATAACTTTTGATATTCTACTCATCAACTCAGGTCATGTGGGGACGAGGTCTCGTTTTAACCCTTTTCAGTACATTGTTGAAAAAGAAGAAATTCCTTGTAACAAGCAATTTCTTCCATTTCCACAATATTTTCTCCCCTACTGAATTGTTAACTTTTCAAATTAAATCCACTTTTAATTTCGCCTGCAAAAATTTTGATTTTGACAGGTCTAAAATTTCGGGATACAGTGTTAAAGTCAAGTCGGTTGGAAATGTTTATAAAAGAGGGTCCGTATTCAGGAATGAATTTGATTTATTATCAATCGTTCTATGTTCAGATCGATTTTTATGATTATCTCAACTTATACAATATGATCCGTCAAACAGGAAAACCTTCCTAAATTACTGATTTCTTTCCATTTAGGCAAATTTTGGAATGCAAAGTATCTTTCTGATTCAAACAAAAATGGACAATATCTTAAAATTTGGCAAAGTTACAACTATTTTGTACTTTAGCAAATGACCAGAGGACAAATGTTAAATGGGTTCAAAGATGGCACAGATTAACTTTTGAAAATATGTGTTTTGTAATTAGCATTTCATTTATTGTTCAAGCTGTATTTACGACGTCCAGGTCGCAGAAAGTGCTTTCAATTGCTATCGGTCAATGTCCCAGTTGAAAGTTTACTTCCGGTCTAAATGAATAATTTGATTGGTCTCTACAATATTGGATTGGCACACGCTCTCTGTCGATTGAATATCATTTTGGTTCTACCTTTTAAATACAAATACTCGGCATTAATATTTAATATATGCCATCTTTCATACGGAGAGAAACTTCCTTTTAAGTTCGAAAAGTATCAAATTTGTCAGAGTTGTATACGGACTTCGCAGTCTGACTGGGGTTTGAACTGTTCGCTCGTAATCTATATTAGTCAATCAACTATATGTTTATCACGAAACACATTATCTTATTGACCAGTTCTAGTCCGAGCCCTTTGCCAAATATCGATGTCTTAGAGCAAAAACGTAGTATTGCTCTATACAATGTATAGAGCCATACTATGTTTTTGCTCTAAGCCTTGATATTATGTGTTTCTTGGGGTTCCTGTGATGTTCCTTTTTACTTGTCGCATGACATTTTTAAGCCTTGGTACCCAAATGGCAATAGCCCGACCGTTGACACCCATTTCGAATAATGTGTTTTGTTTTATTGACGTGAAATTTGATATGTTGGAAATAAAGTGCTCCGGCAGGAAACTCGTTGACTGCGTCACGTTTTTGTCAATTTCCGTTTTTCTCTCGTTTGTTTCAAACCGTAAACCCTTCACAGCTTTAAAAATCAGAGATACTATTGGACCCCCTAAAAAAAAGACAATAAAAAATTCTTCCCGTCTGTCTGAAGATAAAAAGAAAATTATATTAATTGATTGGGCTCAAACGCCATTTTAACTAATTTTAATCATATCGCGGCGGTTTGAGCACCTGACAATGGATTCCTAGTATTTTTTACACCAGTGCTACCGCTAAATCCTTTCCGAGCCTCCAGCTGCTCATCCCACATGGGTCTACGACTCCGGCGAATGGGGCGAATATCCTTTCCGACATTTGTCTCTCACCAATGGGTGGATAATCGTAGTAGGATGAGCAGCTGGGGGGCTAGGAAAGAATGTAGTGGTAGTGCCGGTACGAGGAATACCAGAAATCAATGGTTAGGTGCTCCAGCCGCCACGAAATGACTGAAATACTGCTATAAGTGCCGTTAGACCCAGTTTAATCAATCCATCGTCGCAGCGTTTGTATTTTTTTTTTGTCGTCGGTAAGATTATAAAACGATTTTGTTTCAAATCGTCACTTGTTAATTACTTTTAAATTGATATACATTTTATTCCATGTCATGCTGAACCCGGAATGTTCCTGTTCTGACAGGAGGGATAGACAAAGAACAGCCTGTACATAAGTGCATTTCTATCTTGGCCTACACCACCTGGGTGTCTTTTTCATTTCAGAGTTGTTTTAGACTGGTCCAAATTGAAAGAAGCTGCAGAGGACTATTTCAAGTTCATTGAATCCTATTACTTTTTTCCTTTTTGGAAAGATAACATTGTGGATAATGAAGAAATTGCTTGCTACAAGCTTGATACAAGCGATTTCTTCATTTTCCACAATGTTTTTTCTTAAGGGACGTAAAAAGGAGGGATTGTTTGGGAATGGGTTCAACAAATAACCATGGAGCTATAGGAGATAAACAAAAACAGTTGGTCTATACGAGGTTTTTACGTCCCTGTGATTTTATCATTGAGAAAATGTTGTGGAAAAAGAAGAAGCTGCTTGTTACAAGCAATTTCTTCTCTTTCCTCAATATTTTCTATCCTACCGAATGGTTATTTTTTCAAATTAAATCCACTTTAAATATTTGTCTGCAAAATCTTTGAATTTGGACAGGTCTAAAATTCTGCAAAACTCGAAAAGATTAAACGAGAGGTGTTTCCAGACTACATCCTTTTACAGACTTATTACTGACATACTTCTAGAGATATAATGCAAAATCTTTGACTAATTACCCTCTGGCAGACAGACTCCATCGCCGTACCATGGTGCCGTGTCGACTCACATTTTATCCCCCCCCCCTCCCCTTCTCGCCCGTTACAAACAAATCCACACGTTCTATGAATTGACCATTCGGCTGTCAATCAAATAACGAGAAGACGAATGCAATCTTTCATTTAGACCAAAGCTAAGTTTTGAACTCCAACAATGGCCGCCGCTTTTGTCAACCTTTTTAGTTGGGTTTTCGACTGCAACGTCGTAGCTACAGCTTATTCAAGCTGTAGTTACGGCGTTTAAGTCGCCAAATAATTATTTTACTTTTTTTGTTACATGTAACTGTCCATAAACTTTGCAAAATGAAGCCTTAACCAATTCCTACTCAGTGACGCTTTTAAACGCCCCCAGGGAAACAAGCTTTGGAAACATTGTGGAAAATCAAGAAATTGCTTATAACAAGGAATTCTTTTCATTTTTTACAATGTTTCTACCCAGAAAGTTGAAAAAATCCAAAATTTCATCAACTTTATATTGTAGTCTGCAACTTCTTTCAATAAGGACCAGTCTAAAATTTTGTCGTTTGGGAATGGGTTAAAATCAAAGCGGGACTTCTTATCGGAGACAGTGAGCGGGGCCAGCGGTGTAAATGGGCGGGGCCAGCGGTGTAAATGGGCGTGGCAAGCGGTGTAAATGGGCGTGGCAAGCGGTGTAAATGGGCGGGGCCAGCGGTGTAAATGGGCGGGGCCAGCGGTGTAAATGGGCGGGGCCAGCGGTGTAAATGGGCGGGACCAGCGGCGTAAATGGGCGGGGCATGCGGTGTAAATGGGCGGGGCAAGCGGTGTAAATGGGCGGGGCCAGCGATTGGTCAATTCTGTGACTCAAACAGGAGCAGAAGACGTGAAGAGATTTTATTTTCATTTTTCATCAAGATGTGAAACTAAAAACACATCCTCAATGAATCCGCTTCGCAGCATCAAACCGAGCGTTCAGATAATTCAGTATCAAGCATCTATGAAAACAAAATAAGCTCCTCATCTCTTGGATGAGTTTGATGTAGCCCCTTAATTACAGAACTCGGCCAAATTTCAATTTTCACATGTTTGTGCGATGCATTAAAGGTTTGATTAAAACCTAATGTGAAAAATTTAGCGATTTCGTTTATCGAACCTTTTCTGCGCGTTTGTTTGAAACCGATGCCCTAATGAAGTGCCGGAAACCAGCGTTAGGCGGGTTAATTTACTCGAAATATTTTTGTCATTAATTGGATTTTTTGTGCCAGTGAAACATGGAATTGTTGACCTTTTAAAAGATATCGCCGTTTGGACCCATGATTTATCACAAAAGAGTCATGCAGATAGTACATGATCAAAATAAAACTTAATGTTTAAATGTTTTTCAATTATTTTTATTTTTTTAAATGGCCAGCCATCATGGACTCTACTTTACTGTAAGCTAAATAAAATGATGTTTTAATATCTATTATAATTAGACCTAGATTCAGACAACAATATAGGTAATAAATACCTGGGAAAGAAAGCAGACATAAGAAATCCCATGCACTAAACACGTTTTGTGTGCGCGGGATTTTAATTCAGAAAGGATGTGCAGATAACAAAAATTATGTATGCGGGTTATATAACGTGGAGTGACTGCTCTACCATATTTATTCAGTTGATTTAGATATCAATATAAGATTATACGAATAAGAAAAGAAATCGTCCTTCAAACTCGTTTTTCAACACATAACATTTTTTCAAAAATAACTAGTTGATTATTCTATTCATTATATTCGAAACAATCGTTACCCATTTATTTGAGTCATATTCGTCATCTTCGGCCCTGGGAACCGTGCGCGTTAATATCAACAAATTTTGTTTTCAATAATTTATGTTCGCCATCTCGGATTGCTTTTCCAAGTGAACGAGGGTTTAAAAGGAATTTGAGGGAAAGTTCGTATTTATAAGACAGTTAGAGATTTGCAGTGTCAGACAAGAAAACAATTTGGGCGAAACATTTACTGTATTTAAGGGCGGCAAGATTTGCAGTGTCAGGCAAGAAATCAATTTGGGCGAAACATTTACTGTATTTAAGGGCGGCAATCGTAAAGGCCATGGACTATTTTGAACATCGATCGACCATCTAAGACTTGGACTTAGACAGACTCATAGGGTAGACAGTCTGTGATCACTCAGTCTCCTGATTCGGGCGTTCAAAACAAGCTCACGCTTAGGTTTGAGTGTCTATAACTTTAACAGTAATATCATCAATATTTGAGGACTTGAATAATGTTGGACGGAAAATTATGTATTTGATTGAGTCAATCAGCTCAGGTTCGTTGTTATTTAAAACCGTTTGTTAGCAAACCGGTTATTTTGCTGTTGTAGTTGAGCGTCAATTTCTTCTTATTTTACCGTTTTTGAATTGATTTGTAATCTAAGTGATTGAATGTAAGTTCACTGTGCAATTTTCACTCCCCCCATACCCCGTTAGTCATTATTTCAACAGAAAAGTTGTAAACTATGTCGCTTATGTTTTAAAGTCTTATTACGAGTTGGTTTTTATGTGGAGGATTTAGTAAAAAAGTTTCTTTATTTAAGATATAAATATGCAATCTCAGCTATGGAAATTAACCAGGAGCGACCTGCTTCTTTGGAAATAGAATTAGTTCCCAATTTTCGGAGTGAAAGTTGATATCATCACTGTTTTTGACAGAATTTATTACACTGGGAAATCCAAAGGTTTCACAGATGGGAATATAGTAAAATATTATTTTGTATTTACTCTCAGAAATTATCCATGCAAAAACAGAAACTTTTCCGCTAAGTTGATCGCTTTTCCAGTCATTCAGACCGTGAGATACCCACAGAAAAGAGAGGCAACCGCTTACAAAAAATCACAGTTTTCTATACGGAGTTCTATTACATGGCTAAGCCGAAATGATCAATCTAGTGAGCAATAAAACTTTCTTAACAATTAATTGATTTGCTCTTATGCGTATATTGTTTTTGAATGGAGGGTGAATAGGTAAAAAAGAAAAGAAAACAGAAACCATCACTAAATAACAATAAATGTAAATGTTCTTCATAAATGTAAAGAAGAGAAAATTGGGTTTTTTTGTTATTTGTTTACCTTATGCTATTTGTTTACGTAACATTCGTGTAAAGCCCATTGTTTTATTGTAGATCTGCATTGCAAATTCAAAACCGAATGTAACCAAAAAGACATTTCTAGTCTATGATAAACTGATAATTTCTATAGTGACAGTTACAAATGGCACATCTGCAAAGCCATTGAACATTAGCGCAAGCATATGTGGGTACTCATTTGAATCTCCTTGTTAAAAGGAGTCGAGTCATTGGTCTTGGGATATAAAGCGGACTTCGAGTTCGGAACGTCCGAGGCTCGAATCCTACCTTGACCATGGTATTTTTTCTGATCGCAAAACTCTGCGTTGTATTTCGCCATATAGATGTGTAAAGGAGTACTTGTCAGAATTGTAAACAATGCCTGGTGCTGCGTATGTTAACAGCCGACTTGATATTCAATGATCGGTGGTTAAAAGTGTGAAATCGGTTGAATATTCTAAGTGAAAAAGTAGACTATAAATTTGACTTAAACTATAAGGGTTCAAATGACTACAATGAATACACAAAGTTATGTGTTTTGGGATATTTGCTATGATTTCCTTTTCATTTCGAATTCATATAAAATTAATCCCTAAGTCTAGTTTCGTATGAACATTTTAGTTGACAAAATATATATACATATAGCTAGGAGGACTATGGTGCATCGTTTGATCTATATCTATCAATCTTACATACACATAGTTCTATCTGACATCACAAGACTTGGGTCCCGGGGATTCGATCTTACATACACAGAGTTCTGTCTGATATCGTCAGACTGGGGTCCCGGGGATTCGATCTTACATACACAGAGTTCGGTCTGAAATCATCAGACTTGGGTCCCGGGGATTCGATCTTAAATACATAGAGTTCTGTCTTACATCACCAGACTAGGGTCCCGGGGATTCGATCTGACATTACAGGACTGGGGTCCCGGGGATTCGATCTTACTTACACAGAGTTCTGTCTGATATCACCAGACTAGGGTCCCGGGGCTTCGATATTACATATGCAGATTTCTGCCTGACATCATCAGACAGGGGTCCCGGGGATTCGATCTTACGTACACAGAGTTCTGCCTAACATCATTAGACTGGGGTCCCGGCGATTTGATTATACAAACACAGAGTTCTGCCTAACATCATCAGACTTTGGTCCCGGGGATTCGATCTTACATACACTGAGTTCTTTCTGACGTCATTGACTAGGGTCACGTGGATTCGATCATACAAACACAGAGTTCTGTCTGACATCACTTGACTGGGCTCCCGGAGATTCGAACTTAAATTCACAGAGTTCTGTCTAATTCATCAGACTAGGGTCCCGAGGATTCGATCTTACATACACAGAGTTCTGTCTGATATCACCAGACTGGGGTCCCGGGGATTCGATATTACATACACAGATTTCTGCCTGACATCATCAGACAGGGGTCCCGGGGATTCGATATTACATACACAGATTTCTGCCTGACATCATTAGACTTGGGTCCCGGGGATTCGATCAGACAAAGAGTTCTGTCTGACATCACCAGACTAGGGTCCCGGGGATTCGATCTTACATACACAGAGTTCTGTCTGACATCATCAGACTGGGGTCCCGGGAATTCGATCTTACATACACAGAGTTCGGTCTGAAATCATCAGACTTGGGTCCCGGGGATTCGATCTTACATACACAGAGTTCTGTCTGACATCACCAGACTGGGGTCCCGGGTATTCGATCTTACATACACAGAGTTCTGTCTGACATCGCCAGACTAGGGTCCCGGGGATTCGATCTTACATACAAAGAGTTCTGACTGACATTACAGGACTGTCCCGGAGATTCGAGCTTAAATACATAGAGTTCTGTCTTACATCACCAGTCTAGGGTCCCGGGGATTCGATCTTACTTACACAAAGTTCTGTCTGACATCACCAGACTGGGGTCCCGGGTATTCGATTTTACATACACAGAGTTCTGTCTGATATCACCATACTAGGGTCCCGGAGGTTCGATCTTACATACACAGAGTTCTGTCTGACATCATCAGACAGGGGTCCCGGGGATTCAATCTTATGTACACTGAGTTCTGCCTAACATCATTAGACTGGGGTCCCGGCGATTCGATCTTACGTGCACTGAGTTCTTTCTGACATCATTAGACAGGGGTCACGGGGATTCGATCATACATACACAGAGTTCTGTCTGACATCATTAGACAGAGGTCACGGGGATTCGATCATACATACACAGAGTTCGGTCTGACATCATCAGCTTTGGGTCCCGGGGATTCGATTGTCAGAGTCATACGGGTCCTTGCTTAATGTTGAAGAAATCCTGATTTGATTTGATTTTTCTCTCAACCAATTTTTACACAATCCCTCCTTTTAATGCCCCCCTTGTGAAAAAAGCTCTGGAAAACGTTGTGGAAAATGAATAAGTTGCTTGTATAAAGCATTTTCTTCGTTATCCAAAAGAATATTCTTGTAACATGCAATTTCTTCACTGTCCACAAGAAGTTGCTTGTATCGAACAATTTCTTCATTGTCCACAAGAAGTTGTTTGTATCAAGCATTTTTCTACATTGTCCACAAGAAGTTACTTGTATCGAAAAATTTCCTCATTGTCCACAAGAAACTGCTTGTACCAAGCAATTTCTGCATTATCCAAAAGAAGTTGTTTGTATCAAGCAACTTCTTCATTATTTACAAGAAGTTGCTTGTATCAAGTAATTTCTTCATTATTAACAATGTTTTCTATCCAAATAGACGAATAACAATTGTCGTCTGCAGCTTCTTTTAATTTGGACCAGTCTAAAACTTTGTTGTATTGGAATGGGTTAAATAATGGACATAATTTTACTGTATATATCAGTTATAGGTAAACATTGAAAGCTATGGCCTTCTAGTATTCAACTTCAGAAGAAATGAGGTTTAACAGTCTTAAATTCTTTCCTGAACGTGAGCCCCAAAGAGCCCACCTCGACCCACATTATACGATTGACCGATCGCGATGTCAATCAGGGAATTAACCGACCAATCAAATAATTTATTCAGTCCGGACCTGAGCTTATCAACTCCAACATTGGTCGCCATTTTTGTTCACGTTTACTGTTGGTTTGGCGACTTAAACATCGTAACTACAGCTTATTCAAGCTGTAGTTACGACGTTTAGGTCACCAACTAACCATTTTATTTATTTTTTGTAACATGTTGCTGGCCATAATATCTGCAAACTAACGCTGTTAAAAATTGAAGCGGACCTTCCTGTCGGAATAAATGGCCAGGGCCTAGGGAGTCAGTGGGCGGGGCCAGCGATTTGTCAATTATGAGGGCCCTGGCAACAAATGTGTAGATCTCAGACTCGCAAAACCTGCGTCTCTTTACACCCTGCATGCACATCTATGTATCTGCGTAACTATACTTACAATCTAATTTAAAGAAAATATCACAGGTTTATTCTAAACGTAATTTATTTTTTTTTCAAAACATTTCCAAAATGTAACATATCTTGACGAGTGTCATCTACATTTGAGTTAATTCTATCATCCAATTATCTCTAGACTGTCGATTCCAAAGTCCCCAGAGCTGTAAAAGAATGAAACAAAATAAATGAAAAAGTAATCTGGTCGATAAAAGAATAAATAAATAAATAAGCAAGCACACATCTTTGTATAATCATTAATATAGTGTTTTGATAAAATGGGATATTGATACTTGTGAAAATTTTCAGCAGGCACAACGTGCTGTTGTTGTTGTTGTTTTATGTGTGTTTTTCTCCACTTATGACGTTACTATCATGCCGGGAATACGTCACAGTCTCACGCCTTTTTCGAGAGAGCATCTTATCGCTCACCGTAAAATAAGTATCTTTATTAAAATTTACGAAAATATTGTTAAGCCCTGAACAAGTAACAGACCAATCGCGGCTGTCAATCAAGGAACCAATTGACCAATCAAATCATTAATTCAGTCCGGAGGTGAGTTTTGATCTCCACAACTGGCGGCCATTTTTGTTAACCTTTTTCGGTTGGTGTGTCGACTTAAACGTCTTAACTGTATTTTTTTTTCAAGCTGTAGTTACGACGTTTATGTCGCCAACCAACCATTCTAATTTTTTGTTACTTGCTACCTGCCATAAATTTTGCAAAATACCGCAGATGAAAATCAAACCGGGTCTTCCTGTTGGAGGGAATGGGCGTGGCAAATGGAGTCAGTGGGTGGGGCCTGCGTTTGGGCAATTATGGGCCAGTTTATGGTGATCAACGGTGTTAATGCGTCTTTTTGCGGTAAAATTCTTAGAAAGACTTTTCTTTATTTATGAAACTTCAACACACATAAATTTACTCTTGGCTTTGCTAAGTATTCAACAAATGCTTTCAAGAAATCAAGTTGCGGGAAACAAAGGTGAGAATAGGAAAATTCTTTATTTGACCGATCGGCGGCCCTGCCCCCAAAATCTGCTAGCCACGCCCAATAATGTCCGTCAGGAAGTTTCACTTCGAATTTAAACGTCGTTATTTTCAAAAATTATACACAGTATCATGTGACCAAAAGTTGAAATTATTAGTTTGCGTCCTAAACGTCGTAAGTGCAGCTTGAATAAGCTGTTGTTATGGGGTTTAAGTCGCCCCCCAAAAAAACAAAAAAAAATATACTTCACATCGATGTGAATGAATAATTTGATTGGTCGATTGATTTCTTGATTGACAGATATGATATAATTGTTTTGTGTGGTACAGATGATTGTTATTTCATTCAGCTTTTCATAAATAAAACCAAAGGCGATCAGGAACGGCTCAAATGAAAATAGATGAATAAATGTATGATGTTCTTTACGTCGGCTTCTGTTTTTGTTCACAAAGATTTAAGATTACAAACCAGAGAATGATCAAATAATCTAAATATGAGATAAAGACAAGATTTTTCTTTTCGTTGGGGTATGAAAATAAAAGAAATCGATATGAAAATAAAAGGAATTTACCTTGACCAAGTGTGATAACGCCGGTCACGATTTCTGCACAAAATTGAATTAATGTACACATTGTCCGTGTTATTCTAAAACCTCGTAACTACAACTTGATTAAAGCTGTAGTTACGAGGTTTTAGAATTACACCGAGGATATATTCAATAGATTAGCTATTTAGTATGTTTCTTTTCTCTCCATTGGCTGATCCTTTTGACCAGGATTTTTTAATTTTTTCCAGGCTAATACTTGAAAATCCAAGAAGGACGTTATCATAACAAATTCGCTATGACACATTGTTAAAGAAAAGTCCTGCTAATATTGTTCAAAACGTAGTTAATTTTTAATACCATTCGGCAAACGAAGACATTTCTATTCATGTACAGGCTTATTACGGTTTTTATAACTCATTCATACACGTTTACGCTTTTTGATCAACACCCACCCCCCCGAAAGAAAAAAAAATGCCTCAGAAATCATTGTGGAAATGATGAAATTGCTTGTTACAAGCAATTCAATTATCATCCACATTGTTTCTATATCGAGAGAGAATTATACATATAAGTAAGTAAAACAAATAACATTTCATCACCTAGAATTGTCGGATAGTAGAAGGTTATAAGGTAAAGAAAGACAAATCGTGAAATCACTACACTATAGGATAGAATCTGCGTTGTCTCCCTTGCCCTATAGGGTTTTACATTTTGTCCCGGTATACTGGGTAAAATTTCTGAGTGATTCCTCTGTCCATGTGCAATTTGTACATGGACATGCATCAGCTTCTGAATGTATCATTCAACGATCTACGACCTCGACTTAGACTTTAAAACGCTTCGACCTAGTTATTTTGTAAGGAAATTCTTACAAGACTAGCCCAGAAGATTTGCCAAAATTATTTTGATTTAAAATAGAAGGACCATTGATGCATTTATTGAATGGAGTTTATCGCCACTTTTAACATTAGTTCAGTCATATCACGACGACTGGAGCATCTGACCATAGATTCCTTGTTTTTCTCACACCAGTACTACCAAAGCATCAAGATGCTCGTCCCATTTAGGCGTTTTAGTGGGAATAAAAGTAACACATATCAAGGCCGTATTGATGTTTATTCAAAGATGACAGAACAGCATTTTATCTTTTTTTTACGTTTACAATTTTATTTCCGCTAACAAATCGTCTCGTGTTGGTGTTCGCTAGAAGGGTCATTGCACAGGAAACCTAAAACTCGTTGACACTTGATACAATCTCCTTCACTTCAGTTGTAAATTTTCTATCGAATTTTCATCATTATTGATTGGACGATTACAAACCGACAAAATGTTGAACTGGTCCAAATTGAAACAAATTGTAGACGACATTTCCAATTATGTAATTTGAAAAAAAAAATTAGATTTGCGATAAAACATTGTTGGAAAAAGAGAAATGGCCTGCTACTACAATGTTTTCCTAGGTAAAAATTTACAGCGGCGTCTAGAAGCGTAATAGACCAATCGTGGCAGTCAATCAAATTATCAGTCGATCATTGAAATCATTCGCTTAGACAAGAAGTGAGTTTTGATCTCCGACATTGATCGCCATTTTTGTTGGGCTTTTTTGTTGGATTGGCGACTAAAATGTCATAACTATAGCTTATTCAAGCTGTAGTTTCGAAATTTAGGTTGCCAACAAGCTATTCTTATTCATTGTTACATGCTTCTTGCAATAAATTTTGCAAAATTAGGCCGTAAAAAATCGACGCGGAACTTGTAGTTGGAGTCAATGGGCGTGGCCAAAGGAGTAAGTGGGCGGGGCCAGCGCTTTGTCAATCGAGTGGTAATTGGTTAACATAAAGATTCCTACCTTCGTTCACATATTGGTTCATGGTGATGTTCACAGGGTGCATCATGCCACATATAATCGTCATCATCGTAAAACAGGATACAATCTTCGTCACCGCCGATGTAATTGTCGGGTTGTCCCGGCGCCCAGTCGGTAAACTCAACTTCCGTCATCGTGTCGTTCCACATATAATGTGTTTCGTTGTACATATCTGTAAGGTCCATCCAATGGGGTTCATCTGGCAAAGACAAGAGCAAGTTCTACGATGTGCTTTTTTTGGACTTGTACCAACATTTGACTGCCTCCATGACCAAGTGGTGTAGGTACTTGATACGTGATCTAAACGTCGAAGATTCGACCCCTACCGTCATCGGGGTATGTACACGGGTAATAGTCAGCGTATCCAGCGGAAAAATTGGGCAGCAGTGGGTTTAAGCCACGGTCTCTCTTTCGGGGGCATTAAACATCTGGATTGTGGGTGTTCGAGAGCAACTCTATAAACTTAAGGCTTAAAACATTCGTTGCAATCGAACTAAAATATATTCGTATAAACTAACATTTAATAAAAAATTAGCCTTTGTCCGACATTCCCTACAAGTTCACATATACGCAAGATAAAGACTCAGATCAGTCTGTGCATCCGAATACTTTTATTAGGGTCTACAATATGCGCTACATGGAAAGCTACCGACTCAAAAGCACTTGGGATTCTTAATACATCATATGGTTGTTTAGGCTGCTCAATGCATGTCCTTGTAAATATCATGTTCATGCTCTCAAAGCATCTAGTAGGTATATCTATGTTTTTTTACAACAGCGCACAATCACAACATAGACTAGAAGAATGCACTGACAATTGAAAAATCGCGTCTGTCAATCTAGGAATCAACCGACCAATCAAATCATTTATTAAGCCCGGACCTGAGCTTTCAACTCAGATATTGGCCGTCATTTTTGTTAACCTTTTTTGTTGGTTTGGCGACTTTAACGTCGTTCTTACAGCTTATTCAAGCTGTAGTAACGTTTTTAGGTCACCGAACAACCAATTTTCTTTTTCTACATGCTACTGGCCATAAATTTTGCAAAGTAGCGCGATTAAAAACCGAAGAGGAACTTCAGGTCGGTTTAATGGACTAAGAAGTCAGTGGGCGGGGTCATCAATTGGTCAATTGTGTACTCTTATCCTTGGTAATTGAAAAATTAAATAGATTATTGTACGACAAACGATTTTACGATAGTTGTTGAAATAACGACGATTGTACAAAGTTACCTGTACGAAATACTTTCATTAACTCGGTCCTACCCATTGTTCACAATGACTAAATTTGACGCCACTCAAGAAAGGGAAATATTGGGTAAAATGAAGAAATTGCTTATGTGGTAATGGGTGAAATGAATACAAAAAGATTTGAACATCTCATTCCACAGCACATATATGACTCGACGCCATCTTGCCAACCAAACGTTAGTTGGTCGCATTCACGCGTTGATGTTTAAATAAAGAAATGACCAGAATAATGAGACAGACACACGATTTTTTTTAATTTCTTAATTCTTTCAACATATCTTTAACATCATGAAAGTGTTGCATAAACCAGGTAGGAAGATGACAAATAACATGATAGAAAGAAAAATCAAAGACAGTGTAGAACGGCAATCGACCTATCGCGTCTGTCAATCAAAGAATCGACCAATCAAATAATTCATGTAGACCGTAGGTGAAATTTGAAATCCACATTAATATGAAATATTTTTATTGGTTTGGCGACTAAAACGTTGTAACTCCAGCTTATTCAGCTTATGCAACAAACCATTTCACTTTTTGTTACACGTAACTGGTCATACATTCAGCAAACTGTTGGCGTCTAAAATCGAATTGGAACTGCCATTGATTAACTGGGCGGGACCTACGAAATCAGTGGGCGGGTCATCGATCCGTCAATTGTGTGGATAAGGAAAGAGTGGGGGGGGGGGGAAGAAAAAGAAGACAGTGATATGACGAAGACCAACAAGAATATTTCATGGTGTTTTTTTTATCTTAGTATTAAAGTCCTTACCTTTCATTTTCTTTAAATATGTCTTGATGAATGCGTTTTCCGCTGCATTATCGATGTGGACTAAATGGGACGAATACTGATTGCTGCAGAAATCCTAAAAGAAGAACATATAAGATAAGATAGATTTCAGTGAAAAAATCCACAATTTCATGTTACAATGGTAATATTCATAAAATGTTGTGTTTCAAAACTTGCTGAAAAATTGACTAATCATGGCTGTAATTCAAAGAAGCAATCGACGAATCAAATTATATATCAAGTCCAGAAATGAACTTTGAACCTCGATATTAGCTGATATTTAAGAAGTATTTTTTAAAGAAGTATTTTTCGTAACCACAACTTATTCAAGCTATAGTTATAGTTACGTTGGTTACGTTGGTTACGTTGATTAAGCAAACAACCAATCAGTTAACTTTTATCTTAGAGGTTACTAGGGATAAAATATGAAAACCATGTCGTTTAATATATAAGTTAAAGTTCCTGTTGGAGTCGGTGGACGTGGACAGCAGAGTGAGAGGCGGGAAGAGCGATATGTTAATTGATGTCTTATTATAGTCAATTCTTTTACTCAATGAACCGTTCTTTAAGACGGTTGATAAGTAAAATTAACCCTATTTGACCCTATGCCGGTTTTGGTTGGAGGTGTATACAAAGATCAGCCTTCACACAAGTGCAGTCTAATCTTGGTCTGCACCGCCTGATTGTACTTTCCCTGTCAGAGTTATTTATTACATTGATTTCTAATAGAACCATTGATTTTTGAACAACAAGTTCTATCATTGCTTTCAGTCCTTTGTTTTTTATAGCAATTCAGTAAGGTTTTTTTTATTCTGCATGACAAGACAAAATGGTTAATGATGATATCGTTTTTTTTTTCAAAGGAGTGAATGTTGAACTCCCATTTTAAAATAAACATTTTCGTATAATTTAATTGTTAGTTTCGTCTATCAAATACGAGCCTTCTGATTGGTCGAAAAATTTAATTCATACCTCCATGAACAAAATTTTGAGCACGCATCCATTTTGAATGCTTCCGCACAAAATAGTTCCATACAAAAAAGTATCAAAAGTTGTAAAGTTTTGCTTTGTTCGCTCCATGCTATTAAATTATAAGAAATGAAGGGAATATTTTTTATTTTCATGGAGGTATGAACCGAAAAAACTAATCACACTTTTGTATGAATCCGCTTCGCGTATTCATACAGTGTGATTAGGTTTTTCGGTTCATACCTCCATGAAAACAAAAAATATTCTATTCATCTCTTAATTGAAGGTAGGTTAAATACCGTAATAACTACGTATCTAAGTTGCAGTTACGACGTTTATGTCACCTACCAACAATTTTCTTTTTGTTTCACGTTATATCCGACAGTCTATCTAAATAACGTCGTTGGATACCTCAGTCGAACTGCCTATCGGAGGTCAGTCGACGTTCCTAGCGATCTGTTAGTTGTAACAATACTTTATTCATATGATCTGTGATTGTATCCTAATGGGTAAAATCAATCAAACAAACTTTTGATATGCTGATAGAAGAATATGATTCTCTTGATATAAAAGTGATTAAAGTAAGACTTACCTCTGCATCAGTGAAGGATAAATAATGATTGGTCGGAAAGAGGTAACACGATCCATCAAAACTTGTCCAATAATCCGGACAGTCAGTACATCGGACATCTTCTGTAAAAGATGGTGTGTGTTTTAAATGCGGTTTTAATTGCGCTCAGAAAAATCTTATGGCATGTACATATCGACGTAACCAGTGGTGTCATGTACATACCGACTTGAACAGCATGAATATATTGACGTGAACAGCTGTCTCATGGACATTTCCATGTGACCAGCGGTGTCAATGAAAAATCGACGTGACCAGCGGTGTCAAGGACATATCGACGTGACCAGTGGTTTCATGTACATACCGACTTGACCAGCGGTGTCATGAATATACCGACGTGAACAGCAGTCTTATGGACATTTCCATGTGACCAGCGGTGTCAATGAAAAATCGACGTGACCAGCGGTGTCAAGGACATATCGACGTGACCAGTGGTGTCATGTACATACCGACTTGACCAGCGGTGTCATGAATATACCGACGTGAACAGCAGTCTTATGGACATTTCCATGTGACCAGCGGTGTCAATGAAAAATCGACGTGACCAGCGGTGTCAAGGACATACCGACGTGACCAGCGGTGTCAAGGGCACACTGACATGAGCAACGGCGCGGCCTGGATTCGAACAAGAACCCAAAATTTTCGTGATAGTAAATATTATTGAAGAGTTTAACATACAAAATGAACTATCATTAATTAAGCCTTTATCGCTTTTTTTTCAAATTTAGACTGGTTTAAGTTGGAAGAGGTTGCAGACGGTAATTAAAACTTTATGCAGTTCCAAATGAAAGCATCCTTTTACATAGAAACTATTGTGGGAAATGAAGAAATTGCTTGGTACAAGCAAAATCTTCTTTTTCCATAATGTTTTCTCAAGTAAAATCACAATGACGTAAAACCCCGGTTTGTACAGGAAAGCTGAAATATTCTTATCGTTAAACATAGAGACAAACCTAATAGTGGCCGATTCCGGTTTGAATCACAAATGAAACTGAACTTTCTTTCTTCAATCAAACATTTTTTTCGACGAAAAAAAAAAAAGACAAATTAAAAGAACTAATGTGATTTGTCTAATTTGAAGAATTGAATGACTATTTTGAGCTAGCAAAGCGTCAGCTTTGATAGCATAAGATAACAGACAAAATTTTGTGGTGATCTCAAAGTTTAACAAGTTAAAATTGCCACTGGAGGCTTAACCAATAAATCCATGGAATACCTGCGCCATAAAAACCAGTTCTGGTGTATTTTTAGAATATTGCAAACTCCATTCAAATTGTAAACTCTTTCAAAACCATACCATCTAACCCATTCCCACCCTGTTCCGCCTTTTAAGCATCTCAAGAAAAATGCTTTGAAAAACTTTGTGGACATTGAAGAAATTGCTTGTAACAACAATCTTGAAATTGTCGTCTGCATTTTTTTTCAATTTGAAAATCTTTAAGATTTTGTTATGTTGTAATGGGTTAAGTGCTGGGTTACTTTAACCTTATTTATTTATCATGACCTTTGAAAAGAGGATTACTTTAAAAAATCATGCTTTGCTAGCTTACAGTACTTTCAGCACTTTGATTTTGTACTGCGAGATGTTGCTTGGTCAGTACCCGGTCGGCGAGTCGCTACGTGTCCGTCTGTCTCTGTCTTTCGTTCTGCCTTACAAAAGCACTTTCAAGCTTTCTCGATTAGCCTTTATTCAAAGGGCATCTCAGTTATCGTTTTTATTTATAAAGCCTTATAATTTTGCACTATATAACATGCAACTCTTGTTTATAATGAAGCAGATTTTAAAAAAAAGTGAATTCCGTGATTGCGGATAACAATGCGCAAATAAAAGACAAGTCTCCCTAATAAGCATTTAAGTATTACTCAAATTACGACAATATTTAAAATCTTACGAAGACAAAACTGTATAATCAGCACTAATGAAGCTACGGAATTCCACATATTGGTAAAATTATTGTACGCTTACTTTCTGAGCGTCGTTTATTGGTTCTTTGAAACCAGGTCAAGGCTAACTTAACGCTTATCTCTTTGCCAGACCAGAGCATTTTACATTGTTCAGATTTGAAATACTTTGCAGATGACTGTTTTAAGGAAAATGATATTTGAATATGTTATTTCACATTTCGTACATAGATCATTACACAATAGTCATGAAACCAAAAGATTGAAAAATAATTTTACGGATTATGTATCTGTGTGCAACCAAGTCTAATACATGCAACATATCAGGTAAAAAATCCCAAACTTTTGTAGTGTGCAAAAATTACAGACCCTGACAAGATTGCACGAATTGAGATACATTTCTCTCTTCACATAGTTTTCTTGTAAATATAAAGATTTGCAAAACGGTTCATTTTTTAAATACTATCTCTGACTTCTGCTATATCATATCTCTTTTTAATAGAAATTGTTCAACGCAACACCAAAGTCACTGAGGGGTCTCAATTATATAAATTTTAAATACTTCTAGGTATATGTAGTGCCAGAGTAAATTTTAACATTAAAGCAAAGAGTATATGAGGTACTACTCTGTCTTAAGTAAAACATGTTCTAATGCGGTCAGAGTTCGTTATTTCGGATTAAAGGAGATAAGGAAGACTTAATTCTTCATAATTCGATCACGAAAACTCAACGACCTGTTATGCTACCAATTTTTCACCTTTAAGGGTCATTTTGTCATATTTTATTACGGTTCAGAGCCAATAACAACGAGGCAGAAAAATCTATAATATAATGTCAATTAATTGATGACTGATAAATATTCTAAATGTATCAACACTTATATTTATTTATCATATTCTTTCCGACATGTATCTCTCACAAATGGGTGGATAATCGTAAACCTAAATGGGATAGCAGTTGGAGGCTAGGAAAAGATTTAGTGGTAGTACTGGTGTGAGATATACCAGGAATCTATTGTTAGGTGCTCCAGCCGCCGCGATATGACTGAAATACTGTTACAAGCGGTGTTAAACCCCATTCAATAAAACAACCTACCAATTCTCGTTATAAGATACATTCATTACACGCGGACAAAATCGTACCCGACAGGGAAAGAATCCGTATCATACATCTACTGAACCCATATGATATGGTTAGATTATGTCTTTTCCCCGGTCAGATGAAGTCCCGACAAAATTAGCGTTATAATGATTAACAAACTTGGGGAAAAATCGTTAGATTCTTTTTACCTTAAACGGTCAAATTCGTTGGTATAAATGGAATATTATAATGTAGAAGTGATACAAAACCTTGCATTTGATTCTCATCACGTAGGACAATTTATATCTCAATATACCTACGCATCTCGAATTTAATACAAGTTTTTGTTTCACAACTTTTGCATGATATTCCTTTTATGTAGAACATGCATTATAATAGAGAATTTTAAATATCACTAAGTAGATTGGTGTTGGTAAAGGAGATAAATGTAATTGATATGAGAATCAAAATATAGTTATTATTACGGTTGATCATATGTGATTTTTATACATATTTTCCTGTTTGTTTTATGATTACTTTTTGCTTCATTTGATAGTGGCTTGAGGTGTTGTTTTCTGTTTCGAAGAAATGGAAACAATTCACCTTTAAGTTATCAAAAAACGATTTGAAAAGTTTCGTTCTTTTCACCCAAAACGCTCATATTGTATTAACCCGCGCATTCTGTTTCTTTCATGTTAATTTGATTTTGTTTGGATTTGTCAATTAATACAGGCCCGAGTTTGATGAAACTACAAGTACAACTGGGTTGAGCATGGCGTATTTTTACCATACTGACCCATTAGGACCATACAATCACGCCTTTTTACGCCTCTCCAGTAAAATTATCTGAAAACCATTGTGGAAAATGAAAAAAATGCTACCTGAGAGACAAAAAATTCATAATATCATCAACTTGAATTTGTTGTCTGCAGCGTCTTTCAATTTCGATCATTCTTAACATTTGTCATCTAGTAATGGGTTAAGTATGTCTCTAATGAAGATATATTGATCTTTGAGCCGTCACAAAGACTCTGTCTTGTGCAAATCTAAGCAGTACAACGTCTAGAACCGACATAGTTCCTGTTAGCTAGCAAATCGTAAGCTTTGATAGCTAAAGATAACAGACAGAATTTTGAGGCCTTCTCACAGTTCATTGAGTTCAATGAGTGCAAACTGCCACTGGACGCTTAGACACTAAATCCATTGAATGCCTAGGCCATAAAAAGTAGATCTTCTGTTTTTCAGGAATACTGCAAACTCTGCTTACAAGTTCATCTCCTCACATGAACATATCGTGTTCAAAATGAGTCTTATCAGAGTCTTTACTATGCGCAATGCTTTGTACGGCCATATGAATTAACTTAATTCAAATTGTAGATTCTTCTTCAAAATCATGTTATTTCATCCATTTTCATTCAATTCCTTTTTTATATGCATTCCAAGAAAGAAGCTTTGGAAAAACATTGTATACAATCAATTTCTTCAATGCTTCCTCCCTACAAGGCAAATATTTTAATTCAACCAACTTGAAAGTGTCGTCTGTAAGTTCTTTCAATTTGATCCAGTCATGATTTTAACGTGTTGTAATTGGTTAACTCTTAGGTTACTTTACTTCGTTTATTTATCATGATAACACTTGAAAAAAAGATGACTTAACAAAACCATTGCTTTGCTATATTACAGTAATTTCAGTATTTTGATGTTTTTATTAGCTTTCTGCTAATTCAGGCAGATACTGAGTTAAGAAAATTCATTTTGTGGTCAGCTGTGTCGTCTTGACAGGGTATGTGTAGCAAAAGAGTTGTTTCTCCATAGTTCGTGTTCTATCTTTAATGGTTCTGCTCACCCAATCGGAACACCCTCAGCAATTCCCGTAAACTTGGGAACAGACCTATGCTGATACCTTTACTTTGCGGACCATTTCGTTTATCTCCGTGATCGAGAAAATTATTTGAATGACTAGAGACGCCACAATTTTTTGAAAACAAACCGCAGACCGTGATTGGTATCAAAACTTCTTTCATGAATTTATGCTTGTGGGGTAGAATTATTTTGATCTTATAATTCCAAACGTCATATTCTTTCCATGTTTTGGGTCTCGAGTATGTTTTTCCTATTATTTTATTGTCTGCTTTGGGTAACATATGGCTTTTACATTTTGGAAATTAGGATATCTGCTACAGAATTAGTTTTGTATCGCGAATATTAGACGGGGTTAAATGATTGTTCTTTATGGTCATTCATTTTAAAAAAAAAATCCTTATTTTCAGGGAATTATTAGATCAAGTGCGTATTTTTCTGTGGCACAAATAATCGCATTTCTAGCTGTAGTTGATCCAATTTGTTCAAGGTGTGAGAGAATTGATATTCGTTGTTGTAAGACATTACATGTATTATTCAATGTGACAAAGTACATAATGGTCGTGACTGTCTCGAAAAAAAATTAAATGGATTATAAGTTCTACAGTTTGTTTTTGTCATCCTTGAACAACAAGGACTATATAAAAGCTCCTCTGGTCTCAATGCTAATTTCACTGATATACTAGGTAACGATTATCAAAAATTTTGCAACAAACTTTGAAATATTTATATAGTATTTGGTGTTGTCATAACCTCAGCTGGACACTGTAATGAAGTTGTGAATATAGTACATTCTTATTGTTCTTACAATGCTTTCTTTCATATCGTTTACAACATTTATTTATTGTCTTGTCTTGAACAGATGTTGTACTATATTTTTTTTTCTTTTCGCAAGAACATGTTTTAGTCATGTAATAGGGTTTCTAGTTTCCAGGGTTATATGTGATTTATATAAGAATATTAAAATGATACCTTTTCATCAGTCGATCATAGAATATATAATGTGTAAAATGACCCTCAAGATTCCTTTTTTATATGTTGTATGTATATGTATGTATGTATATTAGTTGGTCATCGATGGGCTTAAAGAAAGCTGCAATAAATGTTTATGTGTATATATGATTATATGTATGTATATATAATTATTATAGTATTATTTTTATTTCCTCTCATATACTTTTTGAATCAATATTTCAAAAGTATTTTTGCAAAAAAATGAGGTCTCTTATCAGAAAAGAGCAGGGTATTTCCCTAATAGCCCACGTATGCTATTAATCTATTTTTAGATTAATCCGAGTGAACTAGGATCATTCACTTGGTGCGAATAACTGTCTAGTTTTAATTACACCAAACTAACGTCATCGTTACGTCATCAGAAGTTATGTTCGTTAGCAGTTCTGTCATAAGCTTAATTGCGAATATTAACACTTACCGTAGTTTTGCGCTATCTCTTCCATGTGACATGATTTAGGACGATGACTGTACCGCCCGTAAATTTGTAACCTTCAGTTGACTTGGGTCATATGCAACTGAGGTCATTCGATGTCGAAAGCTGAATTTAGTGATATTTTAAAATAACATGGAATTCCGCTGAACCCATGAAAAGCCACTTTAGGCCTATCAGAATATCGCCAAGACAATACCTGAATCAACTTAAAGTAATAAATGCTCGTTTGAGGTAATTTTTCGGTACTTTGATATTTTTTTCTTATCTAGGTTTCAGAAACATCGATACCTCCCTTTAAAGAGGCTTCAAGGACAGTTTTTCGTTAACCTGATTTTACGCAATTTCCATCATACTAACTACTGCAAGTTTTTCTGCTCTATTTCTATCCCTAACTTTCCTTTATGTCCGATACCATAGCTTGCTTTGAATTGTAATATTATTATTCTGATTTTTAGCGGTTTTTTTAGGAAAAACCGGTATTTCATATCGATCAACCGGAAACAAGTTCTCACGCATTTTCACTCATTTCCACGCATGATCATAAACTTGAAGTGAAAATCTATGTGATCGCCTCCATCTTGTTTCATCGCTGATGAAGAAAATATCTTACTTGCTTAATGTCAACAGCCTCCTTTTAGTCACGAATATCCAGAAAATGGTTTAAAACTTTGACTTAATATATCCATGGTAAATTGTCTAATGAATTGTCAAAATGACAGAAATACAGAAATAATTTCATCGCGTTTCAAGATAAAATCTAGGTCAGTGGTTAGTGGATGTAGCAAATACATGTAAACTGTCTGCTGGTGTTTTGACCTAGCAGGGCTGGGCAAATTTACACCCCGCATACACAGTATATGTTACACGTTACAACCCTGTTATAGACGCGATTCAAGCGCCTATTAACCCCATCGAATAAAAAACCTTTTACCTCTCGAATTAGACTAACCTTTGAAACGGACATGTAGTACTTCAATTGTGGTAATATCATGCTCAACGAAAAAAAGAATTGAATGTTAGCTTTGATTTCTTTACCTTTTATCATTTAACCTTTTACCACACAACCACAAATTTTCATGCACTTAGGAAGAAAACTTTGCGATTAATTCAAAATAGCGATTTCGGTAAACAGTAAGGGGCCATTATTGATTGAATAGGGTTTAACGCAACTTTTAATAGTATTTCATTTATATCGGGGCGGATGGTGCTCCTAACCATGGATTCCTGGTAGTTCACACACCAGTACTACCACTACATCCTTATCGAGCCTCAAGCTGCTCCTCCTATTTAGGTGTACGATTTACTCACTCATATTGATGAAACATGCTCGCATTATTGAGCGCGGTTACTGATAAACCAGCAAAACCGCTCTCAGGACTTTCAGTCCTTTGATTTATAAAATGTTCTTAATCTTCAGTTTTGAATGATCCTTGGGTGACACTTCTCAAAAGTTGTTCGCGGATTTTTTATTAACGCCCAAATATGGGCGTGGCAGGGTGGGGGCAGTTTTTGCCTTTGAAATCTTTAAACATCTTCTCCTCAGTAATCATTGGACGGATTTCAACCAAACTTGGTATGAATGTTCTTGGGTGACCCTTTTCAAAAAATATTCGCGGAATTTTGATTCGAGCCCAAATATGGGCGTGGCAGGGCGTGGCAGTTTTTGACTTTGAAATTTTTAAACATCTTCTTCTCAGGGACCATTGGGCGGATTTCAACCAAACATGGTATGAATGTTCCTTGGGTGACCCTTTTTAAAAGGTCTTCGCGGAATTTTGATTTATGCACAAATATGGGCGTGGCAGGGTGGGGCAGTTTTTGACTTTGAGATCTTTAAGCATCTTCTTCTCAGTAACCATATGGCGGATTTCAACCAAACTTGGCATGAATGTTCCTTGGGTGACCCTTTTTAAAAGTTCTTCGCGGAATTTTGATGTATGCCCAAATATGGGCGTGGCAGGGTGGGGGCAGTTTTTTACTTTAAAATCTTTAAACATCTTCTCCTCACTAACCATTCGGCCAATTTCAACCAAACTGGAAATGAATATTTCTTTGGTGACCCTTTTCAAAAGATATTGGCAAAATTTTGAATGACACTCAAAAATGGGCGTGGCAGGGTGGGGTAGTTTTTGACTTTGAAATATTTAAACATCTTCTTCTCAATAACGATCGCCCCAATTTGAACTTGACTTGGCATGAATGTTCCTTAGGTGACCCTTTTCAATATTAGTTTGTTAAATTTTGAATGAAGCCCAAATATGGGCGTTGCTGTTTTGGACTTTCAAATCTTCTGCTCCCTAACCGTTTGGCCAATTTCAATCAAACTTTGCATGAATCTCACTGACAATGGCCAATGGGGCTATTACCATGCTGTTATTTCTGTGAGTGCTTCAGGACTGCCACCATAGCCAGTTAGAAATGCGTCAGACACCCAATCTATAATCGTGGTGTGTCCAGGGTGTTCCCAGGCTACCGATAAAATGGGAAAGAGTCTTGGTTTTGTGATATCTTAAAAGAAAAAAACAACAGGAAAAACTTGGAAAAAGACAAATCAATTTGATGAAAGATGCAGGACCCAATTAAAGTACATGTTCCAAACAGTTGACAAGTATCCCCCTCGCCAGTAGGTTTTATCACAGTGTAAATTACATGGGGATGCATTATCACGTCACAATGTCTGTGGAGAAAGAGAAATTGGTATTTGTTTCACAAAAAATACAAGCATGGTACTTAGTTTTCTACTAGGAATGAATGTAGGTGTCCAATTTTACTGAATATATATGATTAGCAAATATTTAGAGAGAAAATCCAAAGCAACATCTTAAGTGTGCCATTAGCCGGACATGAATTGAATTTGGATACGAAAGCAAAAAATGGCCTCCAATTCAATTCAATGAAAAAGAGAACTCTGAGTAAATAGACATTTAAATTAATTATCATTATCATGATAATGACAATCTACACGTCTAGAAGCATTTAAATTAGTCAGGTGAGCGATTTTAGGGCCATTCTGGCCCTCTTGTCTATCCTATATTAAAGTATTTAATCGGCGCTTGCACAGACTATGAAAAAATACATTTGGCTTTCAATTTCCAGACCGTGATTTGCCAGTTTACAGCACCTTCGGTACTTCGTTTGTATAACCAACCCAATACTGACGAACTGACACACGCGAATCCGCTTACTAACGATAATTAATTAAACATATTATATATAATTGAAACTAATTCCCATTCCTATATACAATATATTAATCTTGTCTATTCTACATTTATTATACATGTACCATGAAAATGCTCTATAACAAATAACGTAGGGAAACTAGATCACAGGAATGGTTACTTGAGGAAATATTTAAAATATTAATTACACTCTACTGGCTACATTTGCACCTTTTGTTCAAATTAAACCAGATTTGGCCCTCACGTATGAATCTCCACATGGAGCATGTGAAAAGCTGGAAAGTTCAAGACAGATGCTCGAGATGATTCACTTGATGGATTTCGAATTACGTAAATCATTAGGAGATCACTAGCAATCGTTCCTAGCAGAATTGTTGTTGGTTCCTCTTGCAAAACACCACAGTGACTGTAATTTGCTAAGTAACAAGATCCTTGTCAACCCAAGTTATGGAAGATACGATTTTCCTTTGATTCGCGTGAAATAAAACGGTTTGGACATAAAAATGTTTCAAAATACATTATATGTGCATGAAAGCTTGATAATTTACCTTTAAACCAACGAACTACTTTCGTTTTATAATCCTTTTAATAGTAAAAGGAAAAAAAATGTCATATTGAAGCGAAAGTTTTTTAATCGGAATCAGTTGGGTTGTATGAAGGAATGTGATAATATTGATGACGAATTGGCGGACTACTCACTGAGCCTATTACAGAGGCCCGGAGTGCAAGAGAGTGGATCATTAGCTACGACCTATACAAAAATGAAGAAAATACAACATTGTACAACTAACTAGAGCAAAAAATAAAGAATTCTTGGTTTGTAGAGAACTTTTTCGGGGGGGGGGGGATTTTTTTCTATATGTTTACTATAAAGCTGATTTCTCATCTCTTAACCATCCAATTAAAGCCATACATTCCCCCCAAAATATATATAACACAATAAGAAAACCATACTCGAGTACCAAAAGCATAAAACAAGAGGGTCAGTGGCCCTGGCGCTCACCTGAGGTGAAGCTCTTTTTATTCAAGGCCTAATACTGACTGGATCGGGAGAATCCCTCCTTTAAAATTTAACTAAAATCAATTTATGTTGCCATGCCAACCAATCCTTTCAACAGATTTCAAATGTTTTAGTAAATATTAAAAATGGGACAACCCAAGATAAATTTCTGCCAAATTAGTTAAAATTTGCCAAACAGTCTTGAAGGAGTTGACTTCTTTATATCCATTTAAGCCAAACCATCCTGTGGCTTTGAAATTCTAGAAATTTTGAAAGAGGTCAATGTACTGATGCTTCATGCAAAAATCAAGATTCTTCAACTTCTTGGTCAGGAGGAGATGATTTTTTTTCTTCAAATTTTACTCTTATCACAGCAACAAGAGATTCAACTGATTTAAATTCTAAGGTTGAAATTCGCCCAGTGGTTTTGGAGGAGATTAGTGTTAAAAATATTTTTTATATAAGCCCCGACCTCCAAGGGTCCCCCCTTTGGGAAGCGAGGTTGATGATTTTATCAATTCTGAAAGAGGCCAATGTACTGATGCTTCATGCAAAATATCAGGACTCTACGCCTTCTGGGTCTGAAGGAGAAAATCTTTAAACATTTCTTAAAATTTCAGTTTTGTTATCATGGCAACCAGAGTTTTTAACTGAATTTAATTAGTTTAGCAATTTTAATAGGGCACCACCTAAGGAACATTTGTTTTGTTTATTGATATCAAGAAAGCCCCTTGTTTGCTCTAGTGACCGAATTATCCATGGATTGTTTAGATTTTTTTCGTTCGAAGATCGAAAATTTTGCTCGCTGTTATCAGACAACAAGAGCCGTTCGCAGTAAATCTAAATACTTCACCAATACTGTCATAAACCCGAAGTTGTGAATACTCATTTAAATCACCTCGGCGAGACGATTCAAATTTTTATCCACAACATAGGGTTTCTTTATGAAATAAGTATTTTAGAGCCCTGTTACCGACTATTATCTAGACCTCTGGGTGCATACCAGAATCGCCCTTGCAAGAAAATACGCGGTTTCGTAACACATTTTTAAAGCTTTGCTTCTTGCAAAATGTGTTACTGACAGGAAACTATATTTTCGTGCATATAATAAATGCTCAAGCTATGTTGTTATTTAGGAACGCTACAGAGAATGATCCGGAAAACCCGTTTACCTTTAGAAAGTCGTTTCGACTCTAAAATACCACAGGCACCGTGTTCTTTAATTCAAACTAAAACGAATTATTATGGTGTAGCTAATACGTACTAACGTCCACTTACTCTATTGGTGCCGCCAATTGACTCCGACAGGAACTCTCGCTTCGACTTTAAACAAAGTTTTTTTGTAAAAATGGCCAGTAGCATGTAACAAAAAGGAGAATAATCGGTTGACAACCTAAATGTCGTAACTACAGCTTGAATAAGCTGATGTTACGACGTTTAAGTCGCCAAACAAACAAAAAATGTTTCACACAAATTGCGGCGAATGTCGGAGTTCATATTTCAATCCTTGGCTAAATAAATGCTTTGATTGGTGGATTGATTCTTCGATTGTCAGACAACAATGAATTAATATGATGTAGCTTATACGCACATTTGATTGGATGCGTTTACTCAAGACCTTTATTCCAAAATTAAAACGCGTATTATGTGACCAATCGCGGCTGTAAATCATAGAAGAAACGACCTTTCAAGATCATTTATTTTGAATCGAAGTGGTATTTGAACTCAAACATTGGCCGATATTTTTGTGAAGTATTATTGGTGGTTAAGCGACTTAATCGACTTAACTTATTCGCTTGGCACAAGTATATGACCTTATGTTTAAATTACATAACGGGCGCTAGAAATATACTTAAAGGACAAAACGTTCGTCGATTTGTTTGTAACTTTCAAATTTTATCCATTATTGACAATAACTTTAAGCCAGTAAAATTAGAGGGATGTGGCTATAGTGCTTTTCCTTTATTTGTGGTAATAATACTCCGTTTTCAAAGCGACGCACGAAGCGAATGCACGAAATAATAATCCCAGGAGTCATTAAACTAGATTATTGCATCATTTCCTGGGTCTTATAATTTGAGCTTAACCCTTTCTCGTAGAATCAATGGTTTTTGCATCTCTGTGATTCTATAAATCAGAAAACATTTTAGAAAAAAAGAAGAAATTGTTTGTAACAGCTATTTCTTCTTTTACTTCAATATTTTCTACCATACAAAATGATTATTTTTTAAAATAAAATCGACTTTAGATTGCCGTCTGTAAAGTCTTTGAATATGGACAGGTCGGAAAATTTTGAAAAACGAAAAAAGGTTAATGAGAAGTAGGGAGCAAGGTTTTTAGCCTGAGATTGCGTAAGCAATCTGAGGCTAAAGTTATAATGCTAAAAATTCAAACCCATGTAGAGTTTAATGTGAAAAAACATAATGTAAAAACATCTACCGCAATCAATGTGATCTTCTGTCGCATGAAAAGTAGATCGGATCTGACCATAAATTAATACGCCCGATTGAGGCGAAAAGGGCGAAGGCGAGACATGACTCATTGAAAGCTGTCGGCCTGATATACAGTACTTTTGTGTGAGTGTTCTGAATTTGGCAAAATTATCTAAACTTGACTAGTGAATGGAAAGAAAGAAAGGAGATATATAATATTTTGGAAATTATTAAACATACATAATCATAACATATTGAAAAAATAAGGTGTTTGTTTCATACCAAAACAATATTACTTATTCTAGAGCAACAATGTTAAAACGGTCCAATTAGACGAAGTTGCTGTATAAAGCTGATAAGCGAAGCTGTCGATTTTACGCACGATTGGAATGCTTTGTTTAACAAATTAATTGGTCATTCATAGGATCATATTCGCACTGTCTGGAAACAGTTTGGGCGTGCTCGGACTTTGGGTCTATATATTTTTACCTCCGAATTCTACTCAAAGGATGCAACGTCTACATACCGCTTTTGAGAGGTGTACATAATCATGTTAACCTGGTAAACGTCCGCCCGCCCTCTCTCGCTCTCTTTATCTAGAGATTATAAAGCGCATATTTACATAACGAAATTGGTCTGTGTTGTAGAATACTCACATCGCACGTAAGAGTCTCGTAGTTCGAACCTGGCTACACGCTACATTCCCCCATCCCTCTCACTCTCTAGCTCTCTCTCGCTAGCTCCACTGGCTGAAAGCCAACGAGCTTTTGTCATGATGTGGTGTCCGTCGTCCGTCCTTCCGTATGTCAACTTTTACTTTAAAAATCTTCTCAGAAAGTACTGAACATAATTCAACCAAACTCAACCAAAATTCACAGGAAGGTTCCTTTGGTGGCCTTTATCAGATCCCTTCAAAGCATTTTGATCAGGTGAAAAATATGTGACGATATATACATGTAAATATATCGTTACAATACCTCAACGGGATGAAAATTATTGAGAGCAGGTTGTGTCCCCTAGCGCACAAATTGGCAGATCTGCGCATAATCGACAGTAGATTTGGGTTAAAAGTGGCACCTCCGATAATCCGACCATCAAACTTTTTCTACCCAGATTATTTCTCCTGTATACATATCTCAGGCTTTCAGTGCTTTCAGCGCTTTGATTCTAATGCCTATTTAAGTTCTTCAAACTAGATTTTTTTTTATCAAAACTAGATTTTTCTATCTAACTGAAAACTTACAAAATCAGAAGATGCCTGAAGTAAAAACACTAAAACCCGACTGAAGTCCTTTAAAACGAATAATCATTTTGTATAAGAAAAAATTCTCCCGAGAATGCGATGTTAGACCACGAAGACTGATTCCGGTTTGCAGGGTATCAATACTTGTTCACAAAAACTAAAAAGTAATAGAAGAAACTATATCAAACCCCTTGGTTAAAAAAGAAGTTTTAAAAGTGGAAACCAATGTTGATTGACAGAGGAAGAAAGCAAGAAAAAATACATGGAGGTAATAGTCTTGATTTAAAAAGACAAACATTCATGCTTTTCAAAGAATGTATTCTCAGACAAAAACATAGCAAAATAACACAAGCAATAAATACAGTTTATCTTCTGGTTACAGACGAGTAGTGTTAAAACGAAAGTCCAATATTCAGAGCTCAAATTCAAGTGACAAAAGTCGGTTAATCGTTTAACATTTCTTGGAATATTCCTTCTTTGGCAAGAGGTGTAGACTAAGATCAGCCTGCACATAAGTGCAGTCTGATCTTGATCTACACATCCCGTTTGTCCCGTTTACGTCAGAGTTGTTTAAGTAATCAATCTCTAAAGAAATAATGACCCTCAATAAGATCTTCCAGTACTACCAGTCCTTTAATTTTAAAACATAAGATTTAATTCAGCATGACAAAGATTAATATGATTAAATCGGCTAATGATATAAGAAGATTATTCCAGATGATCCAGCTACGAGAATTCCAGTTCGTTCAATTTGTATGAAGATGATCCTGGTATGACACGGAATATTAATATTCTTGAAATGTCGACTATTTCCCAATGATTTCTAAATTCCCCCCAGCTAGTTCCGTCCTGCAAACATAAAACAAATAAGTATTTCTGAAATAAGTTCTACATCTTAGATATAAACTTTTTTCAACTAACGCAAAATTGACGGAAGGCCAGTACCACCCGCTAACCCTGCTAGTCACGCCTACTAATAGAAATCAAATGACTGGTTGGAGACCTAAACGTTTTAAGCAATATAATACAATACAATTCATATTTTTAGCAATAGCTTGAATAAGTTGTAGTTCTAACGTTTAGGTTAAACCAACAAAAATGAGTATCATAAATATCCGTGTTCAAACTTCACTGCCGGCATAAATGAATTATTTGGATGGTCGGTTGATTCTTCGATTAATAGACGCAATTCTTACAAGCCATTTCTTCATTTTCCACAATGTCTTCTACCCAGATAGTTGCAAAATCTAAAATTTCACAACCTTTGAATTCTCGTCTACAACTCCTTTCAATTCGGACCAGTTTAAATTGTATCCGTCTGGAATTCGGTTAAACAGAATTTGCCTTCTTTCACTAACTCTACTTACTTGAACTCGCAGACAGGATCATGATGTTCAGTACACGGGACGTCATGCCACAAGTAGTCTTCGTCATCATAAAATATGACACAGTCTTCATTGCCGCCTATAGCACTGTCGGGTTGTCCCGGGGCCCAGTCTGTAAAGTCCGGTAACGTGTCGGTATCGAACCATTTATATATCCCCTCTATATCTTCGTCAGTTAAACCCATCCAATGGGGCTCGTCTGTAATTATTGAGAATTTTTAAATAAAAATATCTATTTTATTTTCCAAAAAAAAGTTTTCCGAGACGATTTGGTGCTGCTATTAGTCCTTACTTGAACACCGATTTAGGAGAACTACTTATCGCTTGGCAGTTGTCATATATAATAAAACAGAACGTGCAGTTCGCTTAAAGAACATAAAAAAGATATAAAAAATCGAATCCGTTTGTTTTGGGTTTATTTATTTTATTTCTTCTTCTTTTTTCATTATTTGTATCTTTAAATTTAAACGGAATTTTCATTAAAATCGCGGAAACGATTGCTTCCTGTCATTTTTTCACAAGTATAACTACGGCATTCAGTCAGAGTAATGACTTGTACATCTTACTTAGGTACACGGGAAAATTATGGTTTGACCGGGGTTTGAACTCAGGACCCAAGGATAGAGAGCGCAGCTATTCGGATTACCGAATCCTTGCGAAGCAGTTACACATCTACTCTATATCGTGAATTAGGCCAATACAGTCTAGATTATCTGCAAATATACGAGCATTTGTTACATGTACCAGACACCAATATGCCCAGATCTGGGAAATTCCGCTTGAAAAATAAGATAAAAATGGATCGCTGGCTGTTTCCGATGATATGACTGTTCTACTGAGATACTAAACGACAACATTTAAATTTTAGCTTGCAAAGCGACAGCTTTGATAACTTAAGTTAACAGACAAAATTTGGGGTATTTGCTAGCAAAGCGTCAGCTTTGATAGCTTAAGTTAACAGACAAAATTCGGGGTATTAGCTAGCAAACCGTCAGCTTTGATAGCTAAAGTTAACAGACATAATTTGGGGTTTTCTCAGAGTTAAAAACCGCCACTGTAGGCTTAACCACTGAAATCAATTGAATGCTTACGCCGTAAAAAGTAGTTCTTAATATGTATTTCAGGAATTTTGAAAACACTGCCTGCAAGTTCATCTCCCAGGTATTTCAAGCTCACCTGAGAACATCGTGTTCAAAATTACTCTGATCAAAGATGTTGCAGACGACAATCTCAAATTGTTGTAAGATTCTTAAATATTTATCTCTTTGTGTAGAAAACAATGTGGAAAATGAAGAAATTGCTTGTAACAAGCAATTCCTTCATTTTCTACATTGTTTTCCAGAACTACTTCCTAAAGAGGCGTAAAAAGGAGGAATTTTATGGGAACGGGTTTACTCCTTGGTAACTCTTACCTCGTTTATTTAGAATGATAGTCTTTGACAAAAAAGATTGCTTAACAATACCATGTTTTGCTAGCTTACAGTCCTTTCAGTACGGCGCTTGGAGCACCTAACAATGGATTCTTGATATTTCTCATACCAGTGCTACCACTACATTCCTTCTTAGCCTCCAGCTGCTATCCCACTTGGGTTTACGATTATCCACCAATTGGTGGGAGCTCAATGTCGGAAAGCATAATTGCCGAATCCGAACCTGGGACACCATGTCTAGCAGTCCAACGCGCTACCAATATGCTATGGAAAAATGTGGTCAGGTACATAAAAAATAACAAATTGTCGAGTTGCGACGTAATTGTCGTACCTACAGCTTGAATAAGACTGCGTTAAAGTTGTCAAACCAATAGAAATGCGAACCATTAATGTCTCAGCTCAAAGTTTACACCCGGTTTACAGGAATGGTTAAGATTGGTCAACCCAATTTGATTGATCCTATAGCGATCCAACAATTTATTCGAATATATTGTTTATTTGTTGACATATTCCAAAATACTTCTTATGTGCAGTTTTATTCTTCAATCTAACAACTGAATAATAATGTGTTGTGTGTGTGTGTGTGTGCATATTCTTTTTGTTTTTACTTAAAATGCCCTAGACAAATAGCAAGATTAAATAATTTCACGTTTAAAAAACTAACGGAACTATGGCGAATCTCCCTCATGATGAAATAACTGACCGCCATGTCTATAAAAATTCGCAAACCATTCAAACCATACTTTAAGAGTTGCAGACTCTGACAGTTGTTGACATGTTTTTGGTTTAGCGACTTAAACATCGAAGCTACAGCTCATTCAAGGTTAAGCTACAGCCTTTGGGTCGTCGACCAACCATATAGCTTTTCTTATATATGTTACTGGTCATTAATGTTGAAACATAACGCGTTTTAATATCTAAGTCGATTTTGCTTTCGGTTATCAGTTTCCTTGGCCAGTGATTTGCTTTTTAATTTCCCGTCCCATAATATAAAGTTTTAAGTGCGACTTGAATGTCACCTTATAACGAGATTCTGTTTATAGTTCGTCCATGAATATGATATTCAAGTAATTCTTTAGTTCGTCCAATAACGATTTAATGTTAAATGGTCGTTCCTGGATATAAATTTTCAATTACGACTTTAAGTTCGGCCAGCAACGATTTAATGTTTATTGGTCGTCCCTGAATATAAATGTTCAAGTACGTTTACGAGACTTTGCTCTTTAATGTCCGTCACTGAAAATAAAGTTTCAATAACAACCTGATGTTCGCCCTACAAGGATTTTCCATTTATTGTTCGTCCCTGACAATAATATTCAAGTACGACTTTAACATCGCCCAACAACGATTTGTTGCTAATTGTTTGCTGTTACTTTGTTCGTCCCTGTATTTAAAGTTTCAAGTACGAATTGGAGTGCGCCATACAGCGATTTGCTGTTTATTGTTCGTCCCTGAATCTAATGTTTAAGTACGACTTAAGATCACCCAACAACGGTTTGCAGTTTATTGATCTTCCTTGAATAATTATAAATGTTCAAGTGCGACCTAAAGATAGTCCAACAAAGTCCCTGAAAATAAACGTTACAGTACGATTTTAAGATCTCCAACAGACAATTTACTGTTTTATTGCCGATTCAGGAATATATAGTTTCAAGTATGACTTTGAAGCCGCCAAACAACTCTATGTTTATTGCTCGTCCCTGAATGTATATTATGCAAACTAATTGTTTTTAAAAACGATCTATCTACCCTGTCTAAGGTCAATAAGCGTGTCAAGTGATGGTATAACAAAGGAAACAGATTTGAATTGGGAATGATTAATTTTGGATGAGGAACCATACATGTGTCGTAATGTGAGGATTTACTTTAAGTTTACGTGAAGTAACGCAATTCTAGACATATCAACTTTGATATTTTATTGTGTCACGCATCTGATATTTTATTGTGTCACGTATGTTGAATGAGTAATTTGTCACAACCTATTTTACCAACCTGAATCCTGTACTCGATTAATTAAGCACCAGTTCATAGTTCCTATAAGTACTTTTCCCCAAGGGAAAAACATACTTTCGTACGTAACTTTTGAAATATTGCGATTTGCAGGCCATAATAACATAGTTTGTATTTATTTTTCAATAATAACATAGTTTGTATTTATTTTTCAATCAAAACATTTTTCTCAAGAAAAAAAAATTCCGCAAGAGGAAAACGGCTTACTTATTAATCGATAGTGATTTCAATGAAATAATCAATCTACCAAATCATTAAACATTCAACTTGACTGGCCATGAACTTTAAACTCGGCCGAAACTTATGTGAAACATTTTTGTTGGTTCTTAAATATTGTAAAAACAGCTTATTCAAGCTGCAGTTATGGCAGTCAGGTCTAAAACAAACAATTTTATCTTTTTTGTCACATGTAACTAACTATAAGTCTTGCAAAATAACGCCCTGTAAATTGTTTGTTTTGTTTGAATGGGGTTTTACGCCGCTTTCAACAATCTTTCAGTTATATCGCGTCGGCTGGAGCACCTAACAATGGAATCCTGGTATTTCTCACACCAGTACTACCATTTCTTCCCTTCCTAGCCTCCAGCTGCTATCCCACATAGGTCTACGATTATCGACCCATTGGTGAGAGACAAATAGTCGGAAAGGATGAGTGCCGCCGTCGGGGATCGAACCCGGGACCTCTAGATTGACAGTCCGACGCGCTACCAACTGCGCTATGACGGCGGCTTCACGCCCTGTAAAATCAAGTTAGAACTTCACATCAAAGTCAGTAGGCGTGGTCAGCAGAGTAAGTGGGCGGTGCTAGCGATTTGTAAATAAAATCAGATCTGTTGCTAACGTCAAGAATCATGTCTTACATTAATACCAGTTTGTTTGAGTTTCATCTTTTTTATTTAACCGAATCTTTATTTCATGTAGAAATGATTTTGTTTGTTTGTTTTTGTTTTCAATGAGATACGAACATAAAAACATAATCACGCTGTATGAAATAGCGAAGCGGATAAATACCTCGGTTTTATTGAAAACAAACATATACTCTCATCAATCCTTATAAGTTATGATGCTATCGAGCAAAACAAAGCAAATAAATAAAACTTTACGGATCTTATTTGTGCGAAAGCTTACAAAATAGATGCGTTCTGAGAAATTTGTTCTTGGGAGTTAAAAAGAAAATTAGACAGTCAAAATACTCGCACCTTGATAGAGGAAACAAAATAAATTATTTGTCTCTAAGTAAAATCATTGTGTTTTGGTACCTTGACCTTGTAATATCCAAGATGATTTTTAACCTAGTTATGAACTATTCAATATTCTTTCGATTCCGTACAACTTGGACAATCTTTGTTTTCACCCGGTGATAGGCCCGATTTGCTGTTCGAGTCATATATTCTTTACTACTAGCCGCCGTCATAGCGTGGTCGGTAGCGCAACAAACTCCTAATCTTTAATAATGGATGTCATGGGTTCGATCCTCGGCGGCGGCACATATTCTTTCCGACATCTGTATCTAACCATTGGGTGGATAATCGTAAGCCCAAGTGGGTTAGCAGCTAGAGGCTAGGAATGGATTTATTGGTAGTACTGGTGTGAGAAATACCAGGAATCCATTGTTAGGTGCTCCAGCCGCCATTATATAACTAGAATAGTGTTATATGTGGCGTTAACCCCCATTCAATCAATCAATTGATTCCTGGAAGCGGCACATATTTTTTCCGACAATTGTCTCTCACCAATGGATTGATAATCGTAAACCTAAGTGGGATACCAGCTGGAGGCGAGGAAAGGATGTAGTGGTAGTACTGGTGTGAGAAATACTCGGAATCGATTATTAGGTGCTCAAGAATGATATCCCATGTTCGAAGATAGATTATAAACAAAAAACACCGAATAAGTTACGGACGTTATAATTGATCGGTTACAACAAAGTCGCAAATATTATAATTTTTAAAGGTTTTCGTAAATAAATATATGATATTTCATCCACGTGATTTTTTCTTCAGCGGGTATAATTTTTGACACAATTGACCAATCGCGGCGGCCAAACAAATAACAAGTCGACCAATGAAACCTTCATTGAGACCAGAAATGAGGTTTGATCTCAAACGTTAGCCGCCACTTTTGTTCACCTTTTTTGTTGGTTTGGCGACTTAAAAGTCGTAACTACAGCTTATTCAAGCTGTAGTTTGACTTTTATGTCACCAACCAACTATACTACCCTTTTTGTTACATGCTACTGGCCATATGATTTTCAAAATATCGAAGTTTAAAATCGAAGCGGGACCTGTTAGAGTCAATGGGTGGGGATAACGAAACAAGTTGGCGGGGCCAGCGATTGGCAAATTGTATCTCAAAAATCAAATACTGTGTAAGATTGACGGATTGTTGGCTGCGCCTACTGATTTGCTAGGAAGCTCGATTTGGGTATTAACCCTTTCCTGTTTAATCCCTGGTTTTTACGTCCATATGATTTTATAATTGAAAAAAAAGTAGAACAGTAATAAATTGCTCGTAACAAGCGATTTCTTCATTTTCCACAATATTTTTTTTCTCTGCTGAACGGTTATTTTCCAATTAAATCTTCTTTGAATTTTAGTCTGCAAAACCTTTAAATTTGGACAGGTCAAAAATTTTGTAAAACGGGAAAGGGTTAAATGGTATAATTTGTTAAATTAATGTTCATATAACAAAAAAACAAATTGATTGATTAGCGACCTACGGTTTGAACGTCGTACAGTTTTGAAATAGCTGTAATTACGACGTTTTAGTCGCCAAACCTACACAAATGCTTCCCATTTTATAGACCATTGTCAGAGTTTAAAGTTCGGGTCCGATTTAAATTAGTATTTGGATTGTTCTATCAAGAGTTTGTTCTATCGAGATTGACAGCCAAGACCCGACGATTGTCAATAAAACATGGTTAGTTATTGAATTTGAACGTTCTCTATACAATTTTCATTGCGATTTTGTATGACCCTTTCCTGTTTAAACCGGGGATTTCATGTAGCTGTGATCTTATACTGAAGAAAAGATTGTGGAAAAAGAAGAAATTTCCCGCAATATTTTTCTACCAAATAGGATGATTTGATTTCAAATTACATCAAATTTTCAATGTCGTCTGCAACCTTTTTCAAATTGAACCAGTCTAAAATTAAAAAAAAGAAAGGGTGAAATACACAAACGAAAATAAAAATTCTTCACCCGAATGTTAAAGAATACCGTTACCTTTAAACGTTTTCAGGTAAGTTTTCACAAATGTATTTTCTGCCTCTGTGTCTATATGTACAAGGTGTGAATTATGATGCTGGCGGCAATAATTCTGTAAAAAAATGATAATGAATTAAATATAAATAAAATATAACGTGAAGGTTACTTCAAACGCCTCAAACTACGAAACATCTGTCAATGAACATTAAATTAAGAGTAGATTATGTTATAAAGGATGTCGAAGTAAAGGAACAAAATGCTGTTTATCAGCATTTTCTCCTGTTACTTCAATGTCTTCCTGAAACTGTATCCCTCACTGATTTCAAAACCAGGCCTAGTTTGAATAAGAGTTAACTTATTTTACAAAATGAAACATAGTCGTCACGCAAAACTTATTTACTTCTTTCACATGATGCTACATTTTATCATTTGATACTCATTTACATAATATCATGTACTTTATATACAGTCCTTGAAATGGTTGTTAGGAGAGATATCATGACTTTTCCTATTTCGTCTCGTAGAAGAGTCGGGTGTCGATCTCAAACAGCCGATCCTCAACATCGAGGTTGCGGGGGCGTGGCTAGCTTTCACCTTCTCTCATTAAAGAAAAGTGGAAGGCATGGCCTCTGTACCCGCAACCGTTTAAACCAAGCATTAAAGACCAATAAACCGTCACTCACAGCTAAACACACGAATATTCAAGGTGACATATATAGGCCCATGGGGCCGGGTGTTTTATTTTATGCATTGTTTTTATTCTGTACTGTTGAATATCACGCATTTAACAAATGTCATTATAATAATTAAAATTTACTTACTTTCTTACTTATTTTTCAAACAATATTAATTATGGTCGCCTAAAACTATTACCATAAAATCCCGCTTTTTGACATCCTGAGGTAAAAGCTTTGTAAAACATTGTGGAAAATGAAGAAAATTGCTTCTGACAAGAAATCCCTTCGTTTTACAGAATGTTTTCAATGCAAAAAGACAATTATTTTTTTAAAGTTTCATCAACTGTCTTATATCTGGTAACGATTTAAACATCCTATTTCAACTTTTTCAAGCTATAAACACGAATTCACGATGGAAAAATTTCATATTTCACCCCCACAATAAGACATGTATTATTTAAGAGATGAAGATTTTTTTTTGTTTTGTTTCATGGAGGTATGAACCGAAAAAAACTAATCACACCGTATGAATCCGCTTCGCATATTCATACATAAGTGTGATTAGTTTTTCGGTTCATACCTCCATGAAAAAAAAATAATATTCTCTTCATTTTTATAATTTAATAGCATCAATCAAAAAAGCAATAACTTTAAAAATTTTTTTATTATTTTTTTTCTTGTGAGGGACAACTTTGTGTTGAAGCATATCGCTGCGTGCTAAAAATTTTGTTCATGGAGTTATAAATATTTTGTTTTTCGACCAATTAGAACGCCCGTTTTTGATAGACGAAACTAAAAATCCAACTATTCTTCCGTGACTTTGAAAGAGGACAAGAAAGCAAGAATAGTTTGATTGAAATTGGACGTACAGACATGTAATCATATTACAAAATCAGCTCACAAATTTATCGATCGATGGTCCCGCTCCACCCACTGACTACCTTCGATTTTATACGGCGTTATTTTGCAATTTTAAGGCCAGTAACATCGAACAAAAAATGAAATGGTTTGTTGGTGACCTATGTGTCGTTATTACAGCTTGAATAAGCTATGTCTGAACAGATTCAACTCAAAACACCGTTTTGCAATGTGTGACCATATAGACACCATTGTTTCCCTTCCCAATACTAACCGACCCTTCTTTAGGCAAAACTTTGACTGCTTTTATGTAATGATTAAAATTATGTCTGTCATCGATCAATCTTGACCAAAATGCAGCCGATTTCCACTTCGGAATAACAAGAGTGCAATTCGCTTGATCATTTTCTATCTTATTTATACAATCCGTTATTAATCTTGGTGGAGGCACTAGCCAGTTATTATCCCTTTTCCAACATTGAGTAAATGCATCAGTCGCTTCCGACCCCGGTACCCACCATCTAGAGTTGAAACGTTCGCAATGGTTGTTGTAATGCGTTGAGAACCTATCAACGGTATAAATCCCCCATAAATTATTTAGGTAACTAAACCAGCGCTTCGATATAGACCAGTCATCACTATCGTGACACCTACTTAAATAATCAGACATTTGATTTTGAAGTCTTGGTATCCATTCTGTACTTAGATTAATACCATTCTCATCACAAAACTTATTAACATGCAAAGAAATTTTGTGTAATTCTGACTTCCTACTACCACTTGATAAAATAGACACAACATTTTTGTTGTCAGAGAATACTTTTACTCCTTTATTTCTTAACTTACCAACATGGGTTTTTAATACCCGATTTACCGCCTCCGTTTCTCGCCATGTAGAACTTTTTGTTTGCTCCTCGTTAAGCCAACTACCTACAACAGTACTACCGAACAATCCATTTTGTAAAGCTTGTTCCAGTTTATCTTTTACACGTTTTGCCCTTCCAGGCATACTGTGACACGCATTATGCGTTAATAGCCAGTTTTTACCCTCTTCCGCGGGCAAACGACACACTGTCCGTTTGACGCCAGACAACTTTCCCGCCTCCGGGGGAACGTAGTCAACTTCCGGTGACCTACTACAATCTTGCTTCCCTACAATCACCTTATCTAATACCGGAGAAAAATCTAAAACTGATGTATCATCTATTTCAAACATAGAACTTTCATCAAGAAATTCTATATAACCTCCGTAACCTGTAGCGCTAGCGTCACAGAAGACATTGACATCACAAATCAACACCTCATCAAGAGCTCTGCCAAGCCTATTTAAAAATCTTACACTTTCTTTCCAAAAAATAATTTCACTAACAGCCTCTTTGGATACTAATACGGGGGAATTCCAACTTGCCCTTGATATGATGCAATTGTACATTTCTCGCGTACGTAACCTTGTTACATTACCCAAAACTGCCTGCAGCGAAACGATTCGACCAACGAGTGACGCTAATAACTTAACGCTCAAAATACCAATATTACATTGTTTCAACTGAAACAATAAGGATGCACTAGATTTTTCTATCGTGTCGATTCTATCTTCTGTAACCAACAACTTGTTATGCTCGTAATCAAACACGCAACCTAGCCAAGTCACCACTTTACTTGGTATCCAAATACATTTTTCCTCAGCAATCAAAAACCCAAATTCGCAGAATGTTTTCTTTACAAACTCGCTTGAAGATAAAGCCTTTTCAAAGTCCTTGTGACCTCCGATACCATCGTCTAAAAACATGACGACATTGTGTCCCAAAGCTCTCAAATACTTTACTATAACACGTACAGTTTTGGAAAATATATGTCCGGCACTAGATAAGCCGAACGGTAAAGAATTGAAAACAAAGTAAGATTTCTTACCATGGTAATTCCAGCAAAACCCTAAATAGGTTTTATGAGATTCTGCAATGTCTATATGATGATATGCGCTTTTCAGGTCGTATGTAAATGCAAATATATCCTTACCAAATAAACTAACTGCAACTTTTGTGTCCTCAAACTTAATTTTAAAAAGATGAATATACTGATTTACGTGTCTACAATCCAAAACCAATCTAGCCTTTCCTTTCTTGTTATATGCTACTGTTAAGGGATTAACAACTACGGGTTTTTCATCCACTATCGAAACCACACCCTTTTCCAAAAGGTTTTCAATCTCAGTCGCTACAAACGAAGGGTTCTTTCTTGCCGACTTATTATTATCTAGACTCACATTAGGTGGCAACCCATTGAATGGTAATTTATAACCATTCTCTATGACATCTTTAATGTAGTCACTACCCTTTACTGATCGCCATTTGTCAATATGCCTTTTCAACCTTCCAACTGGAGATATGACCTTAGATTCTGACTTACTAGTATTACCTTTGACTTCATCATTAATTCCATCAATATCTACATATTGAGTCTGAGGGGAAGATCCTTTAGCAGTAGAATAAGAATCTGGGTTGTTAAAGAATTTGGGATAACAAATACTTATCTTGTTACTCGAAGCGTTTCCAGGACATTCCTGTCTCCAATGACCAGGCTTTCCACACTGGAAACATAAACCAGGTTTCTGTAATGATCCCGTACTCGTCTGTATACCAACAGTCTGTCCTTGACTACCATTACCTCTCTTGTATGGCCAGTTCCTGTTAGTTTTTGTTTTCTTAGCCCTCTCCGCTTTCATCTTTTTAGTAGCCCGCGCCTCTGCCTTAAACATCCTCTTCTCATCCTCGGAGTCATCAGCTAGGGGATTGGACTCGTACTCCTGCACAACACGCCAACCAAGTTCACTTCTGTCGGCCAACTGTATTAGCTTCTGTCGATGTGTCAACATATTGATAGCTGAAACGAAACCATGGAATTGTAATCTTCAAGAAAATCTCTCTGCGCGCCAAAAATACCTCTGCCGCCACTTAATATATCTTTTACAAGTGAATGAAAAATACTTATGCGGTGAGCTAATCGTAATAAGAATGAACATAATCCCCCCCGGTTTTTTTTTTTTTTTTTGAATAATAACTATTTTGACGTGTTGAACTTCTTTCTATAACTCACTAGAAGGAATAACTCATTTGCAAATGCTATTCGCCAACTTCGTTTAAATGAGAGAAATTTCAGTCATGGCTTCCCATGTGGAATGACGTAAATATATATACATTATATCGATGTGCTATATTCTTGTTGACAAGATACATTAAAAGCAAACCTTCTGTAACGTTAGACTTGGCCTCCAACAAATTCTCTTGTTCTAAATTTCCATGAACCTCGTTTAATTTTAATAGAATCTTGCCGTTGTTCTTAAACTGTTCCTCATTGCTCTTACGCTTGAAAGTAGGCTGCTCAACAGAGACTAAACTGCTTATTCTTGACAGTTGGGAGGAATTATTCTGTTCACTTATCTTTTCAAACAGTGTTCCAATTTCGCCCAACAAAGTTCGTCTGCTAGCCTCGACGTTTTCTTTTACGGCTTCTTGTATCGCTTGTCGCATGCAATCATCCATATTTCTAGTAGATAACTTCTTCTTTAAAGGTGAACGCCCGAAAAAAACAGCTCAGAAAAACGATGCTAACCGTGCTGTGGTCAACGTAGAACTGACTATTCTTATGCACTCTAATTATAACCCCGCACCACAACCGGACAAACCGGTTTTGCATCTCAACCTGTTTAGACAAATATTCTCCGCTTTACGATGTACCGCGGAGAATGAGATAATCTAAGACGTTTAAGTCGGATAACTACTAAAATGCTTCACCTAAATGTTAAAGTTCAACGTTTTCTTCCGGTCTGAACGAATGATTTTATTTTCGAGTGATTCATTGACTGATCAATTACAAAAGAAGCGTACGAATAAGATTTTTCATCAGATGACTGTCAGCCCGATTAGCTCAGTTTGTAGAGCACTTGACTTCAAACCTCAAGATCAAGGGTTCGGGCTCTGGGCTGACCATATCAACTAACACAACTAATTGTCTAATTGGATGAGACGTTAAACCGAGGCCCTGTAGCGGAGTTTTCAGTAGTTTCGTCCTGTATCCTTGCACTATCCCCCGTAACAACTTACCGTCTTCTGAGGGCGTCGCTTATATGAGCTTGCGCTACGGTAGCGACGAGAAATAAACGGAAATACATGCATGAGATGGTTTTCACTTTTCTAATATGGAACGACACCTTAGACAATAAATTAAGATTTAAACCGACGACATAAGAAGTTTTGAGGCGTCTTGGACCCTTTAATACGAAAAAAATATTCAGCTTGTCTCGTTTACCTGAAAATATCCAATGGATGGAAACAAACAAAATGGCAATTTTCATTTAGATAATCTTTGGTAAGCATAACCTCTCGCCTAGCCCGGTCTTTTTAATAGGTAGTACAGGATGTTTTATATTGCTTGGTAACGATTTTATGAGGCTAATTTAAAATAGTAATTTACATCTTTAAATATATGTAAATGTATAGCTTATCACACCTGTTGTTTACAGGTGGTATGCCGAATCCTTAGAATAGAAGGCAAATTACTCACTATATAAATGAAAGACTCCGCGTTTTTGAAACCGTGACCGCATCTACGCTAAGCTTGTTATTGGTAGGTACTTTCGTATTCAAGAGGATTCTTTACGGGTTCTACGAACTAAATAGAATCCTCGTATTACGCGATTTTCAGTACAGGGTTTGAAATTAATAAATCGAAGCTAACCGGGCCCTTCTTCTCTTCTAACATAGTACCATCCCAGTGGATTTTCAAAACTAGATAACACTGATGGACTCCTACGGAGTCCATCAAAAATTATTTAGTTTGAAGTCCTTTGGAAAATAGTTATATATCGAGAACCTGCAAAAGATCTGCATATAAGTGAAGAAATTGGTATGAACATGTTGCGAGTTTCTTTCTCCGCTACAAAACTTACGTAGGTATTAAATGACAAATCACGGCTTGTATTCAAACAATCGATCGAAAAACAAATCGCTGATTTAGACCGGGAGAACTCTGAACTCCAACATTGTCCGACGTTTATGTCAGGTACTTGTGTGGTTTGACGACTTAAATTGTAAAAGTGTAACTTCCTGTTTTAGCCAGTGGTCGCGGTCAACTTAGTCAGTGCGCGGGTCTAGCGATGCGTCAGTTAATCAGGTCACAAACCAACTTTTTTACTTTATTGTTACATGATACTGGCCATATATTTTGCAAAATACCTCCGTTATAAATCGAAACGGAACTTCCCTTTTGAGTCGATAGGCGTATCCAAAGAAGTAAGTGGGCGGGGCCAGCGATTGATCAATTGACGAAGATGGTCGTTATATCCCGAGAGAAAAAGTCTGTGTCAAATTGCCTTATAAAACTGCCTCGAATACAAAGGTTAATAAATAGCTTGACTTGAACGATATTTAACCTATTTACTTTATTTAAATGTTTGATATCAGATAAATTAATGACGAGATAAATGACATGTTATTAGAAATATAAAACTAATACCTAGGACTCAAATTAATCTTTAAATATCTACACAAAGTGCAAAAGATATCGGAGAATCGAGCACAAATCCAAGTGATGTACATAAGGTTATCGTGACACAATAAACTTAACGTTTCCTCAACAACTCTGTGCCGAGCTATTAGACCAAACTAATTGCAACATAAACATGTACGTATGCTAGGTATTCTAACCAAGAGACAGTTATTTGCTCTGAGTGACTTCAGTGATTTATTGAATGATTGGGGTTTAACGCCACTTTTAACAGTATTTCAGTCATATCGCGGGGGCTGGAGCACCTAACACTGGATTCCTGGTATTTCTCACACCAGTACTACTACTACATCCTTTCCGAGCCTCCAGCAGCCATCCCACATAGGTGTACGAGTATCAACCCATTGGTGAGATGCAATTGTCGGAAGAAGATAATGTGCTGTCATCGGGGATCGAACCCGTGACATCCCATAATTGAAGATTAGGAGTCTGATGCGCTACCGACTGCACTTTGTCGGCGGCGAATGACTACAGTGATTTTATTTTTGTGGATCATTACAAGGTGCATGCTGGTAATAAGCGGATCAATGACGTTAATAAAACAAGAGGACCAGTGGCCCTGGCGCTCATCTGAGATAAGTCTCTTTGCTTCAAGGCCTAATTCTAACTGGGTCGGGAGAAGACCTCCTTTAAAAAGTAGCTAAATTCAATTTATGTTGCCATGCCGACCAATGATTTCAACATATTTCAAACCCTTCGGTAATTATTAAAAGGGGGTAACCTAAGGTTTATTTCTGCCAAATTTGGTCAAATAGTTCTGGAGGAGTTGCCTTCTTTATTTCTATTTAGGCCCAATCAATCTGCGCCTCTGAAATTTTAGCAATTAATGTTCTGATGCTTCATGTAAAATATCAAGATTCTTTAACTTCTAGTTGTGAACAGTACTTGGGTCATATCGCGGCGGCTGGACATCTAGCCGCGGCTTCCCAGTATTCCTCGCACAAGTACTAACACTGCATACTTTCCGAGCCCCCAGGAACTTATCCCACTTAGGTTTACGTAGATCCACCCATTGATGGGAGACAAAGGTTGGAAAATATTTTTTGCCGCGGCCGTTGGTTTAACCCGCGACCCCTGACTAGGAGTGCTGCGCGCTACCACTGAACTATTGTCGTGGGCAATCATCTTTACAAGGAATGAACATTTGACCTGACCTCCGACCTAAAGTTCAAACATTTCCTTTGTAACGATACTTAATTCAAGGTCTCCGGCGAATCTAAAATTTTGTCATGTTCTTTAGCATAATATTTGAAATAATCAACTCGAGATTGACTAAACCCTACCTGCCACGCAGGTGATTTTTAAAGTCTGATAAGTCCAGCCCTGTCACGTCCACATTTTTGTACGAATCAAATTTCCACGAGAAAGTTTTGAACAGGGTCACATAAGGATCATCTCTGCCATTTTTGGTGCTCATCGGCAAAATGGTTTAGAAGGAGAAGATTTTTAAAGAATTGTTAATGATTTATCGAATTCTGGTAAAATTGGCCCCAACACGCCTACATTTTTTCGTTAATTAGAATTTCATGAACAATTTTTGAAAAAGATCATCCAAGGAACATTCCTGACAAATTTGTTCCGTATTGTCCCAGTGGTTTAGGAGGATGTTTATAGAATTATTCGATTATTTCTCTGCGTCTGAAAAGTCCCGCCCTGCCACGCGCCTATTTTTGGCGAATCAAAATTTCACAAACAAGTTTTTAAAAGTGTTACCCAAGAAAAAGTTCTGCCAAGTTTGGTTGAAATAGTCTCAATAGTTACAGTGGAAAATCTATTTAAAAGATGAAGAGAATATTTATTAAACACGAATTCACGATGGAAATATTTCAATGAGACATGAATCATTTAAGAGATGAAGAGTTTTTTTTTTTTTTTTTTTTTTTTCATGGAGGTATATATGCGAAGCGGATTCATACATAAGTGTGATTAGGGTTTCCGGTTCATACCTCCATAAAAACAAAAAAATATTCTCTTCATTTCTTATAATTTAACAGCATCGAGCGAAAAAGCAAAATCTTTCAAATTTTGATAGCCTTTTGTATGGGACTTTTGTGCAGAATCATACAAAATAGCTACGTGCTCAAAATTTTGTTCATGGAGTCATGAATTTTTTTTTTCAACCAATCAGAACGCCAGTTTTTGATAGACGAAACTAAACATTAAATTATTAAAGAATTGATGACGACTTCCGACCCACAACGGACACAGGGTGATCACAAAAACTCACCCTGAGCACGTTGCGCTCAGGTGAGCTAAACAAGTGTGCGTACTTTTAGAATTTATCGCTTTCTCTTGTTTTGTTCATTGTCACTATTACATCTGGATTGGTTCAACTGTTATAGAGCGATAACCCTGGAAAGAAATTTTTCCAAAGGCTCAGAAATAATCCGAAATGGGCATTTAATACCTAGATATGTACCAGTTATTGTCTTCATTGCTATTACATGAACAAACAAAAATGTTTGAAAGCATCTAGCTTATTTTAAATCACGCATTATTGTAGAATTTACGACATTCGGATGCTTAAACCGCTTGACGTCATTTGCATATAACCTAAATTCAACGAAAGTATCCTTGTAAACAATGAACATCATTGGGCAATAGAAAACTGTTGTAAGCGCCTTTATCATTGTAAGATCTAAAGACAATCTATAACTGACCTTTATAGAATCGAAAATCTGCTAGCGAATATTACCCCAGGTGACGTCACGATGACTTTGTTCTTTGAGGCACGAGCGAATTATCAACCTATTTTCAACATGAAAACATGTGACGTTTGACGCACCACGTGACTGTCCCAACGTTCATAGCAACTACCCGCACCCAAAATCTTTAGATAAGTAGCTACTAAAGAAATGTATTTTTGTTTTCATAAATCATAGATTAGTGTTATTAAGCTTTTAGATTCATACTCCAATGAGAAAAGCATTCTCATCATTTCATATGATTTAGTGCCATCAAGCAAAACAAAGTAAAACTTTTACTACTTATAAGTAAAATTTCATGGATCGAATAGAGCGCAAACATACAAAACAGATGCGCTCTCAAATTGTTGTTCAATCTTGATAGATGATACTAACTTGAAGTTTTTTCAGGAAATACATCATTGTATTTGACAAACGATCTCTGATTTATGCAAATCTAGAGACAGAATATTGAATTCAAATTACGTACAAGATAGAATAAAAAAAAAAAACAACAAAAAAAACCCAAACAAACAAACAAACAAGAAATTACTAACAAGAGGGCCGCTGGCCCTTGGGCGCTCACCTGAGATAAAGACACTTTTTCTTTCAACAGTCTATAATTCCATGTAAAGGTTAGGATTATGATACAAGTGGGCCATACTTACATATATAGACTATGTACCTGGGGAAACAAAAGTCTAAATTACTAATTCCAAGGCTTGAGGGCAAATTTTAATGGAGGAGAAAACTTTTTTCTCCCTCTGGATGCATGGGTTATACTTTCAGAAATAGGAAAGGAGACTTTGAACTGACGCTCCGCCCCTTGGGACCCGAGGATCATGATTTTAGCCATTTTGTTATAGGTCGATATACTGATGCCTCATGCAAAATATCAAGGCTCTGCGCCTTCTAGGTCAGGAGGAGAATATTTTTAAAGATTATTTTAAATTTTCATATTGTTGCCATGGCAACCAGAGTTTATAACGGATTTCATTTTTAAGCAATTTTGAAAGGGGTCCACATAAGGAACATTTCTGCCATATTTGGTGCAAATTGGCCCAGCGGTTTGGGAGGAGATGTCATTTAAAAATCGTTCATTATTTCTATATAAACCCCGTCCCCCTAGAGACCCGAGGATCATGATTTTAGCTTTTTTGTGAGAAGTCAATATACTAATGCTTCATGCAAAATATCAAGGCTCTTCGTCTTCTGCGTCAGGAGGAGAGATTTTTAAAGATAATTCTAAAATTTACTTAGTTGCCATGGCAACCAGAGTTTTTAACGGATTTCATTTTTAAGCAATTTTGAAAGGGATCCACCTAAGGAGCATTTCTGCTAAATTTGGTTCAAATTGGCTCAGTGGTTTGTGTCATTTAAAAATCGTTCTTTGTATCTGTATAAATCCCCGAAGATCCTGATTTTTGCTTTTTTTTTAAAGAAGTCAATATACTGATGCCTAATGCAAAATATCAAGGCTCTACGCCTTCTGGGTTAGGAGGAGATTTTTTTGAGATTATTCTAAAATTTACCTCGTTGCCATGGCAACCAGAGTTTTTCAATTCTTTTAGCAATTTTGAGGGGGGACCACTTACGGAACATTTCTGCCAAATTTGTTTCAAATTGGCCCAGTGGTTTGGGAGGAGATGTCATTTAAAAGTCGTTCTTTATAACCCCCTCCGCTCCTGGGGATCCGAGGATCATGATTTTAGCTATTTTAAAGAGGTCAATATACTGATGTTTCATGCAAAATATCAAGGCTCTACGCCTTCTGGGTCAGGTATAGAAGATTTTTAAAGATTATTTTAAAATTTCACTTTTGTTGCCATGGCAACCAGATATCTAACGGATTTTATTTTTCTAAAAAATTTTGAAAGGGGACCTCATAAGGAACATGTCTGCCAAATATGGTTCAAATTGGCCCAGTAGTTTGGGAGGAGATGTCTTTTAAAGACATTGTTGACGGACGATGCACGACGGACTGACGCCGGACGAAAGGTGATCACAATAGTTCACTTGAGAAGTTTGTGCTCAGGTGAGCTAAAAATCATGACATGGAATAAAAGTACATCGATACCCCCTTTAGTATAATTTATACACTATCAAGACTACAATGCAATATTTATAGGATGTTACAATACATGATTATGCTATAAAACAAAAGAGTTTTCCGGGTAATTTATGAGTAAGTTGTAATTTTAGAAATTACTTCTCTTTGGTATCTCAATTGTTGGTCAAACTCTATTGCCTTTATGTAATTGTCTAAAGCCGGCTGTAAATAATCCATTCTGCCCGAAATTGAGTTTTGGACTCCGACTTGTGTGGAAATTTTTCGTTGGTTTGGTGACTAAAACGTCGTAACTACAATCAGTACTTACGGCGTTTATGTCGCCAACCAATGTTCTCTTTTGTTACTGGCCACACATTTTGCAAAATAACGCCATTTTAATCGAAGTGCATCCTCGGATACCCCAGGGTCTCCCTATTTGCTAAGCTACATCGAGGCCCGGGGTATCCGAGGATGATCGAAGTGGGACTTCCTGTTGGAGTCAATGGACGAGGCCAAAGAAGTAAATGGGCGAGGCCAGTGATTGGTTTATGGATAGAACGTCATCTATATATGTAAACATATTTTCATACTTGATTGATATTTAACCAATATCATGCTGAATAAAATTCTTCATAGAATTGGGTATAAATTAAAGGCCTGAAAGCACGGGAGGCACTCATTGTGGGTAAATATTTTTATTGGAAATTTGTTCATATACTGCTTTGGAAACAAAAGGGACTAGCAGATGGTGTAGAATAAGATCAGACTGCACAATCTTAGTCTATACCACCTGCCAAAGCCGGAACAATCCGGGCTCAGTATAACAAGGGTTAATGGGCAGCATCTGATAATTGACGATTACTGCTTTGCAGTGTTTATTCGATGTCCCTGATGTGGTATTTAGGCTCTGATTTAGCACATCCTATTTTTCATAGACACAAAGACTGTAAATACGAACATCTAGAAAAGTGATGTTTCAGATTTAGCACCTCCTCCAAATTTATTCAAATATGTTTATGGAGTCACATTTAGGCCCTTTTGGACCACACCTCTTTATAAAGAAGTTAAGAAGGGGCACTTATCTTGCGACAACCTTTGAGGCCTACGCTTTTCATTCATTTTTATTGCTGTTTATGGTCAGCGTCGGTCTTTCCTTAAAGCATAATTATACTGAGTTGCAAAAAGGTTTTTGTCATCAAGTGTTGAAAATAATATAATTATTGTGTTAATAGAATATTGCTACACATCTTATTGAGTATTTGGTAAATTCATCTTTTCATCAAAAGGATTATAAAATCTTGGCTCTTCAGTATTTTAAGTGCTTTTATTTTTGTCAAATTGTACACAGTTCTTATCTGTCACCATACAAGCTTCAGCGGTCGTTACAATTTTAATCTTATCTATGTTGGTTCGAAAATTTGAAATAGCGAATAGAAACAGGGAAATTTGTAGGTCAATGAAAAAAAGCAAAGAGAAAATTGGTCCTTTATCTGGCTCACTATTCGATGTCTTATTCAACCATGACACACAAATCGACGACCTTTGTCAAAGTACGACAGGTAACATGTAGTGTACTTAATGCTTTTTACTTAATGATCTGCAGTTTAGTTTTATCGTTTGATACTACCTTTCCTATTTCAAATGTCTACTATTCTATTTATAACGTGAATTTTGAAATGACAAATATAGAATACTTTAATTTGAACAGTCCAGTTATTTACAACTGAAGAAGCAAGTTGTAAAGCTTTTCCTACTTCAGTGACATAAGAAGTGATTAAAAAGGCGTATACAAAATGATATGTGCATTTAATGGAGACACAAACGAGGCTACAATGTCCTCTAGTATGTTCTTTCTTAGCTAAAAAGTAATGATGCTCTAGAAGTACATGAATAATCTGACTTGGTTGTCAAAGCGATGAAAAGAGAGACAGAGAGAAAAGGGGGGTAAAACAGGGGGAAAAGAAAATCAAAGAAGATGACCGAAATAGCCCTATATAGCTCACCTGATAGTTCCCTACAATATCTCCAAGCCCTGTCACATCAATATTTTTTAACAAATAGAGATATAACAAATATGTCCTGAAAAGGGTCACCCAAGGATCATTACCGCCCAGGTTGATACAAATTGGCTCAGTGGTTTAGAAGCAAACGAATTTTACAGATTTATTTTATGATTTTTCTACGTCTGATAAGCCCAGCCCTGCCATGTCCCCTACTTTGTCCCGAATCAAATTTTGGAAACGGTCACTCAAGAAACATTCCTGCTAAGTTTGGTCTAAATTGGCCTAGTGGTTTAGGAGGAGGAGATTTTTATTCTTCCCCCCTCGACATAACCCAATTTTCTCAAATCATAATGTCACTAAAAAATTTGAAAAGGGTTTCCCAAGGTACATTCTTGCCCAGTTCGGCCCGATTTGGCTGAAAGGTATGGGCACAGAAAATTGGTTTTGGATAAGAAGAATTTTTAAGAATTATTTCATGAAGTCTAAAATTCTTACATGACCGGCCCTTCCACGCCCCAAATTTTTCGCGAATCAAAGCTTTAACGAACATGTTTTGTAAAGGCTCACCCAAGCTACATTTCTTGCCAAGTTCGGTCCAAACTGGCCAGGTTGTTTAGAGGAAGAGGACTTTTATAGACCTATTTCATAATTTCTCTAAGTCTAACACGCCTTCCCTGCAACGCCCCCGTTCATCCCCGAATCAAAATTCCACAAACAGGTTGTGAGAAACTTCATCCAATAAATATTTCCGCCCAATGGTCACAAAGGAGAAGTTTTTCAAAGAACAATTGACATTTTCTGGATTTTCAAAGAATTGTTGACATTTTCAACGCACAATGGACACAGGGTGATCACGAAAGCTCACCATTGTTCTTAGGTGAACTAAAACCAAACTGGAAAGCTATTTGTGAAAACAAAGTACAAGTCGAACTTGAAATTAGTACAGCTTAAAAAGAGGTTCGAATAGAGTTACAAAGTTATGTGCAAAACTTACCTCGGCTTCAGTAAAGGATGACCTGTGATGATCAGGGAATAGATAACAAGACCCCTCAAAGCTTGTCCAGAAATCCGGGCACTCTGTACCACGGGCATATACTGCAAAAACAATTGACTATCAAATCTTTCATTCAGGTTGAAGTGAACTTTGAACTTTATTTTTAGCAATTTCGTTGGTTTGGCGACTAAACGTACTAACTACAGTTTTCCAAAATTTAGTCAGTCAACCAACGATTTATAATTTAATTTTGTCCCTGACGAAACGTGTTATATAAAAAAATGTCGTAAGATATCTCAGAATAAGTCCCTTGTCAGGGACATTTTAGCGTGTCCATAGCATCTTCAACAATTGTCGAAAAGCGGCTGTCAATGTAACAAGAGGGCCAGTGACCCTGGCGCTCATCTGAGAAAAGGCTCTTTTTTTCTTCAAGGTCTAATACAAACTGGCTCGGAGGAAGACCTCCTTTAACATTTAACAAAGATCAACTTATGTTACCATGCCAAACAATGCTTTCAACAGATTTCAAATATTTCAGTAATTATTAAAAGATGGTAAAATAACGAATTTCGAGGTTGATGATTTAACAATTCTGAAAGAGGTCAATAAACTGATGCTTCATGCAAAATATCAAGACTCTAGGCCATCTGGGTTAGGAGGAGATTATTTTTAAAGATTTTATTTAAATTTCAGTTTTTATACCATGGCAACCAGAGTTTATAATGGATTTCAATTCTTTTAGGAATTTTCATAAGGCACCAGCCAAGGAACATTTCTGTCAAATTTGGTGAAGTCCACCCTGCGGTTCGGGAGGAGATGTCGTTTTAAAAATCCTTCTTTATTCCCATATAAACCCCATCCCCCTGGGGCCTGGAAACCCGAGGGTGATGGTATTGGCAAATCTGAAAGAGGCACTGTAATGATGCTTCATGCCAAATATCAAGGTTCTACGCCTTCTGGGTCAGGAGGGACAACTTTTTAAAGTTTTTTTTTTATTTTTAACAGATTTCAATTCTTTAGCAATTTTAAAGGACACTACCCAGAGAACATTCCAGCCAAATTTGGTTGAAATCCGCCCAGCGGTTTGGGTGGAGATGTCATTTTAAGATTGTTGACACACGATGGACGACGCACGTCGGACTATCTAAATACCTCACCGTGAGCACTTTGTGCTGAGGTGAGCTAGAAATCGATCGACCAAAGAAATTATTCATTATTCATTCAGACCGGGAAATGAACTTTGTTTTCTGACCTATTAGTCGAGTGAGCATTTTAGTATTTTTGCTACTTAACTAATTCCTACACAATGATGCTTTTCGACGCCTCTCAAGAATAAAAAAAGGAAAATATTGTGAAAAATGAAGATATTGCTTGCAACAAGCAATTTATTCATTTTATACCATTTTTTCTTTTCGGAGAATTGAAAAACTCTAAACTTTCATAAACTTTGAATTGTCGTCTGCAACTCCTTTCAATTTGGACCAGGTTAAAAATTTGTCGTCTGGCAATAGGTAAAACGAGACGTAGATACGACGTTTAGGTCATCAACCAACCATTCTACTTTTCGTTGCCTGTTACTGACCATAATTTTGTATAATATCGTCGATTTATATCTAAGTCGATCCTTGAATTCAATACGTTCGTAAAGTGAATACAGGCTGACTGAGCATCGACAGTCAATTCGAAATATTCGTTGTACCTTTTTATCACAGGGCATTGTCACAATTTAAATTGCATCGAATTTTCATAGGCGTCTGCAACCTTCTTCAATTTGGGCCAGTAAAAGAAAAAATAAATAAAAAAATAGGAAATAATCAATCGATCACTGAATATTTTAAATACAATCTTTGGCTGACTAGGATGCCAAACGCCTGCACGTTCCGCATTTATCAAATTGTTGCAAATGTCAAGCTCATGCTCAAATTTCTCTCCTGGGTTCCATGGGCATATCTACAACAGTTGTTGTTCCCCACAAAAAGGAGTAATTGAGCAGTTTAAACAAATACCGAGTGTTGATCCGTCGTTCTTTGAGAAGTATGATTATTTAACATACAAACCAACAAATAAAAGTCCTAGCAAAGTAAAATACATATTCGCCCCTGTAATGGAGGTATAGCCTTGTTATTCCCAAACTGTATGTAATCTTACAAGATAACTTCAAGGACCAAGTTCAAGATACGGTCACAATGGCCACTAAAAATCAGAACGTCGAGATAATGTTCTTTTTTTGTTCTTTTTTTTTTTTTTTTATCTATTTTGGCCACATTTTGGAGATGACATTAATTGTTGTAATCTGACTAACCTTCCTTTCTTTTTCAATTATCCCTTTTATAAGTCAAACAGTTTCCAATTTGACGTGAAGAAATTGGTCTCCAAGTGAAAAATTTTGCACTAGTTAAGTGACAGGAATTAAAGCCTAGTTTTCATAAAAATTCGACACTAGCGCCATTATTTCAGTTTTATGGGGTGTTTGATCTACCAAGTTTATGAATATATACATTAAGCTTAATACAGAACGAGTTTTTTTTGCGAGAATTAGAAAAACCACCTAACAAAAACTGTTTTCTATTATACCAATAGACTATCATACAGACGGGCTTTATAGCTTGAATTTGAGATGCCCTTTGTATTTGAGGGGATGATTGCAAAAGGGACATATAAACAGTTCTTCTTAACCAATAAGTCTTCTTATGCCTTTAAGTCTTTACCCCCCCCCCCCCCCCCAAAAAAAAAAAAAAAAAAAAAAAAAACACCCAAAACAAAAAACAAACACACACACACACACACACAAAGAAAAAAACGGATAAATTATTCATGATGACTTTGAAAGCTTGTTCGCTTTTATAAATAGTTTTTTCTTGACATTAACATTAAAGAGAATCGATGTCTCTGAAACCTAAATAAGATTTTTTTCTAAATTGCCGATAAATACGCACAGACGAAGTTTCTACACTTTTTATATGAGTCAGATATTGTCTTCACGGTAATCAGATAGGCATTAAAAGGGTTTATGTAATTATTCAGGAATCGTTCAGCGAAAATCCACGTTATTTTTAGAGATCATTGTATTAGGTGGTAGATACCACATGACCTCATTTGCAAATTCAACAGAATATAGCAAAGTAACCAACGTTCCATATTATGTCTTATCACAAAACAATAGTAAGTGTATATATTTAAATTAGCTCTAACGACAGTTTTGAACAAATCTTCACAGAATTGAAAATCGATTAGCGAATATAGCCTCCAGTGACGTCATTCTAAGCAAATTCAAACTGAATAAATGACGGTTAAACGCACAATGTGAATATGCAAATATTCATTGCAAACCCAAATATAGAATATATTCCTAAGTAGGCTATCGGGGGAAATACCCGAGTTTATTTTGATAAACGACACCTGATTTACGTAAAACTCCTTTTCATATTATTGTTTTCAATTAAAACTTAAAATCTGTGGCATGATAAAAACTATTTCCTCCAAATCTACATGTATTTACATTTCTAGCTGCTACTTATCTGAATCCATATTTTGCTATTCCCTTAAAATGGACCAATCGCTGGCTCCCACCCACTTACTCAGTTGGTTACGCCGTAAGACTCAAACAGGAAGCCTGCTTCGATTTTCAAGGCGTTATTATGCAAAATTTATAGCATGCAGCGAGCAAGAAAAAATACGATAAGATGGCTGGCGACCTAAACGTCGTCACTACAGATTGAATAAGCTTTAGTGACGACGTTTAAGTCGCCAAACCAACAAAAAAGCTTAAGAAAAATGGCGGCCATTGTCGTGGATCAGTTGATTGAAATTAGAAATCCAAAATGTATCTTACATAATCTGTTCAAGAGTTCCTTTAAACTTAATTATGTCTTCTCTATAAATTCATATCTTCCCTCCAAGGACGGAAAAACAGTTTAAACATCCAATCGTTTATTTGGTTACTAAATCAAACAAGAGCTTTCTTAACCTTATTTTACATGGTTTTATAGCAGTTCTCTGGAACGAGTATTTTTGTTGTTTTTTTCTTACGAATTTCAACTACTGTTTGTTTACATTTTGAGATCGAGACGACTGCACCCGATTATTCACCGAAACTCTTCGGCATTGACTGTTATATACAAGGTGCTGATGGCTTATTTTTACGGACGATTTCATTATCTCCGTGACTGAGATAGTATTCATAGAGTATGATTCAGTGTATATGTTCATACGCCGTAACGCCGATGTAAACAAAAAAGTATTCTCTTTTTTTTCTTTTCTTTTTATGTCAGTAATTGTTTTCTTCGTAATTGCCAGCCATGAACCAGGTATCTGATCGTTTTAGAACCCAACGTTAAGTACTTCCGTAAGCTGTTTATTACAGTCTCAATACAAAAAATACCGGTATCATACTTCCGGGTTGAGATAAAGACTTCCTGACAAACGATAAATCATTGATGAAATCACTCTACAAAATGATTCTTAACTCAAAATGAAGGATATTATTACTAGTGCTATCTTACAGTGGTATTTCGTAATTTTATTCTAAAGCAACATCTCCTTCCTCATAAAAATGATAATATAAAACAATTTTTAGATCAAAGTGCCGTACGCACTGTAATCGGTCGTCACTGAGAAATTGGAGATGTCGTTGCATTCCGACTTTAGAATTAGGGTCAAACAACTTTAATTTCTATTACTTTCACAACACGTAGGTTCTATCCGAGTGTATGATATTTCCGTGAATGTTAATTAGAACTAATATTATTTTACACGAACGTAAGACCTTGATGCTACATGGGTACCGACAAATAAGCAACTTTTTGTGAAAACTAAATTTTTACAAATTCTCAATTGTTATATAGTCATGGTTAGATCATCACTGCAAGCTTTTTCTATAAAGCCAAAACAGAAAAATTATGGAAATATGATAACTTAAGTTAAAGAGCAAATGCTGACAGCAGGTTCATGAAATTTCAAAACCTTCCTTTTCTGGACAGAAATTAACAAGTTCCTAAATAGCGCTGATTATAAACATAAGGAAAATACAATTGATACTATTATTAGGGCGAATTCTTTAGACACCTTGAAAGCATAATAATCAGAGTTGCTCTCCAGAAGAACTTTCAGTATTTTGATTAACTCATGGCTGGAAATTTAATGGCAGTATCATCTTTGTTTACACCTCGAAAAGATTAAAAGAAAGGGTTGGTTAGACGCGTTCATCACTAGCGGAAAATCCTTGAAGCATGCATCACCGTCCTGTTTTCCTTTACTCCTTTTGATAATTCTTAACTTGTAAAATGAAATGATTTTATTCTATTTTCCCGTCAGAATATACGTCCAGTTGGGCTAAAGGCAGTTTTGGTAAATTGCAGCGACACAATCTCGAGTTTATGGTTATATCAATTGGTCTACGACCAATTGAAAACCATTATCCAGGCCAAAATGTTGATTAGAATTGAGATCAAAATAGTTCTACACAGTTAGCCTTCAAAACATGAAAGTCGTATCGATATTTTAGTTGTGACCCGCCACAAATTAAAGCCATACCTTCCCCCCAAAATAAACAAAAACATTATTAAGAAAACCATGCTCCAGGCAAAAAAACTACAATAAATATGACAATGGAAACTATAAAATAAAACAACTCCACACAGTTAGCCTGACATTCATGAAAAAGTTTCGATTATATTAATTGTGACCCTCCAAATTTAAGGTTTGATTACAAAAAAATATATGACGGCAGTGATGATGTTTTGACTTTCGCTAGTCATCAAACCACCCGCGCAGTCACGGAGATGAACAAAACCGTTTAGTCATCGGCACCTTCAATGCCGACGATTATCGAATTCTATCTCAAAATTTAAACAAACATGAATTGAAAAACACAAAATACTTTTTCCACAGAACATCACTCATACTAGCTTTTTCAACATTGTATTACAAAGGTTTTTGTTTCCTTTAGTGACCAAATAAACGATAGATTGTTTAAAGCCATATCTTCGCCCGAACGTAGGTATCGATGGTTTTTTCATGTCACAGATTTTGTTGTTTTTTTTTTCTTATTCTCTCTCATTTACTATTTCAATGCAATATTCTGAAAAGTAGTTTTGTTAGAATATTGCTAGAATATAGAAGAATATTGGGTCACTCAAGCCTTGCGTATATATTCAGTGTTTGTTACATCAAACAAACGTCATCAGGAGCTATGTTCGCTAGCCGTTCTTCAATTCTGTAAAGATTAGTTCAAAACAACCATAAACGTTAAAACGAATATACACATTTACCGTAGTTTTGCGCTAACCATTTGGTGGGACATAATTTAGGACATTGGTTGTTTCGCTTGTCAATTTGTTGACTTTGGGTCAAGTGCAAATGAAGTCATGCGGTGTCGACAACCGAATTCCTCGATATCTAAAACTAACCCGGAATCGCGCTAGACCCTTTCTATACAACCCCAAAAGCCACTTTCAACCAATCAGATTACCGCGAAGACATCATCTGACTCAAATTTAAGTATTTAGCGTCCGTTTTAACGTATTTTTAGGCGTTTGCCAATTTTTTCTTATCTAGGTTTCAGAAACATCGATATCTCCCTTTATATAAACGTTTTAATATTTCAAAAATTCTGTCACGAATTGAAGGCTTATGGCGTTGAATTATTTTGATCTTATAGTTTCAATCGTAACCTTGAGGTTCACCTTTTAACAAACAAAGTAGAGGGTTACTTTCTTAATGAATAAGCGAGTTCAAGTCCTATGAGTGAGTAGCTATGCTTGTTTTTTTAGCTTTGTCACTAACTGGTTGTAAAACAACCTGACTATGCTTCATTTATTGTGTTGGTATAAGAGCATATGTATATCCTCTACACGCATACCAAATTTCTCGGCGAAAGAAGATATACGTACATTTATGGACCTGGGTAAAGGAAAATATGATAACAAGACACCCCCTAAATTCCAAGCGATTGGAAATCGACACCAGAGCTAAAAGAAGTTGTATTAACGCGACACCCGCATTTTAATCGTCTACATTTCTCCCTAAACGCTAGTATACTCATCGTATAAGGAACAGGTTCTGTACATTTCAGCTCAAGAAGGCTCGGTGATTAATTGTAGAGCATATCCAAGCCAATCCCAATCATTACGGAACTTATTTTTACATTCTGGCAATCTAGCATTGAGCCATTTTGACCATCTTCTTTTGAAGTGCGAACTACGAAACGTTCATACTCATATCGGTTTAATATCATTTAAATATATATCATCTGAAATTTTAAGCCAACATTCCATAATTGATCTTCTGAGGAAAATCGATACCAATAGATAGTAAACGTATCAATTATTTCGTTGATGAGCACAAAGTCGTAATATGAGCTATTGTGATCACCCTCCGTCCGACGTCCATTCGTCGTCAGTCGTCCGTCAACAATTGATCATCAGCTCATAGATATTTATAAAAATAGCTACAATCATGATTGGTTCGGCCACCAGGGGCAGATCACACGAGGGGGAGGGGCGGGGGGAGATTGGTAGGACTCAGTTCAAATTAGATATCTTCAAAATTCCTCTTTTTCTGAACCAGGAGACCTACAGTCTTGTAATTTGGTATGGATCATCAGTTCATAGACCTTCATGAAAATAGCTAAATCATGACTGCGCGGTTTCGACTGTACCTACTGACGAATGACTTTGAACAGTTTTCACACGAAAGGCGTTTAATGCCAGAATGGGTACAAGGGTTGTCCTTGTATTTAGTCTTGTGAATAACCGAGCGCTTACAGCCGTCCACCGAACATGTTAATGGATTCTGTAATCCGTTGAGAGAGTCTGTGTGCTTTATTCGCCTATACTTTTAAGGCTTGTCCTTGATTACCGCAATCACAACAAAGATACGACTGATGATGAGCCGTGGCCACGTGCTCTTTAAGGGATTCACTGCTATCCAGAACGACAGTGCACTTGTCGCACTGAGACACGCCATCTTCTACATGTACCTTTTCGTGACGCTAAAAGTTTGATCTTAGAGAAAAAGGTTTTGGGCACTTTGCACACTCAAACTCGACCTTGTTTGTAACTTCTACAATATTGTCATTTATGCCCACGTTGTTATTCTGGTGAGTATCAGATGGCACCACCTCTTCTGCTGCCATAAAAGAACCATCGAGAGGGGTATCCATGCTCATTATCATAGCATCCAATAATATTTGATGACCATCATCCTCTACGGGAACACCAGTTTGGTGCTCCACGTTACTACCAAGAGGTGCATGCAAATGATAAGCGATATTTGACAGAAGTATTATGAAAAGTTGAAAAATCTTATTTCCTGCATACAATTAAAAGTATCACAGATGAATTTCGGGTAAGAGGTTCTTTCCAAAATCCAAGACCAAATTTAGTACAACGAAAAAAATACGTCTGAAAATATTGAAATGATTTGCCAAATGCATGTAGATAGTTATCTCAAAATTATGCCAGGATCCTGTTCAAAGTTGTTTTACAATACCTTACTATATCAGAGATAATTTCATATCGCATTGCTTGTATTACAGTAACACAAACGGTTTTGGTAAGTAAGTATACTGGGAAGAATATAATGTTTTTATTGAAGAAGAATAAAACGAGAATTGAACGTGCTAAGCGTTTTGTAGGCATTCCTATAAGTATGAAAACCACAGCATAAAAGGCAAAAATATTGTTTGTTTCAGTGAAAGATCGACCTTTTGTTTTTTCAGTAAAAATATAGTTGTTGGCGAAAATATCAGTGGGAAAATATAAGACGAGATATGAATACTTTTGGCAGCCGTCATAGCGCAGTCGGTAGCGCGCCGGACTCCTAATCTTCAATCATGGCTGTCATGGGTTCGATCCTTGGCGGCGGCACATATTCTTTCCGACATTGTCTCTCACCAATGGGTGGATTGATAGCAGCTGGAGGCTAGGAAAGGATGTAGTGGTAGTACTGGTGTGAGAAATACCAGGAAACCATTGTTAGGTGCTCCAGCCGCCGCGATATGACTGAAATACTGTTATAAGCGGCCTTAAACCCCATTCAATCAATCAATCTTGAATAGTCTCATTTCACGCCTGATTGCATGGTAAGGGATGACGGCATCGGTACAATGGAACCCGCTTGGAGGAAGTCCCATACCGCGTTATCTTTTAAATTGGTATTTTCACTGGTTTTGCGTCGAAATAACCAAGTGATAATCCACCTAGAAATCTCGATAACACATCGAATAGCATCAAAGAAAAAAACATTTTTTTCTTTTTCTATTTTAACTTTATAAGAATATTCGCCAAATATGAAATGTGACACAAAATTTAATAGCAATTCTCAAGTCATGATATTAATTGAAATTAATTTCGATAGAATTCGATCGAAGTGTAATTGCTATAACCCAAGTAGGGCCATTGAAGAGAAAAATTCAGTCTTCAATCAATTAAAACAACTTAGTAAAAATTGTGTATGAGCCCATCCATAGATGCACAGTTGTTAACGTGAAGTGACTTTTGGCTCGGCCAAATGTCATCTCGATGGTTCAGCGCAAGACTCTTCAAAGTGGCTATATATTCTATAGACACTTACTACAGTCTTGTGCTGAACCCTTGATCAGTCCAACGTCATCTAACAGGCATCATTTGCCTTCCACCAATTAATGAACGACAAACGGGTACGCCTCTGTGAAACTAGTAGCTTCGATGAAATGCTGTATACTTATTTGAGAAAATACATGTACATTGTATTTAGGGTTCTGCCTCTGCCGCCGGAAGCACAGGTTGGATGTGCTGGTATAAGATATTCTAAGAATCCATAGCCATGTGATCTGGACTGCTTTGCTTTATGAAATTATCGCTATGCGATCAAAAACGCCACTTGAATCCATAGCATATAAGGTATAAGAAATGGAGAAATGATACGCGTCATCTTTAAAATACTGAGATACTGTCAAAACACATGTAATGATACCGAATTGTACACAAATCCGTGTATAATTTAATATTTAGTTTCGTCTATCAAAAACGAGCGTTCTGATTTGTCGAAAAATTTCATTCATACCTCTATGAACAAAATTTTGAGCACGCAGCGATTTTGTATGCTTACGCATAAAATAGTTCCATACAAAAAGATTTCAAAATTTGTACAGCTTTTGTTTTTTTCACTCGCTGCTATTAAATTATAAGAAATGAAGAGAATGTTTTTTGTTTTCATGGAGGTATGAACCGAAAAACCTTATCACACAATGTATGAATCCGCTTCGCGTATTCATACAGTGTGATTAGTTTTTTCGGTTCATACCTCCATGAAAACAAAAAATATTCTCTTCATCTCTTAAATAAACATCAAAACTGCCGCTTAATTCAGCTTTTGGTCGTCCACTGACGAAATGTGCCCTGACGTTGACGTTGGATGACCAACATTTCATATACGTAGCTTTGGCAAAGCTGTTAATATCATAATTTGGCCAACAACTTACATATTTTCTTCATTCAGACGCATTTAAATACACTACAGGATATACATATATAGCAGTATCGGAACGTATGAAAACGATATTAAACCGATATGAGTATAGAAGAGGGAATCATTTGATTGATATTCAACTTTCCTTGGACGTTTCGTAGTTCGCATTTATGATACAAACACTCAAAAGGGGTTGGTCAACATATTTCAATGTTAGATGGCCAGAATATGAAAATAAGGATGATTGGGATTGGTTTGAATATGCTCTAAAATTAATCACCGAGCCTTCTTGAGCGTAAATGTACGAATCTGTTCCTTATACGGTGAGTACACTAGCGTTTAGGGAGAAATGTAGATGATTTAAATGCGGGTGTCGTGTTATCTCAACTTTTTTTAAACTCTGGTGTCGATTTCCAATCACTTGGAATTCAGGGGTTGTCTAGTTATCATATTTTCCTTTACCCAGGTCCATAAAAGTACATTAATCTTCGCTTAAAATTGATCTTTCGCCGAGAAATTTGGTATGCGTGTAGAGGATACACAAATGCTCTTATACGAACACAATAAATGAAGCATAGTCAGGTTGTTTGCCAACAAATTAGTGACAAACCTAAAAACAAGCATAGCTACTTACTCATAGGGCTAGAAATCGCTTATTTATTAAGGTACTAACCCTCTACTTTGATTGTTAAAATGCGAACCATTTATCTTGACAGTGAATCCAAAAATCAAGATAAAAATCTTTATTTTGGTTTACAAATCAATAAAATACATACTACACCGTCGGTTCCGTATCGAAAATCACTATCAGGTGTCCACGAACCTTCCGTCGTCAACGTAGCACGTTATACCCTGTGTAACCAATAGCGTCTTATAAATAAGTAGAATGGTTTGTTGGCGAATTAAACGTCTTAACTACAGCTTGAATAAGCTATAGTTACGACATTTAAGTCGCCAAGCCAACAATAACGATTCACTAAAATGGCGCCCAATTTCAGAGTTCCAACTGAACTTCCAGTGTTAACTAAATAATTATTTCATTGGTCGACTGATTATTTGATTGACACCCGCGACTCGTCATTTGACAGATCATCGCAAAATCAAATCATTCATTTATAATGGAAGTAACTTTTTGATATTGTTTGCTATTGTTAACCCTTGTCATGCTGAATTAAAATACCATACAGAATTTCTTTGAAATTAAAGGACTGACAGCACTGGAAGGTCTAAATGAGGGTCAATAATCCTCTTAAAAATGATTATTTAAAACGAGGTATCGATGTTTCTGAAACCTAGATAAGAAAAAATTACCAAGTGTCGAAAAATAGACTCAAACATATAATACTTAAAGTTAGGTCTTGGTATTGTCTTGGTTGTAAACCAATAGACCTACAGTGGCTTTTTGTGGTTATATCGGAAAAGTTCAGCGGAATTCCAGGTTATTTTAGATATAACGAAATTCGGCTGTCGACATCGAATGACCTTGTAAGAGCGTCCTAGCTCTTAGGAGTGCATTTCGACGTAACGTAGCGTCGCGCCGTACTAAAATACGCGCGACGTTCACGCGACGTCAAAATGACGTAAATGCTTTGCAACGACCGTTTTTCAAATCAGTTTTTAGTTGTGCGGGCTTGAAGAACGGTCAGCTCAATTGTTGAGAATCATCAGCTTTCTGACATTGATAACTAACGAAGATGATTAAAGATGCATTAACTCAAAAGAGCGTTTTTTGATATCCGAGCCCCACTATAATTCTCAACAAGCTATTTGACGATAAGAGATGAAAATGGATTTCGAGACAGCAAAGAAGCAACGGTCAACGCATCTGGCGCAACTTACGAGACTGTATAAGGACCTCGAGAAGCATATGGTCAACAAGGAGAACAAAGAGAAGGTAGACGAACTTTATTTATCATTATGCTCCAGATATGAACATTTCAAAACAGCGCATTTCACATGCGTAGATAACTGTGAGAACTCAAGTGTGATTGAAAATCTAGAGGAAAGTTATAAAAGCCAGAAACAAAACTATGACGTATTCAAGGAACATTTCAAAAGGTGGAATGACGATTGTGACAATGAATCGGATATCGGGTCGGTCGCTTCATCAAGAAACCAAATACGAAGTGCGAAAATAAAGCGCCTGATAGCAGAAAACAAGATGAAAACATTGAAAGAAAGGATGCGGCTCGAACACCAACAACGAGAAATCGAAAATAGGAAACAAATGTTGGCTATCGAGAGCGAGATTGAGGAGGCTAGAATCGAGGAATCGGTTTGGGAGGATGACGGAAATGAACACGATTCAAAAATCAGGGACGTGGAAGAAACCCAAAGACGCGTGGACGTACAAAACAACGTGGAAAAAGAGACGAGGTTACTTTCTACATCGAATGCAACCACAACTACGACGACAAGTGAAATAGACATTGCTTTCAATAGATTGGCGAACACTCTACAAAAAGGTTTCAATTTACCAAAATCCGAGATATTGACTTTCGACGGTAACGTTTTGGATTATTGCAAATTCATCAAAAACTTTGAGACTAATGTAGAAAGTAAGGTGAGTGATAATAGATTAAGACTGAGCTATCTCATTCAGTATTGTACTGGCGAAGCTAAATCATGTATTGAGGATTGTGTTTTGATGGACTCTAACGAGGGTTATGAACAAGCTAGATCTATTCTATGCTCTCGTTATGGCCGATCTCATGTTATTGCTAGAACCTGTATTGATAAATTATTGACTGGTCCACAGATTCAGGCTTCAGATGTTGATGGGTTATCGAAGTTAGCGCTGGATATGCAAAAATGCCAAATAACATTATCGCAGCTAGGATTTGTGTCTGACGTTGATAATTCTGAGAACTTAAGAAAAATTGTTAGACGTTTGCCTTTGCATCTTAGGACAAAATGGGCCGATACTGCGCACTCTATTTATGAAACTGGTAAAGAGCCATGTTTTAAGAACTTGATGAAATTTGTAGATGAAAGAGCGCGCGTAGCCCGCTCAATTTACGGCATCGACGTTGCTCAGGAAAGTTCGAAGCAAAAGTACACAAAACCTGAAAATTTGTCATCTGAAAATGTACATAGAAAGAAAATAACCACATTGTCTTCGTTCTCTGAGGACGACAGAGAATGTGGTTGTTGTTCCGGCAAATGTGCAGATCTTAGTAGTTGTCGTAAATTCACGAACATGAAATTAGAAGATAGGCAAAATTTTGTTGTAAAGAACAGGTTATGCTTTAATTGTCTTAAAAGAAATCACATGTCTAGGAAATGCCGAAAAGAGAAAATGTGTAAGGTTAGTGAATGTTCAGGTAAGCACCACACACTACTGCACAGCTGGACTCGGATCAGAGATGACAATGAAGCCGTACAACCGTCAGTGAATTGCGCGACATCAAAGGGATCTCGTGTAAAAACTTGTTTAGGAATTATTCCCGTAAAGATTCAGTGTAAAAACGGCAGATCCTTCCACACGCACGCGTTGTTGGATGACGGCGCTGACAAAACCCTATGTGACGAAAGATTAATGAAGAAAATAGGATGTACTGGTAAACGGATAACTTTCCAAATATCAACCGTGAATTCAACAGGAAATGACGTACATGGACGTGAAGTCGATCTAAACGTGAGTTCTGCGTATGGTGATGGCACAATTACAATTAAAAACGTCTGGACGGTGAAGAAGTTACCAATTTCACTTCGTTCTGCCGCTACCATTAAGGACATTTGGAACGTTTCATACCTGTCGGATATCCAAATTCCCGACGTTAACGTCAGTGACGTCTTGCTATTAATCGGCACAGACGCACCTGAGGCTCATATTCCGGTGGAAGTTCGCTCGGGAAACGAGGATCAGCCTTATGCGATTCGATCAAAACTTGGATGGGCTGTTCGAGGACCTATCGGAGATGCGAGTTCGACTCCTTCGGCAAAGCGTAAATTTCCAACAGTCAAGTGACAATGTGTTGCAAGAACAATTAGAAAGGCTGTGGACAACCGATTTCAGGGACGGGATTATGACAGAAAAGGAATGCATGTCAGTAGAAGACACTATGGCCTTGGATAAGATGAAATCATCTATCGTACACCAGGATGGACATTATAAGATGGATCTTCCATGGAGAGACGAAAGTGAAGCCCTACCAAATGATTTGCCGCTTGTGCAGGCGAGACTTACGCAGTTAAAACGTAAACTGTCACGTGATCCGAAATTGCACGAGATGTATTCAACCGCTATGAATAGCTATATTGAAAATGGCTATGCTACAGAAGTTGATGAGCCTTCGATAGTTACCAGCAAAACTTGGTATTTACCCCATCATCCCGTTTTGAATGCAAATAAGCCGGGAAAGTGAGAGTTGTGTTTGATTGTGCCGCGAAATATAAAGGAATATCACTAAACAGTCAACTGCTACAGGGTCCAGACTTAATGAACAATTTAGTTGGCGTAGTGATACGGTTTAGACAGGAAAAAAATAGCCTTAGCCGCGGATATAGAGGCTATTTTTCATCAAGTTAACGTTACAGAAAGGGACTGTGACTCTTTGAGGTTTCTATGGTGGCCTAATGGGGACATGAACAAACCATTAAAAACATACTGCATGCGTGTACATTTGTTTTTGCGACATCTTCTCCGAGCTGTACAGCATATGCGTTGAAGAGAACAGCTAGTGACAATCGCGGCCTGTATGAAGAGGATGTTATTCAAACAGTTGAGCGAAATTTTTATGTAGACGACTGCCTGAAATCGGTACCTAGTGAAGACAAAGCCATACAATTGGCCGAAAATCTACAAAGTTTAATGAAACGGGGAGGATTCCGACTCACTAAGTGGCTAAGTAACAGTCGGAAGGTTCTAAACGCAATACCAGAATCGGAGAGGGCGCCATCGGTGATCAATCTTGGACCGAACGTTGATTTACCGTGTGACCGGGCATTAGGTGTAGGATGGGATGTGAACAAGGACACAATACAATTTAATGTGAAAATCACAGAAAAGCCACCCACAAGACGGGGATTACTATCTATTGCGAGCTCGATCTTCGATCCCCTAGGATACGTTGCTCCTATCACTTTGCGCGCGAAAGCCATAATTCAGAGTTTGTGTCGTAAAGGGATTGGTTGGGATGAGGACATTCCTGCCCCGGAAAGGTCGGATTGGAATCAATGGTTATCTTCTATTCCATCAATTGGATGGATTCAAATTAATCGCTGCTACAAGCCAACCCACTTTCAAGAAATGAAGAGCACGCAGTTACATTTATTCTGTGACGGGTCGGAGGCTGGATATGGGGCATGTGCGTACCTACGTCTAGAAGATGTGAAGGGAAATGTCGTCTGCCCACTTGTCATCGGAAAATCTCGCCTGGCACCAATTAAACAGATGTCGATACCGAGGCTCGAACTTTCAGCAGCCACTCTTGCCTGTCAACTATACGGTATGTTATCAGAGGAGCTCGAACTGGACGTCGAATCCGTAACGTTCTGGACAGACTCAACGATAGTACTAGGCTATATCAATAACATGACAACTAGATTTAAGACATTTGTTGGAAATCGATTACGTATTATTCATGACGCTACCAAACCTAGCCAGTGGAGACACGTAGATACAGATTCGAACCCAGCAGATATTGCGTCCAGGGGAATTGGTGGAACGGATACCGAAAAGCTTCATAAATGGTTATACGGACCGTCATTTTATTGAAGTCGGACGACTATTGGCCTCGAAACGTGTGTGAGTACAGGATCCCGGAGGGTGACGTTGAACGGAAGAAAAACGTAACGGTAAACGCGACCGTAACAGAAAACGGACTAAGCAAAATTATTGACTATTTCTCTGATTGGACAAAGCTCAGACGATGTGTAGCTTGGTTATTACGATTTCAAGTGTACTGTGTGAATAAATACGTGGACAGTGACGTAAAAGTGAAAAAAGGAGAACTTACCGTCGAAGACGTTAGAGCGGCGGAGCGTGCCTTGATTACACAAGTGCAGTATCGGCATTTCCAGGGAGAGATTGAAGATCTTAATGCAAAGAATCACGTGAAAAAAGATAGCAAACTCGCTTCGCTTAATCCTATTATTGAAAATGGACTAATTCGTGTGCAGGGACGAAGGCTACCAATAGATGTGAAAACTTGCCCTATTATCGTACCACAGTCGGATCACATATCGAAACTGATTATACGTCATATTCATGAAACACACGGACATGTTGGTAGAGAGCAGGTACTCGCTATTCTCAGACGAAAGTACTGGATTCTACGAGGACCGAGTGTCGTTAAAAGAATGCTTGGAAGTTGTATAGTATGTAAACGTGCGCATGCTCCTTTACTTAGACAACAAATGGCCCCTTTACTAAAGGAACAGATGACCCCCAACAAACCCCCATTCACCTACGTTGGAATAGATTACTTCGGCCCCTTAATGATTAAGACACAAGATACGACCACGAAAAGATACGGATGTCTATTTACGTGTTTAACTACTAGAGCGGTACACTTAGAAGTGGCGCATACGTTGACTACAGAATCGTTCTTAGCGGCTTTTCAACGTTTTGTGAGTAGAAGAGGCTTGCCGGAGAAGGTATATAGTGACAATGGGACAAATCTCGTAAGTGGGGACCGTGAACTCAGGAGATGCTTCAATAATTGGAACCAGTCAAAGATAGGACGTGAAATGGTGAAACGGGATATTGAGTGGCATTTCAACCCACCGAGTGCAAGTCATATGGGTGGATTGTGGGAAAGACTGATTCGATCTACAAGGACAGTATTGAAGTCGATTGTCAAGGAACAGTTACTTAATGATGAACAGTTGTTGACATTAATGACAGAAACTGAAAACATTCTAAATAGTAGGCCTATTACACAAGTGAGTCGTGATCATAGTGACCCGTTACCGTTAACACCAAACATGTTGTTAATGATGAAATCAGAGTCTCATATTCCATACGTAATTAACAACAGTGAACATTCATCAACCAAACAATTATGGAAGCAAACTCAGTACTTGATAAACGTGTTCTGGAGGCGTTGGATAAGGGAATACTTACCTACATTACAAAAACGTCAAAAATGGAGACGGCTTACTCGTGATTTGCGTGCTGGAGACCTTGTATTAGTAGCTGACGACAAGATTCCGAGGGGACAATGGCCGATGGGCGTGGTCGAGGACGTCAGAACTGGCCGAGACGGGCATGTGCGTAGTTGTGTGGTCAAAACAAAAGGGTCAAAATTAGTAAAACCGGTCACAAGGCTTTGTCTTTTAGAAGGGGTGTAATTGCTTTGCATTGACATGTAAATTACAAAGGTCGTGAAACTTATATTAATTCAATATGTTTTAAAATGATTAATTGTATTATAAGTACCAGAAATATTTCAAGATTTATAGTGCAAGATCATTGTTAATTACATTATTTTAAATGGTTTGTGATTTCAAAAGCATTTCTTTTAAGAATTTACCTTCGCACTTAATTGCCTTTTATTTATGAAATAATGTGATTTCATAGAGGGGAGTGTCAGAGCGTCCTAGCTCTTAGGAGTGCATTTCGACGTAACGTAGCGTCGCGCCGTACTAAAATACGCGCGACGTTCACGCGACGTCAAAATGACGTAAATGTTTTGCAACGACCGTTTTTCAAATCAGTTTTTAGTTGTGCGGGCTTGAAGAACGGTCAGCTCAATTGTTGAGAATCATCAGCTTTCTGACATTGATAACTAACGAAGATGATTAAAGATGCATTAACTCAAAAGAGCGTTTTTTGATATCCGAGCCCCACTATAGACCTCATTTTCGTATGACCCAAAGTCAAATGAAGGAAACAAATTTTCTAGCGAAACAGCCAAAGTCATAAATCATGTCACATGACAGGACTGATCTTTAAAGACCGGCTAGCGAACATAACTCCTGATGACGTAACGATGACGTTAGTTTGATGTAATTTGAACTAAATGCAAGGTTCCAACGGTTATTCGCGCCACGTGAATGCCCCATAATCTTCATAACTGTCTCGGATTAGTATAAAAATAGATTAATATCCTACGTAGGCTATTAGAGCAATACCCTGCTTTTTTCTGATCAGCGACCTAATATTTATGCAAAACTACTATGCTGCATATTGTATTCAAATAGATTATGAGAGGAAATAAAAATCTGTGACATGAAAAAAACATGGATACCTACCTTTAAAAACTCTGAATGAAAGGGGACAAATAGGAGGTGTAGACTAAGATAAGACAGCACTTATGTGCAGGCTGATCTTCGTCTATACCACCTGCCAAAGCAGGAATATTCCGGGTACAACCTGACGAGGGTTAAACTAGTTTTTCAAATTACTGTCCACAGTTCTCATTTTCCCTCGCGATGTGTTTACCGGGGGTATGATTATGAAAAAATCAATGATAAATGAAAAATTATATCACGTGGTGCGGTAAAGACTTCTCGACAATGTCCAGCTGTCAAAGAAAATATATCGTTAGATATATCAAATAAGATCATTTCAGGAGACAATTTTATCGCGGCATAGCAATTATTGATGTTCAAAAATCACATATTCGGTTATATTTCACCTGTATTTCCTATTGGTAGATTGCGTGTGTCAATCTACGAATCAATCGACAAATAAAATCTTTCATTTAGACCGTAGGTGAAGTTTGAACTTCAACATTGACCGGCATTTTTCTGAAGCATTTCTGTTGGTTTAACGACTTTAATGTCGTAATATTTCACGATTGTAATGTCGCAATAGAGCTTATTCAGGTTTTAGGTATGACATTCAGGTCGCAAAGCAATCATTCTATTTATTGATACAGGTTACATAGATTAAAAAAAGATATTTAAAATCTCAGTGGAACTTCCTGTGGAAGCTCAGCAGGAAATATAAGCGACCCGTGTATTCTTGAAGGGGAAAAGAGTACTTTGAGTAGATGACCCTTAAAGATGTACTTTAGCCTAATTATCTTTTTAGTCTGGCGTACTTGTGAAAAGCATTAAAGTAGTTTAGAAAATGCAAATCATGGTTTTTTCTCTTCCTTTGAGCTCTAGACTTTTCTTATACGTCACTTACACTAACCGCTGCTGGTCTAAATGTATGATTTCATTTGTCGAATGATTATTTTATTGACAGCCGCGATTGATTAATTACCATACATATCTTTCCAATGAACCCTTTCGATATATATGAACCCTTTCGATATATATGTATCGTTTCCATGATATGCAGATTTAGCGAGAATATATTCCGCCTGAATGTGATCCCTTCCTTGCACTTTGTATTCTTGGTAGAAGTATGACACCATAGAAAGTGCAGTTTCCTCATGGTACGATGAATCCACGAAGAGAATGCATTGGCGACAAATATACCTTGGCAAATAGGTAAACTTACTTACACTTGTCCCCTCTAAATTCCGTTGATAATAACTACGTAAATGTGTTTGTTTGCGTGAATGGGGTTTAACACCGCTTTTAACATTTTTTTCAGCCATATCGGCTGGACTAACATTTGGTACACCGGTACCACCAATACATCCATTCCTGGCCCACAGTTGCTTTTCCGCTTAGGTTTACGGTTACCGACCCATTTGTGAGAGGAAAATGTACTAAACGTTAAACAATATAAATATAAATGATGAATGGGATTACTTAGACGCCATTATTTCCCATGTCGTTTAAAAACGTCTGCATATTAGGGTTTTATTGATATCTTAATCACTTTTGAAAGGATACATAGAATACAATATCTATTTATCATCTCCAGTCTTTAATAAGTAGCATACTCCAGATTATCCCATTTCCAGACGACTAAATTCTAGACTTATCCAAATGCAAAAAAGATGCAGACGAGAACTTTTAGTTGGCGAGTTTTGTTGTTCTTACTGCTGTTGTCTTTTTGGGGATAGAGAACATGGTTGGGAATAGAGAAATCGCTTATTCATAGTGATATATCCCCTCCGAGGAAAGAAAAAAGTTTTATTAATCTATCGTTTATTTGGACACTAAAGCAAACAAGAGCCTTCTTTATATCAAAGAAGGCTCTTGTTTGCTTTAGTGTCAAAATATATATCAAAGCCGCCGTCATAGCGCAGTCGGTAGCGCGTGAGACTCCTAATCTGCAATCATGGTTTGTCACGGGTTCGATCCCCAGCGGCGGCACATATCCTTTCTGACATTTGTCTCTCACCAATGGGTGGATAATCGTAAACCTTAGTGGGATAGCAGCTGGAGGTGAGGGTAGAATATAGTGGTAGTACTTCTGTGAGAAATTACAGGAAACCATTGTTAGGTGCTCCAGCCACAGCGATATGACTGAAAGACTATTTAAAGCGGCATTAAACTCCGATCAATCTTTATATCAATATGCAATGGTGGATATGAGTGATGTTCTCTGGAAAGAGTATTTTGTGGTTTTTTTTTTTTTTTTTCTTATCAATTTTAACTCGTGTAAGTTTTCATTTCGAAATCAAGTCGAATGCGTCCGATTCTTTACCGGAAATTTTCGCTTTTCTACAGCATTAACTGTTACATACCTAAAAACGTCTTCATTGATTTTAATTATTTTTATTTCCTCTCATAACTATTTGTATACAATATGCCCGCAAAGTAGTTTTGCAATAAAATGAGGTCGCTTATCAGAAAAAAGTTGGGTATTTCCCTTATAGCCTACGTAGGCTATTAATCTGTTTTTAGATTAATCCGAGACAGTTACGAAGATTATAGGGCATTCACGTGGCGCGAATAACCGTCGGAACCTTGCATTTAGTTCAAATTACATCAAACCAACGTCATCAGGTGTTATGTTCGCTAGCTGGTCTGTAAAGATCAGTCCTTTCATTTGAGAAGATATAGGACGTTGGCTGTTTCGCTAGTAAATTTGTTACCTTTATTTGACTGGGTCATATGCAAATGAAGTCATTCGATGTCGACAGCCGAATTCCGTGATATCTAAAAATAACCGGGAATTCCGATATAACCACAAAAAGCTACATTAGGTCAATTAGATTACTACCAAGACAATACCTGACCTAACTTTAAGTATTAAATGTTCGTTTGAGTCTATTTTTCGGCACTTGGTAATTTTTTCTTTTCTAGGATTTAGAAACATCGATACCTCCCTTTGAATAGTGCTGGGTCAAATTTTAATATATAATAAATCTTCTTTCACGAATTTTAAGCTTTCCTCGTAGAATTAGTCTGATCTTATAGTTTCAATCGTAATATTTATTTACGACTTTAGGCATCGAGTATAGTTTTCTTTGTTTTGTATTTGTTATGGGGGAAAATATGACTTTAAAGGAATTTTCCGTTTGGACTGTTTCCGAAGTTATTTTTCTTGAGTTGCGTAAACGGGCAGGAATAAAGGGTTAAAGGTAGGTATCGATGTTTTTTCATGTCACAGATTTAAATTAATTTTATTTCCTCTCGTATACTATTTGAATACAAAAAGCCGAAAAGTAGTTTTGCAAAAATCTGAGGTCGCTTATCCGAAAAAAGCAGGGTATTTCCTTAATAGCCTGCGTAGGCTATTAATCTATTTTTAGAATAATCCGTGACCGTATGATCATTCACGTGATACGAAAAACCGCTGTAGCCTTGAATTTAGTTTAAATTACATCACACCAACGTCATCGTTACTTTATCAGCAGTCATATTCGCTAGCCGGTCTTTAATTCTGTAAAGATCAGTCCAAAACTGTTGTAAGCTTTATAACGAATATAAACACTTACCGTAGTTTTGCGTTTACCCTTTCATGTGACATGAATTAGGACGTTGACTGTGTCGCTAGAAAATTTGTTACCTTCAGTTGACTTCGGGCCACATGCAAATGAGTTCATTCGATGCCGACAGCCGATATCTTTGATATCTAAAAAATAACCTGGAATTCCGCTGAACTTTCCCGATAACCATAAAAAGCCACTTTAGGCCTATTAGATTATCAACAAGACAATACCTGATTCAACTTAAAGGTAGGTATCGATGTTTTTCTCATGTCACTGATTTTAATTATTTCTATTTCCTCTTGTATACTATTTGAAAACAATATGCCGAAAAGTAGTTTTGCAAAAATCTGAGGTCGCTTATCAGAAAATGGCAGGGTATTTCCTTAATAGCCTACGTAGGCTATTAATCTATTTTTAGATTAATCCGAGACGTTGCGAAGGCTACATGATCATTCACGTGGTGCGGATAACCGTTGTTACCTTAAATTTAGTTTAAATTACACCACACCAACGTCATCGTTACGTCATCAGGAGTAATGTTCGCTAGCCGGTCTTTAATTCTGTAAAGATCATCCCAAAACTGTGGTAAGCGTTATTATGAATATAATCACTTACCGTCGTTTTGCGCTAACCCTTTCATGTTACATGAATTAGGACGTTGGCCTTTTCGCTAGTAAATTTGTTACCTTCAGATGACTTTGGGTCATATGCAAATGAGGTCATTCGATGATATCTAAAAATAACTTGGAATTCCGCTGAACCTTTCCGATAAAGCCACAAAAACCCACTTTAGGCCTATTAGATTACCACCAAGATAATACCTGACTCAACTGAAAGCATTGAATGTTCGTTTGAGTGTATTTTTCGGCACTTTGTATTTTTTTCTTATCTAAGTTTGAGAAACATCGATACCTCCCTTTAAAGTATTAAATGTTCGTTTGAGTGTATTTTCGGTACTTGGTATTTTTATCTTATCTAAGTTTCAGAAACATCAATATCTCCCTTTAAAGCCATATCTGCCCTCCGAGGAAGGAAAATAGTTGAAATAATCCATCGTTTATTTGGTCATTTAAGCAAACAAGGGCCTGCATAGTATCGATATGCAAAAGCAGGGTTTGAGCAATGTACTCTAGAAAGAGTATTTTGTGTTTTTCTTGCCGGTGTCTATTTGTGTTTGTTTACATTTTTAAATCGAGACGAATTCGCCCTATTCTTCACCGTAAATCTTCGCTTATCTTTGGCATTTACTATTTTATGCATAGGTTCTGATTACTAAACTTTACGGACGATTTCGTTAATCTTCATGACAAAGCTATTTGTTTGAATGACTAGCGAAAGTTAAAACGTCATCACTGATACAGTTTTATGTAAACAAACGTATGTGTTTTGGGGAAGATATTACAAACTAGCCATATCTTTCCCCAAAATACACTATAAACTAACAAGAAAACCATACTCAAGGCTCAAGAGCATCAATAAATATGACGATTGAAATTATAAGATCAACATTCTACGCAGTAAGCCTACAATTTGGAAAGATGTTACGATATTTTAAAATTTGACCCATCATGATAGAAGATAATTTTACACTAAATTATGACGTCAGTAATGACGTTTAAGCTTTCGCTAGTGATTCAAACAACTAGCTAGGTTACGAAGATTAATGAAATCGTCCGTAAAGTTTAGTCATCAGCACCTATGCATATAAAAGTCAATGTCGTAGACAAGAGATTTCCGGTGAAGAATCTGGTTCATTCGTCTAAATTTCGAAATGTTAACAAACAAATAAGCGATAGATGGTTTATTTGGTCACCAAAGATATTGCTTGAATGGAGTTAAGCGCCACTTTCAGCAGTATTTCAGTTATATCGCGACGGTTGGAGCACCTAACAATGGATTCCTGGTATTTCTCACACCAGTACTACCACTACACCTTTTCCTAGCCTCCAGCTGCTACCCCACTTAGGTTAACGTTTATCTACCAATTGATGAGAGACAAATGTCGGAAAGGACACGTGCCGACGCCGGGGATCGAACCAATGACATCTCATGATTGAAGATTAGGAGTCTGACGCGCTACCGACTGCGCTTTGAGGGCGGATGTCATTTAAGCAATCAAGAGCTTTCTTAATATCAAATATGCAAAAGGGGGTATGAATGAAGTTCTCTGGTAAGATTTTTTTGTGTTTTTGTTATCGATTTCAACTCAAGTTTGTTTAATTTTTTAGATCGAGTCAAATATACCCGATTCTTCACCGGAATTAACTAGGGCATTTTCCTAATAGCCTACGTAGGATGTTAATCATTTTTTAGATTTGCAAAGAATATTGAGAAATTCACGCCACGCGTATTACCGTTCGAATCCCCCATTCATTTTAAAGGGAGGTATCGATGTTTCTGAAACTTAGATAAGAAAAAAATACCAAGTGCCGAGAAATGCACTCAAATGAACATTTAATATTTTAAGTTGAGGCAGGTATTGTCTGTGTGGTAATCTAATAGGCCTAAAGTGGCTTTTTGTGGTTATATCGGAAAGGTTCAGCGGAATTCCAGGTTATTTTTTGGTATCACGGAATTCGACTGTCTACATCGAATGACCTCATTTGCATATGACCCAAAGTCAACAGAAGGTAACAAATTTACTAGCGACACAGTAAACGTCCTAATTCATGTCACATGACAGAGTTAGCGCAAAACTAGGGTAAGTGTTTATATTCGTAATAAAGCTTACGACAGTTTTGGACTGATCTTTACAGAATTAAAGACCGGCTAGCGAACATTACTCCTGATGACGTTGATGTGATGTAATTTAAACTAAATTCAAGGTAACAACGGTTATTCGCACCACGTGAATGATCATATATTCTTCGTAACGGTCTCGGATTAATCTAAAAATAGATTAATAGCCTACGTAGGCTTTTAAGGAAATACCCTGCTTTTTTCTTATAAGCGACAAAATTTTGCATAACTACTTTTCGGCATATTGTATTCAAATAGTATACAAGAGGAAATAGAAATAATTAAAATCTGTGACATGAAAAAAACATCGACACCTACCTTTAAAATTGCAAAGAAAATAGGCAAGGCAAAAACATTATTAATCGTTCACACTTAAAGAAATAAATTTCATACTTCCATTAGTCTGTGGTATATTTTCCCCTTAATTTTCAATATGGCGAACAATATTATTCAATGGAATTGTCGCAGCATCAAAGCTAATTTTGAAGAAATGAATCTATTAGTTTCTAATGGAAAGCCAGTTGCAATCTGTTTGCAAGAGACCTTTTTAAAAGATACCGACAAATTCACTTTAAAGTATCACTCTTGCTATTTGAAAAATTTGGAAGGTAATGAGAAGGCTGTTGGAATCAATGTTAACAACAGTGTTCCTCATCGCACTATTCCTCTTAATACTACGCTACAAGCTGTTGCTGTTAGCGTATCTATTAATAAAACAATAACACTGTGTTAACACTATCTTCCACCTAGTTCACCTATCAGTCGTAGGAAACTAGACGATCTTGTTGAACAATTACCCAAGCCTTATATATTAATCGGAGATTTCAATTCTCACCACACTCTTTGAGGATGTTCCCATACAGACAAAAAAGGTCGTATTATTGAAGATTTCATATCAAATCATGATCTTGTTTTATTAAATGATAAATCTTCCACTTATCATCATCCAGCAACTGGTTCATATTCTTCACTGGATTTAACTACTTGCAGCCCTGATATTTTTCCGACTGTTTCCTGGAAAGTGGACTCTGATCTTCATGGTAGTGACCATTTTCCTATTCATATATCTGAATTAGGACCATCTGTCCAGGAGCGCCCTAGGCGTTGGAAACTCCATAAAGCTAATTGGGAACTTTTTAAAACCACATGTCAGCAGTCAATAAATCCAGAAGCCTTTGATGAATGTGAAAACTCTGCAGAACTATTTACATCTTTACTTTATTCTGCTGTAGAAAGAGCCATTCCACAAACATCGCCTGATCCAAAAACCCCAAACAAGCCATGGTTTAATGACGATTGTAAAAATGCTATAGCTGATAGAAAATCTGCCATCAGAGCATTTGGCCTCAGGCCGACGAAGGAAAAGACTTGGGATATGGTACGGAAAATTAGTGGGAAGAACATTTCACTTAGAATTGGTCACCTTAAAACGGATGACAATAAATCAGTTTCTTCCAAACATGACATTGCAAATGTACTAGCAGATACATTTACCAAGAAGTCCTCCTCTTCTAATTATTCACACACCTTTCAAAAATTCCAAGGTGAAAAAGAAAAGTCCAAGCTTAATTTTAGTTCCAGAAACCTGGAACACTACAATAAAGACTTTTCCATTTAAGAGTTGAAGAAAGCTTTAAAAAAGTGTCATGATACTGCTGTTGGTTCTGATAATATTCATTATCAGTTCCTCAAACGTTTACCATCTTGCTCCCTTCACTGTTTACTTGAAATTTATAATCAGGTTTGGAAAACTGATATAATTCCAGCCTCTTGGCGGGAAGCTATTGTGATTCCTATACCTAAACCAGGTAAAGATTCTACAAACCCTTCAAACTATCGTCCTATAGCCTTAACAAGTTGTATTTGCAAAACCATGGAAAGAATGGTAAATGATCGTCTTGTTTAGTTTTTTAGAAAAAAATAAACTGATTACGTCAGTCCAAAGTGGCTTTCGTAAACAGAGAAGCACTCTTGATCATCTTGTCCGCTTCGAGACTTTTATTCGAGAAGCTTCCATAAAGAAACAAGAGGACCATGATGGTCCTAAATCGCTCACATGAGGCATCTGCAAATTACAGTACTTCTTTGTATAAAAAAGACACAACTTGAGCAAAATAAATAAAACAAAAATAAAATTTTGGCTTTGTACAAAACAATCCAGTAATGCTTTAAAATGAAAATGAATGCCTTTGGCTTCACTGTTTAATTGATTACCAAACTATCCCAGAATTTGTCACCCTCATGGAAAAAGGTTTAAAAAAGCATTGTGAGAAAGCAAGCAATTTCTCAAATTCTATTTAAGAAGAATCCTTTCAATGCGATTATGCAATTTCCAATCCCAGGAGCAGAGACATTTTTTATTCTAAGAGCATATTTTCCTGTAACATAGTACAAAATTATTTAGTCATGCTACATGCCAAATTTGAATGCCCTTCATCTTATATTTCAGAAGGAGAAGACTTTGAAGTTGCTCTAATTGGGTGTTTTCAAGAATTTTTGACCTCTGGGGCAGTGCCATGTTTTATCCCAGGGCTAAGATTTTAGCTAACATAGTAGAGAACCATCTGGTTATGCTATAAATCAAATATGATTGCCTTAGACTTTGTAGATTGTGAGGAGAAGACTGTTGAACGTGGTCTAATTGAGCATTTTTTACTTTTTACTTTGGACACCCAGGGAAGGGGTGTTTTTTTAACCTACTGGCATAATTTAATCAGAATTGATAGATAACAGCCAGGTTATGCTACACTCAAAATACAAATGCCCTCCTCCTTAAAATGAAAAAAAAAAAATTCAACATACTCAAATTTTGCATTTTTCCAAATTTTTGGACCTCTACTCAGGGCCGTTTTTGACCCTTGGATGAAAACTTTTTGTGATATAGTACAAAACCATCTAGTTATGCTACATACCAAATATGAATATCCTAGACCATTTAGTTTAAGAGGAGAAGCCTTTTGAAATTGCTCTTATTAAGAATTTTTCCAAACTTCGGACCTCAGGGGCGTGGCCATTTTTGACTCCAGAGATTAAATCTTTAAAAACCTGGTAGAGAACCATATGATTAAGCTCTACAAAATATAAAGGCCTTTGGCCTTGTAGTCTATGAAAAAAACAACATCAATGATTTACTAAAATTTCCAATTTTCATATGCCGCGGTTACAAGAGTTTTAGACGGAATTAAATTCTTTTAACAACTTTTGAAGAGCTTCACCAAATTAATATCCCTGCAAAGTTTCAGTTTGATTGGCCTACTTGTTTAGGAGGAGAAGATTTTTAAAGATATTTAAAGAATTACTAAAGATTCCCATTTTCAAATGCCGCGGCAACCAGAGTTTTTGACGGAATTAAATTCTTTTAACAACTTTTGAAGAACTTCACCAAAGGAACATCCCTGCAAAGTTTCAGATTGATTGGCCTACTGGTTTAGGAGGAGAAGATTTTTAAAGAAATTGTGGACGGATGGACAGACGGACGGACGGACGACGGACAACGACCGATCACAATAGCTCACCTCGCACTTTGTGCTCAGGTGAGCTAAAAACATGTTGTTTCTGTCTTTTTCGATCTTGAAAGTGCTTATGATACCACTTGGAAGTATGGAATTATGAATGACCTCTTTGATTTCGGTATTCGAGGTCGCCTTGCTTATTTCCTTTCTGCTTTTTTAGACGAACGTCAGTTTAGAGTCAGGGTGGGAGATACTTTTTTAGATCCCCATGAACAAGAAATGGGAGTTCCCCAGGGAAGTATTTTGTCCGTGACATTATTTAGTGTCAAAATTAATAACATTGTCAAAACTGTTTGTCCTGGCGTGGAATGTTTTCTTTACGTTGATGACTTTTGTATCTGTTACAGATCAAAACATATGTATACAATTGAAAGGCAGTTGCAGCAAGTCTTGAACAATCTTACAAAATGGTCAAACGAAAACGGCTTTAAATTTTCCAAGACTAAAACCAAATGTATGCACTTTTGTCAGTCAAGAAAACTTACTTACTCACGAACTTAAACTTGACGGAATACCCATTGAAGTTGTTCAAGAGTTCAAATTTTTAGGCCTTCTCTTTGACTCTAAACTCTCGTTTTGTCCACATATTGATTATTTGAGCAATAAGTGCCAAAAAGCTCTAAATCTTTTACGTGTTGTGTCCCATATGGACTGGGGAGCCGATAAAAGAGTTCTATTGCGACTTTACAGGTCGCTTGTCAGATATAAGTTAGATTATGGCTGTGCTGTTTACGGCTCAGCTCGCTCTTCATACCTTCGCAAACTTGATTCTATTCATACTCAAGGCTTGCGCTTAGCGATATGCGCTTTTAGAACATCACCAGTAAATAGTCTGTACACTGAAGCCAATGAACCATCTTTAAATTTACGTCGAAAGAAACTCTCCATGCAATATTATCTTAAGTTAAAGTCTAACCCTGACAACCCCACTTACAAAGTTGTATTTGAACCATACTACAGGGAGGAATTTGAAAAGAAAGCAAAAGCCACACCACCTGTTAGTTTACGTTGCGAAACAGATATAAATTCTTTAGATTTCGATCTAGAAGATGTTGCCGTATTTACAGTTTGCTATGTTCCTTTATGGACATGCAAAAGTCCCACTTATCTTTATGAACTTGCTTCAAGCAAAAAGGGTACTACAGACCCTGTTGTCTTTAAAACCAAATTTTTAGAGATTAAAGAAAGGTATATATTGCATGAAGAGATTTATACAGATGGTTCGAAGGACGGAGAGAAAGTTGCTTCAGCCACTGTTCTAGATGGCGAAAAATATCAGTTTCGTCTAGCAAACAACTCCTCCGTATTTTCAGCAGAACTTAAGGCGATTGATCTTGCGCTCTATCACATGATCGAAGATGGTTATTGGCGCTATATTGTTTTCACTGATTCAATGTCTAGTATGCAAGCGCTTAACACGAGAAAACAGACAATCCTCTTATAGTTAAATTACTGAATAAGATTTCAAATCTTGATAGTGATGTTGATCTTGTTTTCTGTTGGCTCCCTAGCCACATTGGTATTTGTGGTAATGAGGAGGCAGATAAGGCTGCCAAGGAGGCATTATCACTAGACATTTTACCTTTCGATGTTCCTTTTAGTGATTTTAAACCTTTAATACATCATTTATTCAGGATGTCTGGCAGAATTGTTGGGACGATCCCGCAAACCAAGATAACAAACTTTATACTATTAAACAGAGTCTTGGTGAATGGCTACCTGGCTATAAATCAAATCGCCGAAAAGCAATCATTTTGGCCCGTTTACGCATTGGTCACACTTACTTGACGCATTCATTTCTTCTTAAAGGAGATGAACCTCCAATGTGTATTCCATACAACGCTCCTCTTACTGTCAAACATATTTTTATAGATTGTATTGATTTTTCTATGTACAGAGATCAATATTTCAAGTCTGACAGTATGAGGCAGCTATTTGAAAGCGTCAGAATCGACCTTATTTTTGATTTCCTGAAAGCCATCGATTTGTATAGCAAAATATGATTTTAGGTTCTTGTAAGCAATTTATAGACCTGCTCATGATTGTCTAGATTTTTATTGTTCGTATAGATCGGTTTTAGTAATTGATTGTTAGTTATATCTACCATTGATATTTGTTTCTACATTTTACTGTTTAAATCCACCTCCGTTTTTACTCAAAGGCACCTTTTTTATTTACTTGTAATGCGCCCAACATGACCTTGGTTGTCGACGGGCCATAAAACTCCATTCATTCATTCATTGTTCAGACCAATGTCATCGTTACGTCATCAGAAGTTATGTTCGCTAGTCGGTCTTCAATTTTGTAAAGAGAATCAAAACTGAAGTAAGCGTCACTTTGAATAGACATTTAACGTAGTTTTGCACTATTTGGTTTGATGTGATTTAGGACGTTGGGCGTGTCGTGTGTCAAGTTATAACTTCCGTCGACTTTGGGTCATATGTAAATGAGTTCTTGCGGTATCGACGACCGAATTTCGTGATATTTAAAAGTAGCCGGGTATTCCACCGAACCCTTCCTATATAACTATAAATCTACTTTTACTGCGAAGACAATATCTGACTCAAATTTAAGTGTAGAAATGTAGAAAATCCATAATTACTGAATTTGTTTAGCTGATTACGGCCCGAGATAGCACGAGGTCGAACTCCGAAATGTGCGGAACAATATGCTGAATATCAATAGCTTGCTCAATTAGAGCAGTTTAGATATGAGTTGCTTCAGAGAGTCAGAGAGAGGTATGTCGTGTTCTAATAAAATAGGAAGAATAGCTTTGAATGCAACAGGTAAGGATGAGACAGGCATCCCTTTTACTGATGAGATGGATACGGGCACTCTGGCGGGCGACACAGGTACTTGAGCGGACGAGATGGGTACCTCAGGGGATGAGATAGGTATATGGGAGAAAAAGAAAGGCTGTTCGGTGGGCGACACAGGTACGTCAGAGGATGAGACAGATTCTTCGGTGGACGATAAAGAAACTCGGTTGAACACCGAAGGAACTGGGATGGACGAGGCTGGTATTTGGGTGGAAGAAAATGATAAATCTGTTGATGCAGTAAACTTATCTAGATTAACTCGCTTTTCTGTCGTCAGAAATGGCTGTAAAGCAAAATTTAGGAGACAATTTGGATTTAAAGGTTAAATGTCATTTGCTTTGAAAACATTTCTAAGATTCGACTCAGAAAAATTCAGACTCAAATAGCACGTTTGAAAAGACCGGGAAGGACCATTTGTTAGCGGTGTTCAGGCCGTTTTCTGAAAGATAGTCTGAGCAAGTCATGGAGCACGCAGATTTGAACGGACCAAATACAGTTCTGTGGAGAGGTTGCAAGAAATGGGTGCAATGAGAATGGGGCATAGAATATGATTTTTTTTGAATTGCTGCTTCGAGGAGCCATAGTGACTCATGCAATGAGTGATCATCCATAATTAATAGCTAAGGATTCCTATCCCCATATTCATGCCAGGAAAATATTCGTAAACCATGATTCCTCCAAACCATCGGTCATCCAACTCTTTTCTTTGACACGCCCGCTGTGTATTGGGTAGCGTATTGTAGACATGCAGAGATAGCGACGTTTTCCATTTAACAATAACAATCAGTGGTATTGCCGGTCCAGCAGCTTAACCACAGGCAATTAGTGTTAGGTTGGTTCTGTTGTCGGTAGTTTTGCCGGGGATGGACTTTACACCTTTCTGAGCTATAGCTCTAGACGACTGGTTCTCAAAGTGGGTACCAGTCTCGTCTCGGTCCACACACAATCGGCTTTGTTTTCAAGGTTTAGATCAGACATGATTTCGGCAAGACTTTTGAAGTAGTAAGTTTTAGCTGTTTCAATTAGTATCCAAGCCATTGGCGCCTTTTTCCAGCTTTCGATTTGCCAGAGTGGAGTGTCGCTTTTAAAGACCCTCCAACCATCCCTTCCCAGGATTACTATGACTGAATTGAGTGGCGATAGTTTGAGTTTCTTGCAAAACGTCCCAGTCCTTTTGAGAAGCTAAAGGCGGGTGATTCCCAGGCCCCTCTGTGATGTCATTTAAATTGTATCAACGAGACTTTATTCTACGTCCCTTGGCAGTTCTAGAGGGAATTGTTTCGTTTATGTCAAATCGACCATTTACTCAGTTCGTTATGGTTGACGTTGGGTTTCAATATTTTTTTGCGGCTTTGCGGACTGAAAGCGCACCACTTTTGACGTCATTGACAGCAGCTGTTAGACTGTCATTTTTATATTTCATTTTTTTTCCTCTTTTGGGAGAACATTTTCTTGGCATACTGAAAAATACTATCCGGAAACTATATTATCCATTTGCCAGACGTCAATTTAAAATTGTCGGGATTTTAGAATTCTTTAAAGCAGTCGACGATTGACTCGTTTTATGAAGTGTTTTGGGATTCTGGTTCCACTTTGGCGTTATACAGGCTTCTTGAATATATTTATCATAATGACATATGGTAACGAACGAGGCTATTTAATCACATACCGTGCTAAGTGATAGTTCAACTGTGGCCGTTTTCGGCTGGTACTAACGTTCCAACAGTAGATGCAATCGGATCCCCTCGACCAATTCTACGGAACAAATCCGAGTTTAGAAGGGGTTAAATGAAGTCATTTTAGTAGCTACTATACTTGTACGACTGGAACATTAGTAAACCTGGTAGGAATGTTGGTTCCAGTCGAAAAAGGTCTGTGTCGTTGTTTAATGTTAAGGTAGAATACCCGTAATGCGTCATTTCAAACGTCGGAAATCTTCGGGTAACTTCGTACATTTTGATTGCTAGCAGAACGTAGTAAAATGACGTAGAAAATACGTCATTATAGTATTCATAGTCAAACCGAAATGTTGCGATGTAACCTGAGGGATCCCGATGTCGAGTCCAATAAAACGCATTTAACCTTAAATTGAATTCTCACATTATCGGTGAAGATGCTTACTTAATTGAACTTAATTGAATACTAGCAATACATACGTCTTGAAGTAAAGTAGACCAACCCAAACACAACAGAGAATTTCTCTGGTGAAAAGTTTCAATTCTCGTTAGCTGGAATTATATATAGAGAGAGAATGAGAGAGACGGAAAAAAGTGTTGATACTATACCACGGACCCTTGAGATCTAATAGTTGTTTTTATACCGCAAAGTTTTATACAAATTATTCACAGTATAACATAACTAGAGGTACACACACTTATTATCGGCGTTAGACTAGCAACCGTCGTAATTACAGTTTGTGCAAGATGTAAGTTTAAAACGCCCGTTGAGAATATGCTTCCAGTTGCACTAACGCACGAACGCATACATATACATAAGCATTTGCAAACATAGATTCAAACCAATGGCTAACGGAAATATATATGATTAAATGAATAATTTTCACTTCTACTACTTAGTTGTATAGAATACTTACTCTTAGCTTTATAGAATACTTAACTCTAAGACTTGTACTCTAAAAGAAGCTTTAAGTTAGTTCTAATTAGTTGGCCCAAAAATACGAGTATCCACCCTTTGGTGAGAGACAGATGTCGGAAAGGATATGTGCCGCCGCCGTGAATCGAACCCATGACATCCTATGATTGAAGGTTGGGAGTCTGATGCGCTACCGATTGCGCAATGGCGGGTCGGTAACAATCAGACATAAATTAGGACCCGTCACAGTGCGAGGTGCGAAAAGTTTCGAACATGCATGCTGATTAAATGAGGTAGGTTGCACGGGCAGACTGGGGTTAAACTTTTTTTTTACGATTTTGGCAGATTTTCTTAATGTCAATCATTCACGTAACCTAATTGTAACAAGTTTGACCTCTGCTGGAGCCAATCTGATTTCACTATATTCACACACCAATTACAGCCATACTTTTTATCGGAGCAATATTTTATGAAAGAATCTGACAAAGAGTCACCATAGATTCAGAGAATCTGACAAAGAGTCACCATAGATTCAGTTTGTGAAATTTTGTTGACAACTTATAATCGTTTGTAATCTGAGAAGATTGTTGATTTTCACTGTTTACCATACCCAGGGGTGAGAGCAAAAACATAGTATGGGTCTAAACTATGTTTTTGCTCTAACCCCTCGATACATAGAAATTAGCCCAATCCATCCAAGCAATGTTTTCAGCCTATCATTTCTTGTCTTAGCAATCTAGCAAGGGATCACCAAATATCATTCAGTGGTTTCTGAGCAGAAGACTTTTTAAAAAATCGGCACTTCGAGACAGTGTTTGGGCTGCTTTGAAATTGTAAAATTTTTCGAAATTTTAGATGAAAAATGAAAACGGACATGTTCATGCAAAGAATAGGTATGTCACTTCCAGTCGAAATTTGTACTAAGGTTTGAAAGCCCAAATCTCTATTAGAAAAATGAAAAATCTGTATTCGAAAAATGAAATTAACTAAAGCAATGTTGTTTTTTATCTTCTCTTTACACAATATGTTAACAAATTGGCTTTAAAAGTAGGTATCGATGTTATTTTCATGTCACAGATTTTGATAGTTCTTCTTCCCTGTCGTATACTATTTTAACACAATGTTCTAAATTGTAGTTTTGCTTAAATCAGAGGTCGTTTACCTGAATAAACAAGAGTAAACGTAGGCTTTTAATCTATTTTTAGATTTAGCCATGACAGATGCGAAGAATATTGGGTCGTTTACGCGGTACGTATAACCGTTGGAATTCCGTATTCAGTTTGAATTTGCTAAAACAACGTGATCAATACGTCATCAACACGTCATCAGGAGTTATGTTCGCTAGCCGGTCTTCAATTCTGTAAAGATCAGTCTAAAACTGCCAGTAGGAATACAGGCACTTACCATAGTTTTGCGCTAACCATTTGATGTGACATACTTAAGGACATTGAATGTTTCGCTTGTGAATGTATAGCTTCCGTTGACTGGGTGATAAGCAATTGAATCCGTGCGGTGTCGACATCCAAATTTCTTGATATCTAAAATAATCCGGAATTCCGCTGAACCTTGCCTATATGACCAAAGAGGCCACTTTTACCCTTTAAGATCACCGCGAAGACAATATCTGACTCAAATTTAAGCTTTAAGCGTCCGATTTAGCATATTTTTTTGCGATTGAAAAAAATTTCTTATCTAAGTTTCAGAAACATCGATACAGCTCTTTAAAAAAATTAAATGTATATTTATGTGTTATATAATATTTACATACTTGATTGTTAAACATTTCTAAGCATAGCTGGAACTGAATTAATATATCTTTTTGGTCAGGTCGTCTGTCACTGTAGAATGATTTTAATGTTAGATTTATTGGTTTTCCACAATCTCTAAAATGAATTATGGGTGAAAAAACATCTGCAGAGTCACCCTTTCCCAAATGCATACACTTGTTTTGCTTTTTAATGATGTCATTGGAAAAGATACACATGTATGCAGTAAGCTCTTTGGGAAAAATCTCAAACTTTATTTACAAAAACTTAATTCGGTGTCTTTGTTTTTTCGTTGCCTTGAATTTATGGCCATCTCCAGGTCCTATTTTGCCGTCATAGCGCAGTTGGTAGCGCGTCGGACTGTCAATCTAGAGGTCCCGGGTTCGATCCCCGACGGCGGCACTCATCCTTTTCGACTATTTGTCTCCCCCCAATGGGTCGATAATCGTAGATCTATTTGGGATAGCAGCTGGAGACTAAGAAGGCATGTGATGGCGGTACTGGTGTGAGAAATACCAGCAATCCATTGTTAGGTGCTTCAGCCGCTACAATTTAACTGAGATTGTTGAAAGCGGCTTAAAACCCCATTCAAACAAATAAGACAGGCCCTATTTGTTGATCTATCGGCAATTTTTGTTAACAATGACATCTTTTATGCTCCCCAAGAATAAAGAATGGGAAAAATTGTGTAAAACGTAGAATTTCTTCTTTTTCACAATGTTTTATACACAGAAAATTGAAAAAAAATCTAAATTTCTCAAATGTTACGTTGTCGTCTGCTACTCCTTTCAATTTGTAAAAGCCTAAAATTCTGTCGGCTGGTAATTGGTTAAGCCAAGTATTTATTGTCAACAAAAAATTGTAATTTAAAAAAAAAGTTACACAGTGTGTCATTAGATAGATTTCCACTTTCTTGTTGAACATGTGTCAAACAATTGGGAAAAGCTTTGAAATTCATAGTTCATCCATTACTGAACAATAAGAGATTACAGTCCTGTAGTTTAAATTGTTCGTTTATACTATGTAAAATAATTAGTTTTAATGTAACACAACTTCATGTTCGTTTTCCCTGTTTTTTCTTTTAATATTCTGGTACTTCAAACTACCTTGTGTAAGTGGCAAGTCTGTTTTATTGGATCATAACTATGCTGCATAAGTACAAAGAAAATATTCTGCCTGCAAAATGATGGTTTCAATAAATAACTTCCCACGAGATCAATGATTCATTCCTTTTAACAACTTGTTATTTTACCCTTAGCTAGTTGTCAATACATGTACAAGACATGTCTGCTTTTTTGTAGTCTCAAGGCGTATAAATTGGCAACATGTGAGTCACTAACCATGCTTTTTGTGTGTGTGAGTGTTGTTGTTTTTTTTATCACGAAGCTTCACTGTTTTGCCAAGAAGTAAAGGTATAGTCATCACCATGTAGTGATCAGTATAGTTGTACTTAGTAGGAGTAGAGAGTAGGACAAACCTTACTTGATCGATTAAATGGGGTTTACCACCGCTTTTAACAGTACTTCAGTCATATTGCGGCTGGAGCAGCTAACAATAGATTCCTGGTATTTCTCACACCAGTCCTACCACTACATCCTTTCCTAGCCCCCAGCTGCTATCCCACTTAGGCTTACGATTATCAACCCAGTGGTGAGAGACAAATATGTGCCGAGGTTTTTAGAAACCTGGCATAAAGAGAGCAATCTGTACTTTCACGGGAACACATTCTGACAAGTATTTTGCTTCTTTTACTTGCTCTATTTTCCTTATTCATTCAAGACTTACGCCACTGTGATCAGGATCGAATTTTTCCCTGTTTAACACACAACAAGACGACAAAAATTTAGAGTTTTCAAATTCAAAGGAATTGCAGCGTAATTTACATTTTATGAAATTTTGAATTCCTTTGGATTTTTTTCCTTTTACTGGTTAGAAAACATTGTAGAAAATGAAGAAATTGCTTGTTGCGAGCAATGTCTTCATTTTCTACATTTTTTCAGATTTTTTTTTATAAAGGAGTGTCAGAAAGCATTGTTATGTGGGAATGTGTTAAATCTAAAGAATGTATTTATGGTATGATCTAATTTCAATTTAATATTCCCTGGTTAATTAACAATAACCATAATGTTAAAAATCTGAATCATTATAGTTCACTACAAAGCTGCATTAACTGTACTACCTAAATGAGCAAAAAAGGTTAAAGTATCGTTATATATCCCTTATGGGTGGCATGCAGCAGTCGCAGGTAATTCCCTTGCTTCTATTGCAAGTTTGTTAGAGAAATAGATTTGAAAAATATAGATCTAAAACATATTATATTAGCATACAACTAAGTTCAAGCTCCCCTAAAACACTTCAAATCTTGTTTACACGTACATGACAAAGGTTCAGGATAATTTTCACCAAAATACAATTTCGTGAGACCCCAATTTGGCTCTTGTCATAGAAACTCTCCAAACTGTTTACAAAGATATAAACTTCAACACAGGATATATGTTTAAGACAATTGACACATTCCTTCTGAATTCATATCAGTTGAATAAAGTGAACACCAGCATGGTGTACATCATTCGTAACAGTGCTGATGCAAGGTAAAAATGGTTTAATGTTCTCTTCGCCCGTTTTAGGCTTTACCTATTTCATATTATTTATTGTGTTTTGACGCCGGAGCCTTTGATTTCAGGCAAAGTTTTTCTGCCACAACATACTAGAAAATTGTTCTGAAGAGTCACTAAATATGGCGATGGATTTTTTATCCTATGAAGATCTCTGTAAAATATAATTTATGTTTTTCTAATCAATTTCAAATAGTGTTTGTTTATATTTTGACATCGAATCGAATGCACCCGATTAATACCAGAAATGCTCTTCAAGTTTCTACATTGCCTTACATGCATAGGTGCTGATAGATAAGATTAATTTTTTAAGACTTTTTATCCCAAGAACTTTATTAACTAGGGCTTGTTTAGGAGAAGGGTTTCTTTAACAAATTCTCAATTATTTTTCTAGTTGGAATCCAGAATTAAAAGGTAGGTATCGATGTTTTTTCGTGTCTCAGATTTTGATTGTTCTTGTTCCCTCTCATTTAACTATTTCAATAAATTGTTCTGAAAAGTAGTTTTGCGTCCTAAATCATGACACACCAAATAGTTAGCGCAAAATTACTGCATGCGTCTAATTCCGCATTAACACTTTCAACAGTTTTGGATTTATTTTTACAGAATTGGAGACCAGCTAGAGAACATAACTCCTGATGACGTTGGTTTGAATGCAGGATTCCAACGGTAACAAGCAATACGTGGACGACCCAATATTCATTGCAACTGTCTCGGCTTAATCTAAAAATAGATTAACAGCCTACGCTGGCTTTTAGGGAAATGCCACGGTTTATTCTGATAATTGACCTCTGATTTTCGCAAAACTACTTTTCAGAATATTTTTCAAAATGCCGTATGAAAGTGAATAAGAATAAATAAAATCTGTGACATGAAAAAAAATCGATACCTACCTTTAAATTCGGCTCTTTTAAACCCGGACATTTTGCTTACCCCCCTTTTAACCGTTAAAAAACGGAGGAAACTACTTAAAAGTTATGTTCCACGTGAAATAAGTATTATTCTTCAAAATATGATTAAAAGAAAAACTTTTTATTTATGTTTGACTTGGATTCAATTGTGTCCTTGAAATTATTCTGTTGACGCCTTTTGACGGAGCTTCGGAAAGACCGAGCTCTTAAGAGCATACTTTAGCTAAAGAAAACAGCAATAACAGCTGACAGTCCGAGATGACCCACTTGTCCGAGTTTACAAAATTCTCCCCTTATTCAGCACGTTGTTTGTTTCGCTTGTAACTTTGTTATATTTTGAACTTTGATCACATTTTAATGAAGTTATGCGGTGTCGAGTTTTGAATTTTGTGATTGAAAAAAAAAAAAATAAAAAATGAAATAAAAATAGTAATAATAACATGGATTCACCTGGACCTTTCCGTGATATTCACAAAAGGCCATATACAGCCTATCAATTTTTTACCGTGAAGACTCATATATTAGAATTAAATGTTCGTTTGAATGTATTTTTAGCAATTAGGATTTTTTTTTTTTTTTTTTTTTTGTTATAAAGATTTCAAGAATATATCGATCCCTCCCTTCAATAGTTATTGTTGCCGCTGAAACGAAGCGTTTTTTTCGGTCTGAACATTTGTATAAGGCCACGGGATAAAGAATCTGGGAATTGGAATGTCAAGTTTTTTCTAAAATTTACAAAAGGCACAGAATGAAATCGTAAAATTCAAATCTCTAAAGTGATATTTCTTATTGCAAGGGATTGTCGTTTGCCCCCGCATTCCAGGCTTTGCCTATTTATATTTATAGTTAAAACCATAGATTATCCAAAAGGTGTGCGCCTTCAAATTCTAGAACTAATTGTGCGTTTATTGCTCACATAGAATAAACTGAGAGCGAATTCTATCACTTATCCATCTCACTTCGATATAATAAATGTCTTTTGGGAATAAACTGTTATATGAAATAAGGCATATTTAGTTCGGTCTAAGCCTATATGTTCTTATTCAAAATTGGAGAGAAGATATCTCCATGGTGTTACCCAAATCAAAGCTTTAGTCTTCTGGGTTCACAGACGAAAAGAAAAAAATCTTCAAATCCTATAAAAAGGAATTGACGGATTATGGCTGCAAATCAGAAAATCGAAAGACCAACCAAACAAGTGACTAATCCAGTGGACGGGAAGTCCCGTTTTCATTTTTCAGGCGTTGAGTAATCCAGTGGACGGGAAGTCCCGTTTCAATTTTTAAAGGCGTTGACTAATCCAGGGAACGGGAAGACCTGCTTCGATTTTTAAGGCGTTGAGTAATCCAGTGGACGGGAAGTCCCGTTTCAATTTTTAAAGGCGTTGACTTATCCAGTGGACGGGAAACCCGTTTCAATTTTTAAAGGCGTTGACTTATCCAGGGAACGGGAAGTCCTGCTTCGGTTTTTTAAGGCGTTGAGTAATCCATTGGACGGGAAGTCCCGTTTCAATTTTTTAAGGCGTTGACGATTCCAGGGAACGGGAAGTCCTGCTTCGATTTTTAAGGCGTTAAGTAATCCAGATAACGGGAAGTCCTTCTTCGATTTTTGAGGCGTTGACTAATCCAGAGGACGGGGAGTCCTGCTTTCTTTTTTTCTAGGCGTTGACTTATCCAGGGAACGGGAAGTCCTGCTTCGATTTTTAAGGCGTTGAGTAATCCATTGGACGGGAAGTCCCGTTTCAATTTTTTAAGGCGTTGACGATTCCAGGGAACGGGAAGTCCTGCTTCGATTTTTAAGGCGTTGAGTAATCCAGATAACAGGAAGTCCTTCTTCGATTTTTAAGGCGTTGACTAATCCAGGGGACGGGGAGTCCTGCTTTGTTTTTTTCTAGGTGTTGACTAATCCGGGGTACGGGAAGTCCTGCTTCTATTTTTAAGGCGTTGACTTATCCAGGGGACAGGAAGTCCTGCTTTGATTTTTAAGGCGTTGACTAATCCAGGGAACGGGAAGTCCTGCTTCGATTTTTAAGGCGTCATTTTGCAAAATTTAACGACCGGGTATCATATTACAATCAAGTTAAATTGTTGGTAAGCGACTTAAACGTGGAATAAGCTGTAGTCACGACATTTAAGTCGCCAAACCAACTAAAATTTTTCTCCAAAGTAGCGGCCTATGTCGGAGTTCAAGCTGAACATCCAGTCTAAATGAATGGTTGCATTGGTCGACTGATTATTCAATTGAAAGCTGCGAACCGTAAGTAAATTTTTTGATGCATTTCTGTTGGGTTTTTAGCACCGTAACTATAGTTTATCCCAGATGTAGGTACGACTTTTAGGTCGCCAACCATCCAATTTAGGTTTTGTTACATGTTCCAACAACATGCAGTTTGATATCGAAGTGAAATTCCTGTTGAAGCCAATAATTCCAATGGAGAATCCTAGTTTCGTATTTTCTTGTAAGTTTGTTTCTAAGAACTGATGTCTGCTCAGCCATTAGCCCCTTTTCTACAGTTTCAATCGCAATGAACTGAAACTTTCCACAAAATATCTCTATGATATCTTGTTGTGTATGAGAAAATTATTATTTGGATTACTCAAGCGATTTTGGAAGTATCTGCCATTGAATTTTAGCATTATCTGCCATTGAATTATCAAAATATCTTAAAAACATGTTTTTGTTTATGTATGCAACTCCTCTTACAGTTTCAATTTTAATTTGTTGAACCTTTCCACACTGAATCACTACCATTTCCAACTGGACATGAGATCATTTTTAATTGGATCCCAAAATGATTTTGAAAGTAAATGATTTCGAAGTTATCTTTCCTGGACTTAGCCAAATAGCTCAAAACAATGTTTGTGTTCGGATTGATTGATTGAATGGGGTTTAACGCCATTTTAACAGTATTTCAGTCATATCGCGGCGGCTTGAGCACCAAACAAAAAATTCCTGTTATTTTTACACCAGTACTACCACTACAACCTTTCCTAACCTCAAGCTGCTATCCCACTTAGGTTTATGATTATCCACCCATGCATGGTGAGAGACAAATCTCGGAAAGAGTATTTGCCGCCGCAAGGGATCGAACCCATGACATACAATTATTGAAGATTAGGAGTCTGAAGCACTACCGACTGCGCTTTTACGGCGGCTATTTGTCTAGAACACCTACTACAGTTTCAATCGACCAATTGCGCCCGTAAATCAAATAACTAATCGACCAATTAAATCGTTCTTTTAGACCAGAATGAGTATTGGGCCGCCATTTTTGTTGATTTGGCGACAAAAACGTCGTAACTACAGCTTATTCAAGCTGTAGTTACACTGTTTAAGTCGCCAACCAATTATTCTACTTTTTGTTACATGCTAGTATCCATAAATTTTGAAATAACGCGGTCTACGTTCGAAACGAGACTTCCAGTCAGAGTCAGTTGGCGCGGCCAAAGGAGTAAATGGACAGGGGCCAGCGATTGGTCAATTAGAATGAAATGAAACTTTCCATTCTACCATGTCTTGTTGTGAATGAGAACATTGTTTGATCCCTTAAGCAGTGTTTGGTGTTATTTGCTTTTGATTAAGCAAGATAACTTATTATTTGTGCAACCTCACCTACAGTTTTCATTCGATGAACCGAAACTTTCCATATTGACCTCTATGATGTTTAATCGTGCACGAGACCATTATTATTTGGATGCCTCAAGCAGTTTAGGATTTATCTGCCCTTGACTTTGCAAAATATTAACAAGTACAATTTTTTGGATCTGGAATCAATCCTCCTACAGTTTTACATGGCCCAGAGTGAATCTAAATGCTGTCTTATTGTTTATGGGATTTTTCAATAGTTACATTGATACTAGAATTATCTGCCCTTGACCTAGGGAAATCTGTGTTATGACACCACATATCACCTAGCTAATTTTGAAGATTATGTAAGGTACCAAAAATATGTGGGTTTTATTCAGCACTTTTTAACAATTTAGGGTAAAAATGAGCAATGAATATCACTTACAAGCCCTTTCGCGCGTATATGCGGCGCTCCGTGAAGCTCTTGTTTCTTTTTGCTGTGGAAAACAACAAGCAAAAAGAGACTTAACGGAATATGAAATAATGAAGAAATAAATTCAGGGGCCTATGTGTCCCATTTGCTAGGCTGATGCGGAATCTGATGGAAGTCGAGGGTTGTGGATTCAAATCAAAATTATTACTTTTCACAAAATAAATAAGCAAACAACTTAACATTCAATTTGTTAAAATTATATATTATCCACTATTCAAAGATCGTGACTTTGAGACTTTCATATTGAAAAAATGTCGGGATAGATTTTAACCCTTTTCCGTTTGTTTTTTTTTTTTTTTTTTTTTTTTTAGACAGGTCCAAATGTAAAGAGGTTGCAGACGCCAATGAAAATTGAATAAAAAATGAAACCATCCTATGTGGAAGAAAGTATTTTGGGAAAAGAAAAATTACTTGTTTAGCGATTTCTTCTTTTTCCACGTTTTCTCAATGTAAAATTATAGCAGGTGAAATCACTGGTTCGTAAAGGAAAGGGTTAAGCAAACACCTGCAACGAAAGTTATAAACATTATTAGAATTATTTATCATTCACTATCAAAGAATCGTGACTTTCGAAAAAAAAATGTCGGAATTTATTTCGAAAAAGGTCTACGGTATGTGGAGTAAACTTATATTCGAAATTTCTCCTTTCAATGCGCACAAAGGTACCCTTATTTTTGCATAGCATAAATGCAAGTATAGAATCTAACTAGAGGCGCTTGAGCGCCTGAATCGCTCGACAGGCCAGATTGTACTGTTTGAGCAAATGGTGTTTCCTGGAATCAAATATAAACTCAATCATATTCACCATGTGTGGCAAATAAATCTTGCCAATAAAATCGTTAATATTTCAAAGGTTTCATTGTTTTGCAAAAGGCAATTAATTCATTAACAGAGTCATATGGAATTGGTATTATCATTTAAAAAAAAAAAAATCACCGTTTACCATATATGGACAGAAGAAATAAACATAAAAGTTGTTTTTTAAACCAATCGAAAATGATTGATGAAATCTGTAAAAGAGTCACCAGAGGAACAATCTAGTGAATTGTGGATGAAGTTCATCAACCGGTTCCTGAGAAAAAGATTTGAAAAGATTCCACCATATGAAATTTAGCCTCGCCCATTTAAGCCATATTTATAATCGGATCAAAATTCTTTGAAAATCTGAAAAAGTGTCAAACACGGATAATTTCTGTGGAATTGGGTTGAAATACATCCACTTGTTTATGAGAAAAATATTTTTTGAAAAGTTTCACCATATATGAAAATAAGTCTTGCCCACTTAAGCAATGTATTCCATCCGATCAAAAATCTTTGAATCTGATAAAGGGTCACCCAAGGATCATCCCTGGAAAATTGGGTTGAAATCTATCAACTGATTTCTAAGACAAGGATTTTTAAAGCTTTTATCATGTATGGAAACTAGCCCCGCCCATTGAAGCCATGTTTTTCATCCGATCAAAATAATTTGAAGGAATCTGATAAAGGGTCAACCAAGCATCATTTCTGTGAAATTTAGTAGAATTCTGTTCAGTACTTTTTGGGGAGAAGATTTTTTTATTAAAAGTTAACGGGCAGACTGATAGACGGACGCACGACGGATAAAACGCGATTACAATAGCTCGCTCGCTGTCAGCCATTGGAGCTAAAAACCATATTAAAGAAATTAAATCAATATCGTAAATTGTTCCAGTTTAAAATATCATGTTTCTTTAATGTTAATATGAATATCCGTTATAGATTATAATACAGTTATAGATTATAAAACAGATATTAAACAAGATAAATAAAAAACAATGCATAGCCCTTCCATACGTTTCCGATGCTAGTGGCGAATACCAATCAAAAGAAGATATCTTCGACATCAAACAAGTTAGCAAAGGAGCCTTGAGAATTTTACATGCATTTCGAAAAAGGATAAATGAAAACAAAGGAACAAGAGCCATGTCGGACATGGCCATCCCCCTCTGTAAAAGTTTGATAGTAAACTGAAGCCAGTTAGATTTAGGCTTCTTGTGCACTGCATTTCTTTTCAATGAGTTCAATAATAGCTATTATACTTTCAGAGATATGCTCAGGACAAAATCTAAGTCTTTAAAACAAGAAAGGGCAATAACTCCACGATTATGCAAGCAAGAGTTGTGGTTCTTGTGCACTGCACTTTTCCTCAACGAGATCTATCCACCTATGAAGTTTCAAGTTGATTGCAATTATACTTTCAGAGTTATGCTCCGGACAAGTTTAGTGACGGAAGGACGGAATGACGGACGGAGACCATTACTATATCCCCTTCGCCGAATAAGCTGTAGTCGGCAAACCAACAAAATGCTTCACATAAAGGTCGGTCATTTTTGGAGTTCAAAGTCTACTTTCAGTCTAAAAGAATGATTTGATTGGTCGATTAGCTTTTTGATTGACACCCGCGATTGTTGCATCTCTTTGAGTAAAATAGGCCGATGAAAAATAAAAAAGGTTTTTGAAATGTCATTCATAGAAAACACGTATTTATAATAAAACTTTCGAATCGTTATTGTATGATTTAAAGTGTGTAGAAAACTCTTTTAACGGTTGCATTTTACAGTTTTTCAGGAAAATTGTTGCAGAGCGTTGTCATGCTGATTTATGCTAGAAAACACCTCTCTCTAACAAATAAGATATAACGTACGATTCAAAGACAGCTTAACGCTTTGTATCTAGCGGGAATTACACCCGAGAGACTTTGATGTCAGTTCCTGACATTTAATGTAAATGTCGGAAAGAAAAAATGGTATAGAGTCTAAATACCAAGTGACATTATTTAGTGCATGTGGCATAGATAACCTTGACAACTAATTCAACGGGTAGTGAAGCCAACTGTATGGAAAAAATATGGAAACCATTTTAACCCATTCCCACTCAAAAAATGAAAAAATAGACCGGTCCAATTTAATGAAGCTTCAGACGACAATTTCAAGTTGACAGATATTTTTTTTGGTCTTTTTGGATGAAACCATTGTTGATAATGAAGAAATTGTTTGTAACCAGCAATTTCTCCATTTTCCACAATATTTTCAAGACTCAGTACCACTTTTACATCCTCTACTAGTCTCCAGCTGCTATCTCACTTACGTTAACGATTATCCAGCAATTGGTGAGAGACAAAAGTCAGAAAGGATATGTGCCGCCACCGGGGATCGAACCCATGACACCCCATTATTAATAGCACTAATAGTTCAGGAGATGTGTTCCGGACAAATTGTGAAGGTAAAAACAACTAATGGCAATAACTCAAAAATGGGCGTGATATAGTAACGGTTCTTGTACATTCCACTTTTCCACATGGTGATCTATTAGTGTATTAAGTTTGAAGTTGCTAGCACTTATGGTTTAGGAGACATGTTCTTGACAAATTGTGAAGCTAAGAACAACAAAGGGCAATAACTCTAAACGTTGGCATGGTAGAGTAACTACTCTTGTACATTACGCTTCTCCACATTGTGATGATATCCTAGATAAATGGCTAAATATAGGAAACAAATAGCTATTTCATGAAATAATAAAGTTTAGAACCATATCTTCCCTCCGGGGAAGCAATTTATCGTTTATTTGGTCTTTAAAAAAACAGCAACCTTCTAAATATGAATTAGTAAAACGAGGGTATGAGTGACTATGAAAATAGTATTTTTTTTCTTATCGATTTCAATTCGCGTTTGTTTACATTTGGGATCGAGCCGAATGCTCCCGATTCTTCACCGGAAATATTCGCTTTGACATATCTTCGACATTGACAGTTATACAAACAGGCGCTGAAAACTAAACTAAAGTTTCTTGTAGATGCCTTCAGCTAAAGAAAAGATATTCTCGAAAACACCTAAAAATTTGTTGTTTAAAGATCTACATGATTCAGTTATCACTGTTATTTACTTATAAATAACTCTTCTTCATTATAACGTATGGCAAGCTTTATAAGATTTCCCCTATCAAATTCAGTGCCTGTGGACACCCAAGTTATCGTAATCCAGGCTACGATTTATAGGTACTTGCAAGTTTTATCATTTGCGTTTTATCCATTACTTCCTTAGAAATACACTTTGCTTACCAACTACATGTATTTAGAATTGGCACTCTCCTTTGCTTATTTGTTTGTGTTGTAAATGGTTTATTGGCCGGAGGCATAGATATAAAAAAATAACCTTATTATACTGCATTATAGAAAATTGAATGATAATCATTAGCCTGAGATTTGTATTACACATCTGCAATTTTAATATTAAATTCGTGAAGAGAATTTGAAAACAAGCTGCATTTTATCAAAGCGGTCATGGTTGTCCATTGATCATTTTCTAGCAAATGCCTTTAATGTTATTTTTGTCTTGCTATTGCTAGAAAGGAAGTTTTACAGCTAATAAAGTTTGGTTCCCAAATTGAAGGAGGGTTGTGATGTAACAATGAAAGGGATAATATGGCAATGATAGACACAATTTGATACCGAGCAACAATGTAAAGTTTATTGGTGGAAGATCACAAAGGTAATATCTCTATAATGTACTCATATGATCATAGAGTACCTGACATGTCCTAGTTTAAGAAAATAAATCTTATCAAATACGATACATCGTGATCCAGTAAGTTCAATACATTTTGATTAATTGGATGCATAGCACAGGAAAGGAGACTTCCTGGAAACGTAATATCGTTTAAATGCCTCTTCTGGGTAAATTTGGTATCCTTGTCTTTTACAAATGAAAGAAGCATAAGACAAATCGGTACATATTGCCGACCTCGTGCAGCACTTGGTAAACAATCAAATGATAGATTGAAATCAGCGATAAAGAAGAGAGAGGATTTCTCTATGTTCCAAGTGAATTTTCATACGAGTAAAGTTCTATCACTCAAAAAACTAATACGTAGCAAATATAACCACTGTTTAAAAGTATATATTATCATTACATCTTTTCCTCCAATGAGACAAAGAAGTTTCAGTATTAACAATTAAAAATATATGCTTCTCTGCACCTCGCCTCGATAAGGTAACAAACTTTATCTAAACATAAAAGTTTTATCTATGTATTCAAAACATATTTTTCCTATCTAGCGCAGTTGGTAGCGCGTCGGACTGTCAATATAGAGGTCCTGGGTTCGATCCCCGACGGCGGCACTCATCCTTTCCGACAATTTGTCTCTCACCAATGGGTCGATAATCGTAGACCTATGTGGGATAGCAGCTGGAGGCTAAGAAAGGATGTAATAGTAGTACTGGTGCGAGAAATACCAGGATTCCATTGTTAGGTGCTCCAGCCGCCGCGATATAACTGAAAGATTGTTGAAAGCGGCGTAAAACCCCATTCAAATAAAACAAACAAACCAAGATAATAAATTTCATTCAGTTAATTTGGGTAAGTATTATTTCTAAGATTTATGCTCCCTCAATTTGGAATGTATATGCGATACTTTATCTTGTCCTTGTATACTGGTTCATATATCTACCAGGATTCATCTACAAGAGCTTTGTAGCTATTACTCATCCAAAGAAACTTCAAAGATCATGTATTCCAACTTCCGAGCAACATCTTAGAAATCATATATCTTCTTCATTATTACTCTATATAATTTGCTTTTTTTTTTTTTTTTTTTTTGCTGAAAATATTGCAACAATTCCAGGGTGTAAAAACTGGAATCGCATGATTTACTTTTTTCAAAGAAAAAAAGTAAATCTGTAATCGCTAAAAGCTCCCGAACAAAAAGCACAGTGGGCCCATGTTATAATATTAAAAGCAAGCCCTTTTTGTATAATTGATATTAAGACGTTACTTTAATTAAAGAAATGAATTTGAAACTAAACGAAAATCTTCGCAAACACCTAATTCGAGCCCTGACATTAAGTGTGTTTTTTAAAGGTTAACGAACATCAATCAAATACTGTTTTAGTATAACATAACATTCTAGATGTAATTTGTCAAACAGAGGATTAAACCGATACTTATGTAATATATAAAAATATGCTTACAATGAACATAAAGTTCAATTCTAGGAAAAATGACGTCGACTTTAATCTGCCCGTTTTTGATGTGCATGACATTCATTAACATTCTAACATTATCCTGAGGTGATAGAGCGGAATTGGTCTTCCCTTAGTACAGTGATTGAGTCCTTGGGTAATGGTTATAGGAATAGCCTAGCATTGTTCCAAAACGATTCAGGCGTATTTATCTTTATAAATCGTGTCATCTAATCCTATCTACTTTTCATGCGGCGTACGCAATCTTAGACCAATGATAATTGGAGTCTTAATGTAAACATTATGCTCTGTAAAATCATTATGCTGTCATCTTCTACAAATACTACCCGTGCCGAATAAACGAGTTGGTATCGGGTTACATGATCGCAAATTTAGCGACAGGATTTGTTCACTTTTACACTTGCTGTCTTCCGCCCGACTAGAAGTGAAACGTAAGAAACTCGGACGTAATTCCTGTGTATCAGCGATTAATACTGGGACCGTTAATCACCCAAGCAGGTCTATTCGTAGAAGATTAAGGGACATATATATCCGGATATCCTTGTATACGTAAATTACTCCCTCATAGTCCATATCAATTATTTCGAAATCGCGAAGGATCTTAAACCTACGATCACTCACCATTTAAATCATTGCTTAAATTCAATTCAAATATCTTTCTAGATGAATATATAGCTGTTTAGTCGTGAAACAAACAAATGGCGTAAAGATGATGTGATAAATAACACAGTCGATGTTTATTCTATGGAAGTACGCACACAATTTTAGTATGGCCGGATTTTTAAATATTTTCTGATTGGAATGAGAATGGATATTATTTAACCGTGGAGGATTTAGGACACCACCTTTGGCTTTGTTCTCGGGCAATATCAATCGGGTGCTAATACGTTAGGATAGCAATGACTCTCTCTTTCTCTCTGTGCGCGCGTGTATGTTTTTTTCCGCATGGCAATAAGTTCGTGATAATATACTTCAATAATTTAAATGAATGATCGATAAATAGAAAAACTTAGCTATATATCTCAGCTAGCTCGATTGTAAAAAGGGTTTCGCTGTTTAAGGATAAAACGTGAAACTGTTCTTTGAAATATTTGTCAAATTCTACCCTTGGTATTCGGCGTCACTTTCTTAGTAAAGAAAACCGAAAGGGCACCACACAAGGAACATTTCTGCCAAATTTGGTTGAAATCGGCCCAATGTTTTAGAAGGAAATGTCGTTTTAAAAATCTATCTTTATTTCTATATAAGCCCTTGGTCAGGAGGCGATAATTTTTTTAAAAAAATATTAAAATTTCAGTTTTGTAACACGGCAATCAGAGTTTTCAACGGATTTCAATTATTTTAGCAAGGGCACCACCAAAGGAACATTTCTGACAAATTTGGCCAAGCGGTTTGGGAGAAGTCCTTTTAATATTGTTGACACACGACGGACAGAGGACGATCAAAATACCTCCTTGTGAGCTTAAAAGAAAAACTAGAAAATCATCTTCTCCTGACCCAGATGTTACAAAATCTTGAATTTTGCATGAAGCATCTGTACATTGACGTCTTGCAAAATTGATAAAATTTTAGAGCCACAGGGTGATTGGGCTTAAATAGAAATAAAGAAGGCAACTCTTCCAAAACTATTCGGCCAAATTCAACCAAATTGACATGCATTTACCTTAGGTTGCCCCTTTTTAATAATTTCAAAAAGATTTGAAATTTGTTGAAAGCATTTATTGGAATGGCAACCAAAGATAATTTTGGTTAAATTTTAAAAGAGGTCTTCTCCTGGCCCAGTTAGTATGAGGCCTTGAAAGAAGAGCCTTATATCAGGTGAGCGCCAGGGCCACTTCCCCTCTTGGTCCTAATTTTTTTGTTGTATACCTTGGGGGAAAATATGGTTTTAAACTAAGGCTAAATATGTCTTAAATACTGGATGAAATTATTAACATAACTATTTCAAAACCAGCCGAGTTTATCAGATGCAAGTATTCCACCGAACGTTAGCTGTTAATATTACAAAGCATATGCGACAAATCGGCATTCTTGTCTTTAAAGATGCACACACTCAAATATCCTAAAACCAATAGTTGTTTTTGTTACTAGTTTTACAGATCTGCACTACTAACAAAATTGTTCATTGTACAACAAAAACGTGTATCAATAATAGCGGCTTTGTTTTGAAGGCATAATACAAACTAAAAATAATCTAAAGTTTTATGACAGTAGTTTAAAGCGGCTCTTGCACAGATTTTTGAATTGCGAAAATTAAAAAAAATTCTCGAAAATTCGGAAATCGATGTGTTTACTGCTTAGACTGGATTGATAAGAGACGTTTCACCAGAGGAATATCGTAAAAAATATAAGTAAAATCTTGATTTTTGTGTAATTCCCTTCCCAAAAAATTACGCGTAGCGAGACGCCTAAAATCTATTTTAAATTTCGAGCCTAAGACTAGCGCATGGGCAGCATACGTACATAGAGGTCATGGTCAAGGAAAATCACGCGTCACTCTTTTCAAAATGGGAAGACATAAACATAAAAGCGACAGCTCGGAAAAAGGGCTCAGGCTCTTCGACAACATAAATATAGATCTAGACAGATAAATATTGGCGACCAGATAGATCGATGGAAGGAGCTGAAAGAGATAATAGGAGCTACCAACGACAGCGCGGTCGAGCAAATTTTGATCGACAAGTAAGTTTTGCATCACACCACTGCCATTTATTTGAGCTAACTTCGGTTTATTTTCACATTAATTCATACAGAAGTAAAATCATAAACATTTATTGATTCGTTTGTCTCGAATTTTCCGATCTGTTTTATCGTACCATTGATTCTTCGAACTTCACATGCCCTCACGAGAACGCAAGAAATTTTGAGCAAATACATAGAATTACAGCTCCGTCTGAAATACTACACCACAATACGGATAAAAATGCAATATTTAACATTACAGGTATGGGCATATGCACTGAAAATTGTGGGACCCAGTCTAAAATTTAGGGGTGATCGTCAACTTGGCTCCTGTTGATCTTATTTCCTGCATGAAATTCTTTCAGTTAACCCATTCCCAGACAGTGACGCTTTTGGGCGCCCCTAAAGAAAAGCAATTGGGAAAACAAGTGTAGACTGAAGAAATTGTGACAAGCAATTTCTTCAGTTTACCCACTGTTTTCTACCCATTTAGTTGAAAAAAATTAAAAAAAAAAATCCATAAACTTTAAATAGTCGAATGCAACTCTTTTCAGATTGGACCAGTCTAAAATGCTGTTTTGTGGGAATGAGTTAAATAGTTTGACAAGTTATCCTTTTTTTTACTTATTTATTAATACTTTATTGTTAGTGACCATTAGAATTACTTTTGTTGATTAACTGATGTTGCATGATATTTAAAAATTCTTGAATTTGATGCTGCTTTAGCAATATTTCACAATAACGTTCTTATTGTTGTGCTTCTTTAGTATCACCAATACCAGTTTAGGACTTTGAAATTTAACCCCAAGGAAATGATATATCTACATGTATGTGACAGGAATAGAACCATTAAACATAGTCTTCACTCGGATTATGAGTCTGCAGCCCTACCCACTGAGCCCTGCAGGAACCCAAGAAGTGAGGACCATGCATAATGTTGAAATACAATTGTAGAATATTTATTCCATTAATGTGAAAGTGCTATTTATCTTTCCTTCTATTTCAATTAAAAAAATGTAGATATAGATTACAGTTTTCTGCAACTGCATACTGATGTACAAAGTCATGAAGTCCTAGCTAGTATACACTTATAACTGATAATCATAAATCTGTTCTCATAACATTTAGCCCATCCCCACACAATCCAGTCAATAAAAGATGCCTAAGAAAACCTGTGTTAATTCTAGGCAGGGAGATTGGGTGATCCCCAAATTTTTCAAATATCCCCCATATTTAGTTGTTTTTTTTTTTCTATAAACAACAGGCATGAATACCAAACATGTCTCAATTGTGTGAACTGAAATCCCCAACAACTTTTTCAAAATCCTAAAATGAACACTGGAAAATATTTTGGAAAAGGAAGAAATAGGTTGATACAAGATATTTCTTCATTATTCAAAATATTTCAACCCTAGTAGCCAAAACTTTCATTTTTTTTGAACTTCAAATTGTCAACTTCAACTTATTTTAATTTGTTTTAGTCTAAAATTTTGCTTTCCAGTAACATTGGCAACGGAGAATCGATGTAACTGTTCTTAACACAATACTAGTAACATCATTTTTTGTTTTGAAATACTAATAGTAATTTCTCCTTCTGAGAATGTGTATAATTCATTATTGCAAAGGTATATGGAAAAGCCTTTCTGGGCATGCAGTTGCTTCTCTAACCCTCCAAACACCAAACTTGAAACAGATATTCAAAATGTTGACACCAGCACAACAAACAGCCACTTTGAAGGAACCTGATTAGTCATCTGTGACTGAGGACAGTGATGGATCAGCAGTCCAGATGGTTATAGAGTATTTGTCTTCCATTTTTTAGCTCAGCTGGGTGTAAAGCACTTAGGTTGAGCTATTGTGATTGACTAATGTCTGTCATCTGTTTGTCTACAATCCTAAAATATTCTCCTTTTCTAAAGACCTAAAAAAAAACAAACCCAACCCTCTAAGAGGTATCTATCCATTTTTTATGGCACACATTATTTTTTACCTAATTCTGTCTCAATTGTTGTTTGAATGCAATATTCTGTCAAGTATTTTTGAAATCAAAGAACTGAAAGCTTTGTAAGCTAGCAAAGCATTGTTTTGTTAAGAAATCTTCTTTGTCAAACGATATGATAAAGAATAGTTGTGGAAAACAATGTGGATAATGAAGAAATTGCTTGTTACAAGCAATTTCTTCATTTTACACATTGTTTTCAACCTAGAGAGATAAATAATTCAGAATTTACAACAATTTGAAATTGTCATTTGCAATTTTTTGAATTCACTTACAGGCAGAGATTAAAATACATAAGAACTACTTTTTATTCATCGATTGATTGAATGGGATTTAACGCTGCTTTTGACAGTATTCGAGTCATATCGCGGCGGCTGGAGCACCTAACAATGGATTCCTGGTATTTCTCACACCAGTACTACCACTACATCCTTTCCTAGCCTCCAGCTGCTATCCCACTTAGGTATACGATTATCCACCCAATGGTGAGAGACAAATGTCTGAAAGGATATGTGCTGCCAACGTGGATCAAACCCATGACTCTCATGATTGAAGATTAGGAGTCTGACAAGCTACCGACTGCGCTATGGCATTGCCATTAATTGGATAAGCCTCCTGTGGAAGTTTGCACTCATTGAACTTTGAGATGACCTCAAAATTTTGTCTGTTAACTTAACTTATCAAAGCTGCTGCTTTGCTTGCTAAAACGGAGATCGTATATTAGAATGAAATGTCTTTGTCAAGACATCTATGTCTTATTTATTTTCGGTGTTAGTACATGCATTAGTCTGTGAGTTAGTGCATGCTTCTGTCCATTCAAATTTTTGTCCGGTGCATAGCTTTTACATTTATTGATGGATTTGAAATTTTTTTTTCACGGTCATTCTTCTTGATGATTGCGAGTGTCATGCAAAATAATTGTTGTGATGCCTCAGTGGTCAAGTTCACGGTTGAATGGCAAACAAGAAAATTGACCTTCTCTGCAGCCTAACTTCTACATTTAGGATGGAATCGAAAATAACTTGGCACTTTTGTTCTATGATGAGTGTGAGAGTCATGCGAAATGTTTATTGTGAAAAAACCAAGTTCACAGCCCAAGGCGAAACAACAATTTGATCTTGTCCACAGCATAATTGGTACATTTATAGATGGATTTGAAAATGATGTGGCACAGTTGTTCTTCTTGATGAATGCTAATGTAATATGATACATGCAAGGTCAAGGTCACTGTTGAAGGTGAAACGACCTTGACCAGAGCATAACAACAACATTTATTGATGGATTTGAAAATAATAGTTGTTCTACTTGGTAATTGCTAGTGTCATGCTAAAAGATTCAAACGATTCTTGTGATACGTCCAAAGTCAAGATTTCAGTTAAAAAAAATTATGTGCACATCATTGTCTGTACAAATTAGTGGGCACGACATGTCCCTGGACAGTCTATTTCTTGTTTTCTTATACTAGCTACCTATGCATTTAACCCTTTCCTGTACAAAACCAGGATTTAACGTTTGCTGTGTATTGGTAATAGAGAAAACATTGTGAAAAAAGAAGAAACTGCTTGTAACAAGCAATCTCTCCCTTCCCACAATATTTTCCACCACATAAAATGATGTATTTTCAAATTGCATCCAATATTTATTTATTTAAGTTTTCTTGTTGAAAGCTGCAATGAAATGTGCCTGAGTATGATGGTGCATCAAAGGCTTGACATGACACTTCCAGTTTACTTGTGTTTCAAAACACTGACAACAGTTTTGCCATACACCATTTTTCATGATGTTGACTTTTATCACTTTCTTTGCATACACTACCAAAGGTAGAAGTATACTGGTATCATGTTCTCTGTGCGTCTGTCTGTTCTTATGTATGTCTCACAGTTTGTCTTCATCTTCTTTCATATTTCAGTCTACATTTATAAATGAATTAATATGAATTTTTTATAGATTGCTCATAGTCACCTGACATTGTATACATTGTATGGGTTTTACCATTTTTGGCTCTGTCATAGAAAAAGGGGGCTTAATGCAAATTTTCTCTTTTAGAAAAACTGATAACCTCTTTAATCATGAACTTCCAGTTTTGTTTTGTTTTAGATGGAAGTAACTGGAGATATCTTTGACATCTGCAAGGTAAATGACCATCTACAGAACTACTCAAGAAGTTGCTTTGTAAAGAAAATAAATTGTATCTTGCGGTAACAATGATTTTACTAAGAAAGAAAGAAGGAAAGATTTGAAAATCATCTCATTTAAACTAAAGCCCAAGATCTTCAATATTTAGAATGTATAATTGCCTTTAGGCCCTCAGACAAATTACTTCCATCTAGTGGTACTATTGAATGAAATTTATCTGTAAGTTATGTAAAAATGCTTTTCCTCTGACATAGAGCGGTGGGGTTGTATTTTTTTTTTCTCAATGAAATCATCTAGTTTTCCAAAGAATGAAATTATTCAATTTGATATTTATATTTCTTTTCAGAATACCTGGCCCTTCTGTAATTCAGGATAAGGTCATAAAGGCCTATTCCAAATAAAACCAGGTAAATTTCTTCTTTCTAAAATCACCATGAAGAACATTTAATTGAATTTTCAGAATGATTTTGATGTAAACTTTTTATTATATCTTTTCATTTTTATACGCCCGTCGAAGATGGGACGTATTATGGGATCATCCGTGGCGTCCGGTGGTCCGGGCGTCTGGGCGGTGTCCACTTCTTTGTCCAGAGCATAACTCTGTCACCGTAAGTCCGATTGACTTTAAACTTGGCAGTTATATTCTTCTCATCAATACGGAGTGCAGTGCTCAATAACCATAACTCTACCTGGCCTATTTTTTGAGTTATTGCCCTTTGTTGTTTTTCATACTTGAATCTTGTCCGGAGTATATCTCTAAAAGTGTTATAGCTAGGATCATGAAACTTCATGGGTGTATAGATCTCACCAAGGGGGAGTGTAGTGTACAAGAACCATAATTCTACCTAGCCTATTTTTTTGTTGTTTTTCATACTTGAATCTTGTCCGGAGTATATCTCCAAAAGTATAAAAGCTAGAATCATCAAACTTAATGGATGGATAGAGCTCACCAAGTGGGAGTGCAGTGTACAAGAACCATAACTCTACCTAGCCTATTTTTTGAGTTATTGCCCTTTGTTGTTTTTCATACTTTGTTTGACGAAAAATATTAATTCAAAATAACCTCAGTTCTATTCAAACCCCCAGTTAATATGAAGCAGTGTGACGGACATATCTTGTGACAATTTGGCACCTTGTTTAAGTTGTTTTTTTGTTGTATTTTTTCTTTGCTATATAAAACCTGAATCCTGTTATTTCATTTTAATTCTTACAATATTACCCATTTTAGCACATCATGACAAGAGCAAGTGTTCAGCTCCCAATTGAGGCTCATTATCTAGAGTTTAAATATCTCAGAAGTTCATATTTTGACCTTGAATAATATTTATCACGTGGTCTGTTTATTTACATATGTTATTCGATTATGTATCTTTTCCAGTCAACTTTGATTGTTCTTTGACAAAGGTTACATCAATGTTATGGAAAGGGCAAACAATGTTAACCCATTCCAAGACGGAAAATTTTTAGACTGGTCTAAATTTAAAGGAGTTGCAGACGACAATTTAAAGTGTATGCAATTTCAGATATTTTTCACTTACTTAGTAGAAAACATTGTGGAAATTGAAGAAATAGCTTGTAACAAGCAATTTATTCATTTTACACAATGTTTTCCCAAATGTTTTTCTTTAGGGTGTCCAAAACAGTCACTGTGTGGAAATGGGTTCAGTCAAAATTGTCTCTTACCAAATTTAGGGTGGAAATTGACATGTCATCAACAGACCTAGAAGATTTCTATGATCCAGACTATGATCCTTATGATCCAATGTACCAACCAGCGGATTTTAACATTTCCATTGTGTGAGTTTTGACCAATAGCTTTTGATTAGAACTAGCAAATTAATTTCAATTCACCGTTACTCGCTCGTTACTAAAATATAAATTTCAAATGCATCTATGATTACATATTTGACTTATTCTTAATCTTGTATTTACTCACTTGGCATGGATCTAACCAAATCAATACCTGTAATCTGCTGAGGTTTTAGAAGCATGTGGAAAAGTCTCAATGGTATAAAAGAAAGTGGGGACGTTTTACAAAATCTATTTATCACATAACAATCCCGCTAATAGTGCTTTACAACCAGGAGGACATTGTCCCCATGGCCCCCCAAAAATTGGGACATTGATGATTATACATGTATTTGGGGCAATGGTGCAAAAGGCAGCCTTGTCAGATCACTGCCATACTTTACATATTGTCTCTTTTTTGCATTATTGGCCATAAACAAAGTGTTCTTAAAATATAATTTAGTATCAGCAAGGATTTTTTTCAATAAATATTAATATTATTTACTTTAATAATTATTATGCCCACCTTGGAAGAAAAGGGGTATATTGCTTTGCACTTGTTGGTTGATCAATGGGCCTGTCTGTGTCTGGAGCAAAACTCATAAAGTATTGAAGCTAGAATCGTGAAACTTCAGGGATAGATACCCGGTAGATCAAATCACGGAGAAGCTCGGTATTTTAGAAAGATAACTCTGCACTTCATATTTTTTGTATTTAATGGCCTATGCTAGTTTTTAAATTTTATTTCTGTCCAGAGCATTACTCATTAAGTATACAAGCCAGAATCATGAAACTTGACAGCTGGATAGATATCATGTTTGAGATATTATCTGAATAAGAACCATAACCTTAAGGGCTTATTTTGAGAATACGGCAATTCTTTGAAGTCTTTTGGTAGAAAGTCAGTAGATGATGATACAGTCCAAATCTCACAGCTCTAGGGTGAATGATATGAGAGAAGATTTCAAAGATTTCCGTAGTAAAATCAGGGATTGCACAGAAAAGGGCTAATTTTCAGAATATGAAAGCTCTATGCGTAATGGTTTAGGATATTTTAATATTTTTTACGGACGGACAGGTGGATTGGCTGACACAAGACATTTGTGGATCCCAATAGCTCACCTTCAGCATGTTATGCTCAGGTGAACTAAAAACCTTGTATGCACTGTAGAGGTCAAATTTTTTGCATCAAATGTCATGATTTTTTGCCAGAATGTCTGTCTGAATAATATTTTGGTCAAGATCTGTGTTAGGTCACTTGGGTTCAAAAACTATGTCTCAGGGCAATATGATGTTTTACAAATATTTCTTTTCATTGCAGGTATAAACGTGTTTACTCAAAAGCTGCGAACAACTGGTCAGTTATACCTGTTAGGGAGTAAAAAGCTACTTCTACATTTCTGATTTGTTACTACAAATTGGAAACAACTACACCTAGAAGGAAACACCATTAAGAGCTAAAACACCTATGCAAATTGATGACTGTAAAAGAATAGCAAAGAAAATATACCAAATATCCCCACCGAAAACAGCAGAACTGAAGGCAAAACAAGTGTCGAGAATAAAAGGAGAAAAAAGGTTAAACTAAAGTGAAATGCACTCCGTTTGTTGGGATTTGAACATATGACTGCTAGATTGACAACAGGGCTTGCCAGAGTGGGCTACAAAATATTCAAATCAACTCAAATCAAATGGATCATATGAATCTGAAAGGATTGGGGTCATCGAGGGATGAACAACATTCAATATCTAGATCCTCATGGTTTGCTAAAAAAAAAAGAGCGATGACACAGTCCATTTGGGACCCAAAGGACATTATTCCAGCATTTTTAATAAAAGGTCACCAGGCAATGTAACAGGCAAAATAAAAAGCCATTCAATCTCATGGTTTCTCATAATAGGTTATAAAAGTTATCCTTCCTTGTTAAGTTATCCTTCCTTGTTAGCTCGGCTGTTTTCGGAGAAAACCAGAGATATTGTTATCACCTTGGTGTCGTTCAGGTCGGCATTGGCGAGACAAACTTAACCTTGGTAATATCTCTATTGTTATCAAAGATATCCTCATGAAACTTGGCATGTGTATTGACCATCTAGGAGCTATCTAGACTATCAACGGGGATAATTCTAAAAGTGTTTTTGTAAGAGTTTTGCCCCTATTTCTAATTCGAATTTTTGCATATTCCAGCACCTGCAGCCGAGCGTTGGCACCTGTGGGCGGTGCTCTTGTTTTAGTTTTCAGCTTACCTGAGCACAACATGCTCATGTTGAGCTTTTGTGATAGTTTATTGTCTGCTCTACAGTGTGTATTCTGTTTTCAACAATTTCTACAAGTCAAAAATTTCAAGAAATCTTTCTCAAATTTGCTGTAAATGCTTTGGTCATCATAAGGAATATTCCATCAGAATAAAGTGACTGTGACTAATATATAGAGAAAAAGTGGCCTCATTGAGAATTTTCTTGCTCTTCAGATCATAATTTCTGTTCTACCATTCCCAAACTTGCTGAAATAGATACTCTTGTATTTTCTGTGTTACAGCTTATGTGATCAAATTGTTGGTCTTTTTATTAGCTCAACTGAGCTATTGTGATCCCCTTGTGTCCGGCGTCCGGCCGTCGTCCGTCAACAATTTCTTTAAACAACATCTCCTCCTAAACCACTGGGCCAATTTGAACCAAATTTGGCAGAAATGTTCCTTAGGTGGTCCCCTTCAAAAAAGCTAAAAGAATTGAAATCTGTTAAAAACTCTGGTTGCCATGGCAACAAAAGTGAAATTTCAAAATAATCTTTAAAAATCTTCTCCTCCTGACCCAGAAGGCGTAGAGCCTTGCTATTTTGCATGAAGCATCAGTATATTGATCTATTACAAAATAGCTAAAATCATGATCCTCGGGACCCGAGGGGCAGAGCCCCAGGGGGATGGGGTTTACATAGAAATAAATAAGGATTTTTTAAATGACATCTCCTCTCAAACCACTTGGCCGATTTGAACCAAATTTGGCAGAAATGTTCCTTGGGTGGTCCCCTTCAAAAATAGCTAAAAGAATTGAAATCTGTAAGAAACTCTGGTTGCCATGGCAACAAAAGTGAAATTTCAAAATAATCTTCTTCTCCTGACCCAGAAGGCATAGAGCCTTGATATTTTGCATGAAGCATCAGTATATTGATCTATTGCAAAATAGCTAAAATCATGATCCTCGGGACCTGAGGGGCGGAGCCCCAGGGGGATGGGGTTAACATAGAAATAAATAAGGATTTTTTAAATGACATATTCTCTCAAACCACTTGGCCGATTTGAACCAAATTTGGCAGAAATGTTCCTTAGGTGGTCCCCTTCAAAAAAAGCTAAAAGAATTGAAATCTGTAAGAAACTCTGGTTGCCATGGCAACAAAAGTGAAATTTCAAAATAATCTTCTTCTCCTGACCCAGAAGTCATAGAGCCTTGATATTTTGCATGAAGCATCAGTATATTGACCTCTTTTAAAATAGATAAAATCATGATCCTGGGGGGGTTATATAGGAATAAAAAAGGATTTTTTAAATGACATCTCCTCTCAAACCTGGGATGATTTGTACCAAATTTGGCAGAAATGTTGCTTAGATGGTCCCCTTCAAAAATAGCTAAAAGAATTGAAATCTGTTAAAAACTCTGGTTGCCATGGCAATAAAAGTGAAATTTCAAAATAATCTTTAAAAATCTTCTCCTCCTGACCCAGAAAGCGTAGAGCCTTGATATTTTGCATGAAGTTTCAGTATATTGACCCGTTTCAAAGAAACTAAAATCATGATCCTCGGGACCCGAGGGGCGGAGCCCCTGGGGGGGGGGTTATAGAAATAAAGAACGATTTTTAAATGACATCTCCTCCCAATTCACAGGGCCAATTTGAACCAAATTTTGCAGAAATGATCCTTAGGTGGTTCCCGTTAAGATTAGCTAAAAGAATTGAAATCTGTTAAAAACTCTGGTTGCCATGGCAACAAAAGTGAAATTTCAAAATAATCTTTAAGAATCTTCTCCTCCTGACCCAGAAGGCGTAGAGCCTTGATATTATGCATGAAGCATCAGTATATTGATCTCTTACAAAATAGCTAAAATCATGATCCTCGGGTTTCCAGGGGCAGACCGGGGGGGGGGATAAGGCATGAAGCATCAGTTCACAGACTTCTTTTTTATTTCTGAAATTATAACTCATGGAAAAAGTTTTTTCCTTCTTTCAAATCAGCACTTAAGCCATGGAATTTGTAATTTAGACTTTTGGATCCCCAAGTTCATAGTCTTTATATGTAATTGTGGCCCACTTGTTTCATAATCCTAACCTTAACACGAAAATAGACTGTTGAAAGAAAAAGAGCCTTTATCTCAGGTGAGCGCCCCAGGGCCAACGGCCCTCTTGTCTATTAACTTGTTAAAAATATTTGTTTGGTCATCAGAATGACCAATTATGTTTATACATTGATAAGGGCTGATGAATAGGCACAAAAATAAAGTTAGTCAAGCAATTTAGGGTCATCTTGCTAAAATTTGGTGCTCCTGGGCATAGCAAAATCTAGACCTCAGATTCACAATTTGTGTAGAGGTCTTCAAAGCAACATCATTTTAAATAGATGTCCATACGAATGATTGGGTTGAATGCCACTTTTAACATTAGTTCAGTCACAAAGGCTGGAGCATTTAATCATGGATATCTGGTATTTCTCACCAGTGCTACCACTACATTCTTTCAAAGCCTCCAATAACTCATCCCACATAAGTTTAAATTTATCCATCCTTTGGTGGGAGTCAAATTTCCAAAAGGATATTTGCGGCCGCCTTGGATAGAACCTGGGGCCCTAGTCCAAATAGTGCGTCCATAAAAACCAAATGGCAAACTTTTAGACTGGTCTGATTGGAAAGAAATAACAGATGACATTTCAAATTGTTCTTAAATTAAAAACTAGAGGCCCATAGGGCCTTATTTGTCACCCGAGTCCAAAGAGCACAAAAACAAATAAAAGTCCACCAGATTATGCTACATAATAAATATCAAAGCTCTAAGCCTTTTAGTTTGGGAGAAGCATATTTTTAAGTTTTCACTAAACAAGCCTATGTAAACTTGGGACATCTAGGAACAGGCAAATTCTAACCCTAGGGCCATTATTTATGGGGGTCCACCAGGTGATGCTACAAACAAAATATTAAAGCTCTAAGACCTCCTGTTTGGGAGAAGAGTTTTAAATTTTCACTATATAAGCCATATGTGAAATTTGTGATGTTCGAGAGTGGGCTAATTATGACCCTATGGCCATAATTCATACAATATTGATAGAGATCCATAAGGTGATGCTACATACCAAATATCAAAGCTCTAGGCCATTCTGTTCGAGAGAAGAAATTTTTTTAAGGTTTTCACTATATAGCATATGTTAAATTTGTGACATCCGGGAATTGGCTAATTTTAACCCTGAGGCAATAATTTGTACAATCTTGATAGAGGTCCACCAGATGATGCTGTATACCAAATATCAAAGTTCTAGGCCATTCTGTTTGAGAGAAGAAAATTTTTAAAAATTTCATTATATGAGCCTATGTTAAATTTGAGACTCCTGGGAATTGGCTATTTTAATCCTGAGCCAATAATTTGTTCAATCTTGACAGAGGTCCACCAGATGATGCTGTATACCAAATATCAAAGTTCTAGGTCGTCCTGGTTGGGAGAAGAAGACACTATATAAGCCTTTTGTAAAACTTGTGATGTCCGGGAATGGGCTAATTCTGTCTCTGGGGCCATGATTTATACAATCTTAATAGAAATTCACAAGATGATGCTATGTACCAAATATAAAAGCTCTAGGCCCTCGAGTTTGGGAGAACAAGAGTCCTGAAATTTTCACTATATAAGCCTATGCTAAACTTGTGACGCCCAGGAATGTGCTAATTTTGACCCTGGGGTTATAATTCATACAATATCGATAGAAGTCCACTAGATGATGCCACATACCAAATATCAGAGCTGTAGGTCTTTCGGTTTGGTAGGAAAAGATTTTGAAAGTTGTCACTATGTAAGCTTATGTACACCCCCCCCAGCATAGCCATTTCTGGACAGATTATTTTTTCTTTTACAAACTTGATAGTCCTTGCCCTAAAGACTCTAAATACCTTATAAGAATCTAATCTGACAACCGCTTCATGACACAAAGATTTTTAAAGATGTACCCTTTTTTGCCCCTTATGGTGCCCCAATGGGGATAACTCTATGATGTGTACAAATCTGAAGCGCCTTCCCATAAGGATGCTTTCTCCAACAAGATTCCTGAAATTTTCACTATATAAGCCTATGCTAAACTTGTGACGCACAGGAACGGGCTAATTTTGACCCTGGGGTTATAATTCATACAATATCGATAGAAGTCCACTAGATGATGCCACATACCAAATATCAGAGCTGTAGGTCTTTCGGTTTGGTAGGAAAAGATTTTGAAAGTTGTCACTATGTAAGCTTATGTACACCCCCCAGCATAGCCATTTCTAGACAGATTATTTTTTCTTTTACAAACTTGATAGTCCTTGCCCTAAAGACTCTAAATACCTTATAAGAATCTAATCTGACAACCGCTTCATGACACAAAGATTTTTAAAGATGTACCCTTTTTTGCCCCTTGTGGTGCCCCAATGGGAGATAACTCAATGATGTGTACAAATCTGAAGCGCCTTCCCATAAGGATGCTTTCTCCCAAGTTTGGTTGAAATCCGTCCAAGGGTTTGTAAGAAGAAGTCGAAAATGTAAAAAGTGAACGCACGGCAACAGACAAAACATGATCACAATAGGTCACCATGACCTTTGGTCTGGTGACCTAACAAGTAACAATGCAGGTAACACTGTGTGAAAAGGAGAATATGCATTTTACAAGATATATGCGTTTGTACTTTTCCGCAAAGTTTTCCATGATAATATTTTGCAGGGCCTAAAAATGCTCTAATGTGTGGTATTAGTTCATCAACTTTACTAGAGGGTTACAGACCATGTCATTAGCAAAAAATTGGAACATCTGTGATGTCTGGTTTTCACAAAATTATTTCCAATTTCTTTTTATTAGTAAGGTGTTTCAGGACAGAGCCCAAATGAGACCTTTGGAGTAAACAAACATTGTCACATTAAAAAGGTTGAACATACAGGCCTCATGGTCTTTAACAAGAAGAATTTTTAGATGTTCTTTGTTTTGGCCTTTCTCTGGTTCACCTCTATTGTTCATTCTTGTACTTTTATTTTGCAACAATCAAATAATTGTTTTTACCAGTGTATACAAGAACTCATTTTCAAATATTTGTTTAATGGAATTCCTGTGAGGACCTATTTGCACAACTGGTCATATATATGAATATCCTTTTGATGTCATTCACAAATAACTAGTGCTATTATCTATCTGTTATATTGATTATTATCATTGTCAGGTACATGTATATGAAATATAAAATTGTACACCAAAATATTACTTTGATAACTTTTTAATTCGCTACATATAATTGATACAATGGTGACTCAGGACTATTTAAATTGCACAGGGAATGGGCTAATTCTGTTTCTGGGACCATGATTTATACAATCTTGATATAAATCCACCAAAAACCCAGGCCCTCTTGTATGGGAAAAGACATTTTTTGAAATTTTCACTATATAAGCCTATGATGAACTTGTGACGTCTGGGAACGGGCTAATTATGACACTGGGGTTATGATTTATCCACATACCAAATATCAGAACTTTAGGACTTCTGGTTTGGTAGAAAAAGATTTTTAAAGTTGTCACTACATAAGGCTTTGCACCCCCCATCCAAGCACAGGAATTTCTAGACAGATTATTTTTTCTTGTACAAACTTGATAGTCCTTGCCCTGAAGACTTTCAATAACAAATGTTGCCATGAACCTAACTCATATTTATAGTTAAACCTTTCCTGTTCATTTCCTCTTTTTTTTGTCCTTGCGATTTTATAATTGAGAAACTATTGTAGAAAAAGAAGAACTTGCTTTTGACAAGCAATTTCTTCCTTTTCAACAATATTTTCTACTCTACTGAATGGTTACTTTTTTTTAAATCCACTTTGAACTTTCATCTGTAAATCCTTTGAATTTGGAAATATCTAAAATATTGCTATACACGAAAGGGTTAAATGGCACATAAGTTCTGATCAACTATGAACAATTTTACATGCAATCATAAATGTTAGGATAATTGGCAAAAGGCTGACCCTGCCAATTGACTCCGGCGGGAAGTCCATTTATAATAGAAGTTATTTTGAAACATTTATGGCCAGTACTATGTAAAACAAGAGGACCATGATGATCCTAAATTGCTCATCTGGATCATCTTCCATTCTCCTGTTTGAAAAATGCAACCAGAGCCCAATAACTGTAACCAGTAATTTGTCATTTAGGCCCCCTTTTCCCGGTTTTTCTTTTTTTTTCAAATAGAAACTTTATATAGTCAATAGGGTTCATCCCAATGACCTAACAATAATTCTGGCTACGTTTCATGAAGACTGAGGAAAAATTGTGGCCTCTAGAGTCTAAACAAAGTCTTTGTCAGGTCCCTTTTCCATGTTTTCCAATAGAACCCTCCCATAATCAATAGAGTTCATTCTTATGACATAGAAATTATTTTGGCCACTTTCCTTGAAGACAGCCAAAATTGTGGCCTCTAGAGTTTTAACAAAGGAATTATCATTTAGGCCCATTTTTCAGTGTTTTCCAATAGAACCTTCCCATAATCAATAGGGTTTATCCTAATGACCCAATGACAATTTTGGCTAAATTTCATGAAGACTGAGCCAAAATTGTGACCTCTAGAGAGTAAACAAAGAAATTGTAAGGTTTTTCCAATAGAACCTTCCCATAATCAATAGGGTTCATCCTTGTGACCTAATAATTATTCTGGCAAAGTTTGATAAAGAATTAGCCCAATTTGAGGCCTTTAACCAATTCCCACACAATGACGCTTTTAAACGCCCCTCAATATAAAAGCTTTGGAAAACATTGTGGAAAATGAAAAAATTGCTTGTGACAAGCAATTTCTTCATTATCTACAATGTTTTCTATCCAGATGGACGAAGAAATTTAAAATTCCATCAACTTGAAATTGTCGTCTGCAGCTTCTTTCAATTTGAACCTGTCTAAAATTTCACTGTGTGGGAATGGGTTGAAGTGTAAACAAAGAAATTGTCATAAGTCACTTTTCCTGTGTTTTCAAATAGAACCTTCCCATAATCAATAGGGTTCATCCTTTGGGCCTTACAATAATTCTGAGCAAGCTTCATGGAGATTTAGAAAATACTGTGGTGTCAAGGATGTAAACACTGAATTATTGACGAAGGATGACAAACATTTAAATGATAACAAAAGCTCAACATGGGCACTTTGGACTCTTGTAAGCTAAAAATGCTTCACATAAATGGCAACAAATGTCATAGTTCAAATCCTACTTATAGTCTAAAATTAATGATTTCATTGGTCAACAGATTATTTGATTGACAGCAGGGATTGGTCAATTGGACAGACAATCTTGGATGGATAGACAGAAAAACAAAAAGCCATGGCAACATCCCTCTGCCTATCAGGCAAGGGTATGAGTGCTACTCGGGATTGAAATTATAGAAAACTAAGCTTTTTTTGTTTTTGTATCGAACAATTTCATCTTTTCTAAGTGTTTTCTAAAGGTAGTTTTCATATAGGTCAGAGAAAGATTAAATACACTGAAACATCCCATCTCTGCAAGAAATATGCTGAATTCTACCAACCTACATCCTGTCGGGATGGGATGAATCCTGTGTATCGACCAGATAGACTAGGAAATTTATTTCTCATAACTTGGACACAACAAGCAGGAACAGTGCGCCTGTCACCTTTCTGTAGCCTTCTGTACAGCCACAAGATGTACTGCCTATATGCAGCATGTCTGAAGGCCCTGTTAGTGTCTTCCACTGTTTCTGCATGTTGAGCAAAGACGTCATTCCTAAATGTCTGCTGTATATAAAGAGTCAGCTCATCTGTAACAACCAATCCCATTTCCTGAAATGATACATAGAGTGATTTTACATTAAAATTGATGGAATGTTGTCACATTAAGTCAACTGTGATAAAATCATTGAATAAGACTGAAAGTGATTGTTAACCTCCCATATTTATTACAAGCTTTTTGGTTATTTTAGCGACTTAAGCAGCTCTTGCACGGAGCACAACAGAATTTGTTGTTTTTCAAATTTCTAAATGTAATGCTATTGTTTTTTTGAATATCTGATTGGTCCTTTTTGATGGATAGATCATATGTATTTTTATATCGACAAAAATGCCCTTATCTGTCAAGATTTTTTTCAAGTATTTTCTCTAAATGGTACGGTATTCTGTAGACTTTTTTTTCTAACATATAAGAAAGATGATACTGTGTATAAATGTACATGTTTGTGTAACGTTCCGAGCTAGTAGACAAAGCCTATCCATTCAGAGAAAAGGATCCTCAACCCTAAATGGGTCGACCTTGTCTATATATAACTCCAAATAGTCACTTAACTTTCAGAGGGTACCCTAATTTGCATAACCACTGCAAATTACCTCCCCTGGAATCGTTACACTACTCTCCCCTCCGAGAAGACTCGTCCCGAGTCTTGGCCTGGGAGATCCGTGGGCAAGGCAACTCCGGTCTGGCAGTTGTCATTATCCCACCGCTGCCACCAATGTAACGTTCCGAGCTCGTAGACAAAGACTATCCATTCAGAGAAAAGGATCCTCAACCCTAAATGGGTCGACCTTGTCTATATATAACTCCAAATAGTCACTTAACTTTCAGAGGGTACCCTAATTTGCATAACCACTGCAAATTACCTCCCCTGGAATCGTTACATTTGTCAATTTGTTGAATAAATCTTGAGAACAAAAATTCTTATATTGTTTTAACTGACATCAAGTTTATTCCATTTCATTTGTGGTAATTTTTGCTAGCACAATTTTCTAAGTTTATTTTTTCTAAAAGTAAAGCTTCCACTGTTGACCTGTATTGTCACTGTTATTAACCTTTGTCATGCTGAATAACATCCTCTGCAGAGTTCAATTAAAATCAAAAGGCTGAAAGTGCCGGAAGCACTACTTGTGGATTACTTTCTATTTTGAAAATTCATACAATAATCATTATGGTTTAATAGGGAAAGGCAATTGGTGTCTACTAAGATCAGACTGCACACATGTGCAGGCAGATGTTTGTCTATGCCCCCTGTCTAAACAGGAACATTTGGATTCAGCATGACAAGGGTTAATTATCTATCACTGGTCCATTCAGTCTTGTAGGAAATTTCATTAGCTTAGCTTAGTTTATTCGGTCTGTAGTACGCTGTACTTTCAATCCTTGGTTAGAACACCCTCTCAACCAACATTCTTCTGGGCAATTGATTAACATATTCAGAACATACATCATTTGTCTTTCAAAAACTAAATAATGATAATTAGTACACCTGAATGACATTAGTAGCTAGTTGCTGGATAAATGGTGTGGATACTGATGTTAGAAATGACAGAAAGCCATAGATAAGTATGCAATCTTCCTCAAAAACATGTTGAAAGCATGAAATCCATGTAATCCGTCTTGCAACAATTCAATAGAGAATACCGGTAATTTATCAATTCCATTTTCGAAAAATGGCCTCAACAAAGTAAAATGCAATTTGAAGTAAAATTACCGGTCTGATACTATTACAGTACTGTGGAGCCATACCACAGCACAGTTTGTCCTTGTCTCTAGTCATGTGTGGGCATCTTCTGCACACACACCATACAGGTGGTCCGTTATCATCAGGTTGCATTGGTGGCTCTGCCTCCTCTCTCTGCTTGAGTATTGCTGCAACATCAATAATAATGGCTGGTTGGCCCACCGCAACCTCTTTCAATATTCTTTTTCTTTCTTAATCTGTCATTCTTTCAATCATATCCTGAAAAAACAAATCTGTGAGTCAAAACGCACTGATTATACACCCACTTGCAGCATCAAGTTAACCACAGTGAAAATGAAAATCTCCCTCAATGAAACATATTCCATAAGCACCATGTAGAACAACTAGTTGAACCAAATACCCATTTTCAAACGCATACTATTATACCCAGCATGTCCTAAAATGAAAGACGTAAAACAGTCTAAATTACAAATTCCAAGGCTTTAGGGCAAGTTGATAGAAGGAAAAAACTTTTTCCTCCCTCTGGATCCATGGGTTATAATTTCAGAAATAAGCAAGAAGTCTGTGAATTGACACTTTATGTCTATAACCCCCCCCCTCCTAGGGCTCGGCCCCTGGGGACCAGAGGATCATGATTTTAGCTATTTTGAAAGAAGTCAATGTACTGATGCTTCATTTGTTGCGCTTGGTTCAGGGACCTTTGTAAGAAACTATACAACCCAGCGCATAACCACCTAAACTAGGCAGGATTGAGTCAAAGAAATGGTATGGCCATTATTGACAGTGATATGTTTCAACTTATTCTATAAATTTGTTATAAAATAGTTGTTGAAATTTTTCTATGTAAAATAATACATAACATTAACAAACGTCTTGGCATTACTCTTGATAAAAAATCATCGTTTTAGACAATGCATTTTTTTCTTAGTGCACCTAAAATAAGAGGACCATGATGGTTCTAGATCGCTCACCTGAACTGTCTGCTGTTAAAAAATGCAACTAGAGACAAATAACTATAATCAGTTTCATGAAGATTGGGGCAAAACTGTGACTTCTATATTGTAAACAAAGAAATTGTCATTATAACCCCTTTTCCTGTGTTATCCTATAAAACCTTCCCATAATCTATAAGGTCCATCTTTATGCCCCAACAAGTATCCTCACCAAGTTACATGACGATTAAGCAAAAATGATGACCTCTATACTGTAAACAAAGAAATTGTCATTAAGGACCCTTTTCCTGTGTCTTCCAATAGAACCTTTCCATAATCAATAAGGTTCATCTGTATGACTACTTATTATTCCGGCCAAGTTTCATGAAGATAGAGCCATATTTGTGGCCTCTAGAGTGTAAACAAAGAAATGTCATTAAGGCCCTTTTTCCTGTGTTTCAAAAAGAATGCTACCATAATCAATAGGGTTCATCATCATGACCTAACAATTATTCTGACCAAGTTTCATGAAGATTGGGTAAATTACCCAAACTGTGGCCTCTAGAGTGTAAACACTTCAATTGTTGACGCCACACCACGCACGACAGGCAACAGACATTCATCGATCACAAGCTCACCATGAGCACTTTGTGCTCAGGTGAGCTAAAACATAAATTTGACCAGTTTTTACTAGTATAAATTCTTGTAAATATGAAATAGATACATGTTCATTCATTCTACTTACATCTGCTCTCTCTTACCTTTCTTCACAAGCCTATCCTCTTCTCCCTCCTCAAACTGCCTTGCCGTAAAGACACGCTTCCCTTTTTTACTTCCTTTTCCTTTCCCTCATCCTGTCCCTCCAGTACTCTCTTCTTCACTCAAAGATGGATGTGTCTGAAGGAAATAGGCAAGAGCTGTCATTGGATAACAACACCAAATGAAAATAGCAACAGCTGTCATTTGTCAACAACACTTGAAGCTTTACCTTGTACAGTAACATAGATGTAGCATGTTGTATGTAAAACTTTCAATAAAAATTACTACAAGTTCAATTCCGCTAATAAAAATGAAAGGGTAGTGAACCATTGTCTGTTACATGCAAAAAGCTAAAAACAAGAGGACTATGATGGTCCTATATCACTTCCCAGAGTATCATGGCTCATCAGGGATCGTACAGAAATGGTCTAATTTTCAGAGTACTTTAGTTCTTTGAAGTATATTGGAAAAGGGTCAATAGACATTGATACATACAAAATATAAAAGCTCTAGGACTTGTGGTTTGTTAGAAGATTATCAAATATTTCCTTCTTTAAATTCATATTTATAAATGCAGGGATCACACAGAAACAGACTAATTTTAAGAGTACAGTAATTCCTTATTATATTTTGATAAAGGGTCAATAGACATTGAACCATACAAAATGTTCAAGCTCTATGCCTTATGGCTTGGGAGAAGAAGTTTCCTTCTTTATCTATATGGAAAATCAGCAATCACAATAGTCATAGAAAAGGTCTAGTTATTAGAATAAAGTAACTCTTTTACATATTTTGGTAGAGTGTCTATAGATACTGATTTATACAAAATATCAAAGTCTAGGCCTTATTGTTTGAAAGAATCAGATTTTCAAAGATTTCCTTTTTTATTACTATGTAAAATCAGAGATAGCACAGAAAAGGTCGTATTTTCAAGATACGGTAATTCTTTGAAGTACTTTGGTAATGGGTCAATAAATGTTGTGTTACACCAAATATCAAAAACCTAGGCCTGGGCCTTATGGTTTGGGAAGAGAAGATTTTTAAAGTTTTTCACTCTGTTGCCACAGCAACCAAAGTTCTTCATGGATTTCAATTCTTTAAAGTACTGGTATTTTGAAAGAGCATCACCTAAGGATTATTTGAAGTTTTTTTCAAATTCCATGGTTAGTTTAGGAGGATAATATTATTTTGTAATTGTCAACGGACTAACAGATTGACAGATGGATGATGACCAGTCACAATAGCTCACCCAGTGCACTTTGTGCTCAGGTGAGCTAAAAACAGTAAAAAGGAATACAAAAAAGCTAAAAACAGAAAAAAAGGAATCCAAAAACTGATATGCATGTATAAAATGATGTGGGGTGGAACAGACAAAATGAGTTCACAACAAAACTAAATTTGCCTCCAGGATAATCTATTATTTCTGATAGAAAAGATTCCGGTATATGAATTCAGACTACAAAATTAATGCAAATTCTTCTTGAACTATAATTTCTATTTCTTACCATATCTATATCTTCAAACAG